>VDFB02075321.1:335888245-335899873 GCA_007258455.2 Sequoia sempervirens | reverse complement strand
TTTTTAGGAAGTGCCGACTTAGAAAATTAATAAAAAATCAAATATTCATTAAAAAATTATCAGAAAATATCTAGCCCTTACTACATACTGTTATCTAACTTCTGACTGGAGCGATTTTAAAAATACTAAAAAAAGTCCACCGTGCTCGGGTCACACAAGAGTTGCTATGTTATATTTTTCTGACAGAAACAACAACAATTTTGTGTGTCCCTCTTTTGAACCCCTTAATCTCAACCATTTTCAAAATAAATTAGTAGTTTAGAAAGCAGACTCGGAGCACTGCGGTCCTTGTTTTTGTTCCATCAAATTTTTTTGAGTGTAGCTATCCTCAATTTCACGTCCAAGGTCAGTATTTCCTGATTTCAGAAAAAAAGTGGCCACTTAAGCCCCTTTTTTGGGAACCATCTTGGTGCACTTACCCAAGTAGAGATGTTGTATTCAAAGAAGAAGAAGCTTGGGATGGTAGTATAGATAAATCAATCTTAGTTGGTGCATCAATACCTCATGATAATGAAGAAGAAAAAGATCAAGAAAGTCAAGATAATCAAACTGCTATACAAGAGGGTTCTCCATCAAGAACTCCACAAAGAGAACAAGGTGAATCATCAAACTCACAAATAAGTAATGATTCTAATCCTACACTTGCATCATTAAGGCCAAGGATTAAAGAAAAGAAATTCAAGAGTATGCAAGAAATTTATGGTCAAGCAGATGAAATAGATTTGCAATCAAATTTTGCTTTATTTTCTCAAGATCCTATTTATTATGAAGAGGCAATTAAGGAAAAACATTGGGTTAATGCAATGAATGAAGAGATAGAATCAATAGAAAAGAATGACACATGGGAATTGGTTGATTTTCCTAAAGGAAAAGAATGCATAGGAGTAAAATGGGTTTACAAAACTAAACTCAATGCAAATGGGGATGTTGAAAAACATAAAGCAAGATTAGTGGCTAAAGGCTTTGCACAACAATATGGAATTGATTATAATGAAACATTTGCACCAGTAGCAAGACTTGATATAGTAAGAATGGTATTAGCAATAGCAGCTCAACATAGTTGGAAAGTTTACCAGATGGATGTAAAATCAACATTTTTGAATGGGTTTCTAGAGGAAGAAGTCTATGTATAACAACCAGAAGGATATAAGATAAGTGGGCATGAAGACAAAGTATACAGGTTAAAAAAGGCACTTTATGGACTTAAGCAAGCACCTAGAGCATGGTATAGTCGAATAGATACATACATGATGAAAAATGGCTTTAAAAGGAGTAGTAATGAACCCACACTATACATGAAGATCAATAAGTAAGGTCAAATTTTGATTGTTTGTTTATATGTTGATGATTTGATTTTTACTGGAGATTTATCCATAGACATGTTTAAATCAGCCATGAAAAAGGAATTTGAAATGACAGATTTGGGATTAATGGGATATTTTCTTGGAATTGAAGTTATGCAAAATGATAGTGGGATATTTATTTGTCAAACAAGGTATGCAAAGGATGTGTTGAAGAGGTTTAGAATGATAAATTGCAAAGTAGCATCTACTCCTATAACCACAGGTACAAAGCTTAGCAAAGATGATAATGGCTCTAATGTTAATTCAACCATATTCAAAAGACTTGTTGGAAGTTTGATGTATCTCACAGCAACTAGGCCAGATATTATGTATGGAGTTAGTTTGATATCTAGATTTATGGATTCACCTAAAGATTCACATTGGCAAGTTGGAAAAAGAATATTGAGGTATATTGCAGGAACTATTGAATATGGCATAATGTACTCCACAAGAAATAAGTTTGAATTGGTTGGATATACAGATAGTGATTTTGCAGGGAACATTGATGATCGTAAAAGCACTTTAGGATATGCATTTCACTTTGGAACAGGTATTGTTGCATGGGCATCAAGGAAACAACCTATAGTCACAATTTCATTTGCAGAAGCAGAATATGTGGCAGGTACATCAGCAGCATGCCAAGCAATATGGATGTGAAGAGTCTTAATGGATATAATGCATGATCAAAAGGAACCTACATCAATCTATTGTGATAATAAGTCAGCAATTGCACTATCAAAGAATCGTGTCTTTCATAAGAGGAGCAAGCATATTGACACAAAGTACCATTTCATTCGGGAATTGGTGAACAATGGAGAGATCAACCTCAAGTATTGCAAATATGAAGACCAATTGGCAGACATATTCACAAAGCCCTTAGCAAAGGAACAATTTGAATATCTTAGAGAAAATTTAGGAATTGTAAATATTGATGTAATAAGTAGTAGAAATTAGGGGGGAGTGTTGGAGCATTGTAATTTCCACTAGTTTTTGTACAACAGTCTCTTGAAGATGTGACAACCAATTGTATAACAGTCAAAAGAAAAGGATAAACAAATTGTACGCCAATGTTCTGGAATCTTCCTGAAGCTTCTCGTGATCTCTTTATCTCCTGCATTTTCTAGAGCCTTCCAACTTCTCTATAAAAGGAGGACCAATGTAATGCATTTTGTAATCAATACAAATCAGTTTGTGCAGCAACACGGTTCTGCAAAAAGGTTTCTGAAGTTTTTGCCTCTGTCCACTCACGTGTCCAGAATTGAACACCCTTCCAAGTCTTGCAGAGGCAACTTCTCTAAAAGAAATTTATTTGAAACGCTGCTCTAAATTGGAGAAAATGGAAAGTTTAGAAAGTCTGAGATCATTGGAAACACTCAAGATATATGAGTGTCCAGAATTGAACACCCTTCCAAGTCTTGCAGAGGCAACTTCTCTAAAAGAAATTAATTTGAAACACTGCTCTAAATTGGAAAAAATGGAAAGTTTAGAAAGTCTGAGATCATTGGAAACACTCAGGATATATGAGTGTCCATAATTGAACACCCTTCCAAGTCTTGCAGAGGCAACTTCTCTAAAAGAAATTAATTTGGAACACTGCTCCAAATTAGAGAAGATAGAAAGTTTAGAAAGCTTGAGATCATTGGAAACACTCAGGATATATTACTGTACAGAATTGAACACCCTTCCAAGTCTTGCAGAGGCAACTTCTCTAAAAGAAATTAATTTGGAATATTGCTTCAAATTGGAGAAGATAGAAAGTTTAGAAAGCCTGAGATCATTGGAAACACTCAGGATATATTGTTGTACATAATTGAACACCCTTCCAAGTCTTGCAGAGGCAAATTCTTTAAAAAATATCTATTTGAAATGCTGCAACAAATTGGAGAAGATAGAAAGTTTAGAAAGCCTGAGATCATTGGAGACACTCGGGATATATAAGTCTACAGAATTGAACACCCTTCCAAGTCTTGCAGAGGTAAATTCATTAAAAAGAATCAATTTGAAAGGCTGCAACAAATTGAAGAAGATAGAAAGTCTAGAAGACCTAAGATCATTGGAAACACTCAACATATATAACTGTACAGAATTGAACACCCTTCCAAGTCTTGCAGAGGCAACTTCTCTAAAAGAAATTAATTTGAAATACTGCTCCAAACTGGAGAAGATAGAAAGTTTAGAAAGCCTAAGATCATTGGAAACACTCAAGATATATAACTGTACAGAATCGAACACCCTTCCAAGTCTTGCAGAGGCAACTTCTCTAAAAGAAATTAATTTGGAATACTGCTCCAAACTGAAGAAGATAGAAAGTTTAGAAAGCCTAAGATCATTGGAAACACTCAAGATATATAACTGTATAGAATTGAACACCCTT
Source organism: Sequoia sempervirens (assembly GCA_007258455.2). Lineage (NCBI taxonomy): Eukaryota > Viridiplantae > Streptophyta > Pinopsida > Cupressales > Cupressaceae > Sequoia > Sequoia sempervirens. The sequence goes on along the minus strand of VDFB02075321.1, from coordinate 335,896,156 downwards.
CCAAGTCTTGCAGAGGCAACTTCTCTAAAAGAAATTAATTTGAAATACTGCTCCAAATTGGATAAGATAGAAAGTTTAGAAAGCTTGAGATCATTGGAGATACTCAAGATATATTACTGTGCAGAATTGAACACCCTTCCAAGTCTTGCAGAGGCAGCTTTTCTAAAAGAAATTCATTTGGAATATTGCTTCAAATTGTATAAGATAGAAAGTTTAGAAAGCTTGAAATCATTGGAGATACTCAGGATATATTACTGTACATACAGGATATATTACTGTATAGAATTGAACAACCTTCCAAGTTTTGCAGAAGCAACTTCTCTAAAAGAAATTGAATTGGGAGACTGCAACAAAGTGAAGGTCAAAACTCTAAAAGGTCTGAGATCACTGGAAACACTCAAAATAGACAACTGTCCAGAATTAGATGGGCTTCCAAGTCTTGCAGAATTAACTTCTCTAGAAGAATTTAAATTGAAAAAATGCCACAAATTGGAGAAGATAGAGGGTTTAGAACGATTGACATCATTGAAGAAGTTGGAAGTACATGCCCTCTCGACGGGGCCGTTTACAGTCAGCTTGGAGCACCGTGAGAGATTGAAATCACTGGTAATTGTAGCAAATGACTGATCAGTTGTTGAACCATTCATCAGTAACATACAGGTAATTGAAAATAGTTGAATTAGAAATATAAAAGTCTATTTATTGTTACGAGGCATCTGATTTGTGCAGCCCGTGCCTTTTGCAAACAATGTGCAGAAATGGCCAAGGGAAGTGATAATATGCACGAGGGTTGTGATTGACGTGGGCTCGCTGAAAAACTTCTTTACCTCTTTTCCTCTGAAAAATGTGGTCGAATTTGGGTTATCCGGAGGCTTAAAATTGAGTTGCCCGGAGAGTTCTGCCAACGCCAATGCCATTCTGATATGCTTTATTATAGATTACGTTTATCCTAACTTATTCTTCCAAATATCTACGGACAGAGGCAATCATTTTTATGCCGAAATGACTAATGGAAAATGGTTATGGATGGGCATTTTCCCACAAGGTTCAAATTGGCTTCAGTCAAAACAATACGAGATTCGGGCATTCAACGAGGACAAAGATGTAAAAGTGAAAGAGGCATGGTTATTGATGGGCAAAGAAGGGAGCATAGTAGAGGCTTTCCATCAGCTTTCCCAAAGGTAACGAGTGCTGAACTAGTTTTACATAAAAAGAAATTGTAATTTTTTTTTAAAAATAATATTTTTTTGATTTGTCTGTGGTCATATATATTTGTGATGGTGTAATAGGAGAATTGAAGGACAGATGTAGTAAGGCCACAATCTAATTTAGGAGTCTTAACAGTTGGAGACAGGTTAATCAAGGCAATGAATAATGGAAAGTATAATTAAATTATAAATAGCTATAAATGTATGATAGTAGTTTTATAAAAAAAATGATTGTCTTTTGTTAATAATGAATATTTATTATATTTTAAAGTTTGGATTTGTATTAGAGAGTCTTGTGTTGGAGATAAAAACAAATCTAAGGCAATGAGATAAAGACATGATTAGACCATAGGTAGTTAAAGACCAACTCATGAGGTAGCTCTTCTCCACTTTAGGTTATACTAGGTTTGGAAGAGTAATCCTTAAGGTTTTTAGAAGATAATTTAAACAAAACAAAAAAAGAAGACATAGTTGACCTTTAAAGTAAACCCACCTTGTTAACATGAAACTCTCAAAGACTTGCCACTAGAGCTTCAATATGTAGGTTTGTAGACTCAAAACAAATCCTTTATGTATATAAGAGCACACTTGTGTATACAACTAAAAATAGAAACAAATTTATATCTCTTTATATGAATTTCCTTATCCTTTGCATACAAATGTGCATTCTACAATCATACTCACATAGTTATCTCAATTTCAATTAGCTTGAGCTCACAAAGATTTCATATAGGTTATACAATTAAATCACTAAAGTGGGCAGAATCTAATCTTCTCTTAGACTACTAAGGACAAAAGAGAGATACTTAAATGAGAAAGATTGATCATTTAGTCAAAAAGACCAACACTTACCTATTGGGAAACCAATTCATAATTAGGAAAGGGAGGGATTCTCTTTGTATACATATGAAAATCAAAGCTAGTAGGAACATCATATTAAACATACTTAAAAATAGCCATTTAAATCAAGAACATCCTAATTGCATTAAACAAAAAACTTACAAAATCTTTTGCAATATTTTGTATCATTCTTATGCCAACTAATCTTTAAAGCAATCAAATTAATAAATATGACTAGATGAATTTAGTGGCCCACTCATAAGATGCCCAAGTACATTCTTCTTAGTCACGGAGACATTCTCTTATAAAGAGATTTCAACATTATACTCCTAAAATCATACAAAATAACTCTCAACCCCTACAAATAATAACATGCAGTCATTAATTCCCTAACAAATTTATGAAGCTACACTATGTTAAATTGGTTTAATGAACAACTCATATTACATTAAAAAAAGAATGTATGTATACTTAACATATTTTCCTTGAAATTCACAAGATGATGACACATGAAATAATATTGAGGCTTTGCCAAGGAAAATAGCTCGCTACTCATATATCAAATTCACTCTAGTTGCAAGACACAATCATATACAATCTTTTATAAACAAGGTAATCTTTTATAAACAAGGTAATCTTCCTTGGGTCCATTCTCATAGGTTAAAAAGAATTTTTTTTTAACCAGCTAAATTAGCTGCCCACATGAACGATAACTTGTACATATAAGAGATAAGGTTTAGCTTGATTATTGCTCATGGCATAGGCACTCGTCATATTCTCAAATTAATTCTCTAACTCTACCGATTGCACAAGCATAGGCACAATCAAATTATTGCTCACCAATCACACCCTTGCACATTACAAACACCACTTATCCTTTGTAGCATACAACACATAGCCCCAAATATCTTATTTACTTACACAAGAAAACCATCCCACAATCATCCTAATCACTCTTGAGCTTCATAGTCTTAGACTCCACGTTACATTCATGCTATGCATCAATCAATACATCATGCCACCTACATATTGTTTTGCCTCTGTCTTGAATATGCGTTTATTCTAATGTGCAGCTTTATTTTAAGACTGTTAGATTGCATGAATAAATGCATATCCGGTGATTTTAAGATTGTTAGATTGCATGAATAAATGCATATCCGGTGATATATTTAGAGTCCTATTTTTAAGTGATCTAAATTGTGCACCTGCTAATTGCATAGAAAATATAGATCCAGTTTACTGTATATTTAGGAGTTGTTATCTCTATAAAGAGATCTCCTTGCTGATTAATTTATGACAGAGAGTCTGTAATGTATTGAGGAAGGCCTTTATATCGAGGCAGTATGTAATCTGTTGAATCAATAAAACATTGATGTGTGTGTTCTATTGTGTTTATTGTTTGTTGTTCTTTGCCTTGATTTTAAGAAGCTACAATATGTTGGTGGGTGCATGGATCCTAGAGGCTAATTTGAATGCCTTGCAAGTTATTTGGGCCATGGTATCTCGTACAGTTGATCTCATCCATGGAGTGCACTCGCTGTTAGATCGACTCTTCTTTGTGTGCTATTATTTTTTTACATGGAGATTAACCTGTCATAATCCCGGATGTATATAAGGTCTATTTGTTTCACCTTCTTGATTCATTTAGATCTTATTTCTGCTATGCTGAAGCTTAGGTGGATGCTTTATGAATGTAGTGCCAAAACAATGATTTTTCTTACATTTTCAAACATGAATTTTGGTCTTCTGCAAAGAGAGTATTCAAAATAAACTCCTTCAAGATTTACCTTGAATTATGGTTCTGTGTAAGCTACACCTATCTTTTAGGTCTTTATGTGAAATGTACGCGATGGATTACAGATTTGTCTTAGATAAATTTAACAAGAGTTTTATTTTAGGAAAAAGTAGATCACTAATTACTACCTTGCAGGGATTGGGACATCGCATGATTAGCGCAAATGGTTTATCTGCTAATACTGTTCTGAATATACAGTAAATGGCTCTGAGATTTATTAAAAAAAATGTAAATGGTTAGCCCTTTTTGGTAGAATGTTGGAATCTAATATCACATCAAGTTTTCTTAGAACATTATGTGCACTGAAGACCATAGCCTGTACTTTTAAGCAAGGGAAGACATGCAACATAGCCTGTATTCATAATTCCTCTAACCAAGGGAAGACAGGTAGCAGATCAAATGAGATCTTCTACAAAAACAAGCGACATACTTTTAATTAGTTACATGCTTCTGTGCAAAGCAATAAAAATAATAATTTCTTATATTAAAAATAAATTTCTATGCAAATCGACCGTAGATTCATAGAATGCTTCTTGAAATGCTTTAAGATAGCTTATAAGAGAGATCAAAGTTTTCTAACAGCTTATAAGAGAAATCAAAGTTTTCCTTGTCCCAAATTCTTGGCATATTTTAAATAGAAGGCATTGCCATTAGAAAGCTGTTACCGTCTGCAAGCTCAAGGGAATTCGTTTACTTTGTCATGTTGATTCCTCATACATCTGACCTTGTTCTATTTTGTAATGGATACATCTGATCTTGTTTGCTTCTTTTGCAGAAAGCATGAACTAAATGCTCATGAAAAAACATTTGAAGCTCAGCCGATGGCTGTCCAAAATGATGCAGCATCAGATTTTGATTGGTCAGACACAGCTGTTGTGCAACCTTTTGTACCCAGAATTAAAAGGAATCTTGAAGGCGATTTGGAGGTTTCTAGCTGTCAGGACCTTTTACCTGCCTCAGATCCCAACAAAAGAAGAAAACTGATCGAAGGTTCAGGGGAAGATGGCCTGGAGCAGGGAGGAGCCTGAGAAAACACAAAATCAAAATTTGAATTTCTTGATCCTTCAGTCATAAGGATGCCAAACTAAGGAGGCCAAGTGATCCCTTGTATAAAGATTCAAAGACAAATGCATATTATTTAAAGGTACTCACAACTGTTTATTTGTAAGCTGACAATTACTTTCAGGGGCATTGAACTTTTATTGTTTATATTAAACATCTGTGTTGATCGTTGTTTGAATAGAAGTGTCTATGGTACAATTATAAATATTTGCATAGATTGCCATCCGAGGAGTTGCTTCCAGTGTAAAACAAACGAGTTTCACATAGAGGGAGTAATGAACAAGTTTGAACCATTTTTCATAAGCATAATAAAAAAATAGCTTAAGCAGTGGAATCAATAATTCAGGGTGTATTTTCAATCGTAAAGGTTTCCAAACTCTTAAATACTTTATTTAGAGTAAGACTAATACTTTGTTCTTGGCATTTAGAGGTTTTGTACAGGTGTTGTATTAGGTACAAGGTTTGGATTAAGAACTTATTGGGCGAGAGAAAATACTTCAGAAGCTGCTCATTATTAATTCCAGAGTATGGTGAGGGGAAGCTTTGAGAAGGCCTGCCTAGAGGAAGCTCATATGAACCATAGCTTGCAGAATGGTCCGCTAATCTTTGTGAGGATTTACATTTTGGTGACTGTCAGATAATTCCTACTACAGCTGAAGTAAGAGTTAGAAGATAAAAAATTGATGTGGTTAGTATAGATTCCGAATAAATTGTATAATTGAAATGATGAATTTGACTTTCAAGAAAATTTGTTAACTGTTTGGAATTTCTCCATTTAATTGTGTATAATCACAATTTCAATGCATTTAAAGAAACTTGTAATTGTGAAGAGACTAGTATCTAATTATATCATATGGCACCTCTAATTACAATGTTTTGTGGATAGATTTTCTATATATATAAGATTGTGAACTTGGTTCGATAAAATTATTCAGTTATTTATGTTCAAACACAGTCTTTTGGCTTGTCACATTATATTATTATATGTATGCAAAAATATAAAGTGTTTCGGTATAATCAACTGCCTTAAATATCTTGAGTAGTTTCTTTTCACAATTTTTGTATAATAAATTTAGGTGTTCAAAAAAATATGGCATGTAACTATTGATGTGGTTATGATTACATTGAAATGTTCTCTCAATTGTTGGTGGTTAGCCTAGCAAACAATATGGTATAGGACTCTTTCATTATAATGATAAGTCAAGCTCAAATTTTGAAAGGTAAAGAATTACATATTATAATAAAATATTTTAGAATTTAATTGTTTTTGTTAAGGTCAATATAGTGCTAATTTTTTTATCTTTTTATTTGAGGTTGAGCTACTCTTCTCACTATATGTTGTGCATGATAACTATGCATACCCATGCTTTAAAATACTTTGACTATTTGGTTACATGATTTTCATTGTTTTTTATGATTTTAAATTATTTATTATTAGTGATATGAAGATTGAGTTTTCATAGTGTGTATTTGTGTACTAGGAATTGATTTCTTTTTTTTTGTTATTTAGGAATTGCATTGGAATGATAATAGAATATCGCCACCCATCTCATCCTTCTCTATAGTGCATAGCACAATATCACAATGCACGACCAATCTTCAAATTACGATGTTAAGGAATGTTGTGATGCAATGACAAGGCACCAAGTGGCTTAAGTAGAGTGGGATCAAAACTTCAGTGAAGGCATTTCTTGTGTGCAAATTAAGGTTTTTTAAAAAGGGGAACTTCATCTAGGTAACTTGAGAGACATAAAGTAAAGCCAAGGCATGCAATCTTTAGGATTTTACATGAAATTTAATTTGACCTCACATGGAATATTTTCACAAAGATTAAAGGAAACATATCAAAGAATAGTTAGGTCAATTTGGTCGATAAATGAATGACTCAAAGAGATAAGTTGTAACTTAGATGACTAGGAACCCACCATAGTAGGTCAATGAAGGAATAGAAAAAAAGACTAACCGGTGTAGTGTAGGAAAAAGTATCATTTTTTTCACACTTAATTTGAAAATAATTGATAATAAAATGAGCCTAATGTTGCTTTAATCTAGTGATGTAATATGTTTTTCATATTCATATTAAGTTTAGGGCCCTTTTAGATTAAATGGATTTTAACTGTGCTTTATTTAGAGTGTTGTAAGGTGTACCTTTACATTTTCACACTAATCTAGGGCTTTATTAATTGATTGAGGTTAATTGGCCTTAATTGGCCCTTTTAATTCAAATCCAAGCCTAATTAAATGTAATTTTCAAGGGAAAAAATCTAACATTCATAAATGCCATTACACAAAACTAACTTTGAAAGATGTGTGTCCTAGGTAAGTGACCTAGGTACCATTTGCCATAGGGTAAATGGTTCTTCACATAGATCTAAGACTCTAATTTAGCATAATGTTTAACATTTACCGATGCGTGTCTTAGGTAAGTTGCCTAGGACTATGGTGAATGGGTCCTCACTTAGACATAGGACCCCCCTTTAAAATATGTTTTTAGTGGTATTTTAATAATTTCAAATCCATAATTCAATGTTGGCTTGTGATATTTGAATTTCGGGAATTAATCTTAAGATATGTATAAATACAAGGTTATTTCAATATGTTTCATAATTAAGATCTAGATTTTCAAGTGCTCAAGTCCTAATAGCAAGCATTCATATTCAAAACAAGGAGCAAGTAAAAGTGAAGTCTTGGAGCAACATTTTAGTGTTTTTGTAGGTCTTCAAGATCATTTTGTTATCAAAGATCAAGTATTAGTGAAGAATTGATGATAGATGCCTACGGAGAATTATGACGGATTCTAGGTTTTGGTAGATACACTATGAGATTCAACCTAATCTAATGACTTGTCTCCTAAGTGATTCCATCTCTATGATCATTCTATTTTCAACCTAAAGAAAGGTATATTTAGGTTTATGACTTATTAAGGGGATTAGAGGTATCCTAAAGTAGGTCTTGTGCATTGTTCATGTTCATTTAGGATCCTATTCTAACACACTTGAGTAGGGT
>VDFB02075321.1:335866705-335888145 GCA_007258455.2 Sequoia sempervirens | reverse complement strand
TTTTGTAGATGGTCCCAACATAATCCCGTAGCCTCTGACGGAGAGTCGATATGCCTCATGGTCTCCAAGAAATATCCCTTCAAATATTGCTGCCTTTTAGCACTTCGGACTCTTAAGGGAAATCGTCAGTCCAATGTAGCTTAGAGTGATTCGGCGTATTTGGGTGCAAAAGAGGACCATACCTAGCGTAAACGTACCTATACAGATGTGTTGGAATAGTCTGTTTGGTCGTACGAGTTGTGGAATGAAAGTTGCACCACTTTGCAACTTTACACTGCTTGCATCTGGCAACTTTTCCCTCCACTGAAAAGTCATCACCACAGGAAAACACCTCCGAGATAGAAAAAACCAAGAGAGTTTTTTGTAGATGGTCCCAACATAATCCTGTAGCCTCTGATGGAGAGTCTGTATGCCCCATGGTCTCCGAGAAATAGCCCTTCAAATATTGTTTCCTTTTAGCACTTTCGACTCGTAAGGGAAATCGACAGTCCAATGTAGCTCGAAGTGATTTGGAGTATTTGGGTGCAAAAGAGGATCATCCCTGGCGTAAACGTACCCATACGAACGTGTTGGAATAGTCCGTTTGGTCGTACGATTTGCGGAATGAAAGTTGCACCACTTTGCAACTTTACACCACTTGCATCTAGCAACTTTTCCCTCCACTAAAAAGTCATCACCACAGGAAAACGCCTTCGAGATAGCAAAAACTGAGAGAATTTTTTGTAGATGGTCCCAACACGATCTCGTAGCCTCTGACGGAGAGTCTGTATGCCCCACAATCTCTGAGAAATAGCCCTTCAAATATTGATGCCTTTTAGCACTTTGGACTCTTAAGGGAAATCATCGGTCCAATGTAGCTCGGAGTGATTCGACGTATTTGGGTGCAAAAGAGGGCCATCCCTAGCATAAACGTACCCATACGGATGTGTTGGAATAGTTTGTTTGGTCGTACAAGTTGCGGAATGAAAATTGAACCACTTTGCAACTTTACATTGCTTGCATCTGGCAACTTTTCCCTCCACTGAAAAGTCATCACCACAGGAAAATGCCTCTGAGATAGCAAAAACTGAGAGGTTTTTGTAGATGGTCCCAACATGATCCCATAGCCTCTAACGGAGAGTCTGTATGCCCCATAGTCTCCGAGAAATAGCCCTTCAAATATTGCTGCCTTTTAGCACTTTGGACTCTTAAGGGAAATCACCGGTCCAATGTAGCTTGGAGTGATTCGGCGTATTTGAGTGCAAAAGAGGACCATCCCTAGCTTAAATGTACCCATATGGACGTGTTGGAACAGTCTGTTTGGTCGTACGAGTTGCACAATGAAAGTTGCACCACTTTGCAACTTTACACTGCTTGCATCTGGCAACTTTTCCCTCCACTGAAAAGTCATCACCACAGGAAAACACCTCTGAGATAGAAAAAACTGAGAGAGGTTTTTGTAGATGGTCCCAAAACAATCCCATAGCCTTCAACGGAGAATATTTATGCCTCATGGTCTCTGAGAAATATCCCTTCAAAAATTGTTTCCTTTTAGCACTTTGGACTCTTAAGGGAAACTAGTGGGCAACAGAGTTAACTTCTTCACAAACTTGGTTTGAAGTAATTTCATTTTTTTTTTTGTGCATTTGAGAGACATTTTGACTGGAGGTCAGTCTATGAGCCCTATTCTATGATATTACAAAAAGGTATTGTGGACCTATATTAAGCTACCACTCTCAATATCATACAAATTGAACCCTGGCATCAATAGACTCTGTATATCAAGCTACCACAATTCTATTGATGTTAGCAGCTTCGTCGATCTCTTCCAGCCATTCCAGCACATGAAAGAGCTTGGAAAAGAGAGAAGGAAGTCGGCTAGCAAAGAGGAGAGTAGAGTCCGCTTCAAGAGTAAAACATGGCACTTGCTAAGACTAAGCCCACCCAGCCATACAAAAGTGGCATACATTATAGCCAAGTCCGCTCCAAGGAAATAATCAATGGCTTGGTATAAAGCAAAGTCCGCTAGCAATACATAAAGGAAAGTCCACCCTTGTTTCCTGGCACAAACACTCAGCAAAGCCCGCCCATGTTAAGAAAGGGATGTGTGAAACATGATTGAAGTCCGCCACATGTCTTGGCCATGAAACTTGACAAGGTCCACGCTTACCAAAGAGTGGCATGGCATAAAAGATGGAATCTTGCCAAATCTGCTTCAAGAGGATAATGAGTGTCCGCACTTAGAAGAATATGAACATGGAAAGTGAATGAGTGAAGTCTGCTCAGCATGTTAAGTCTGAAATGGCAAGAGAAAAGAGGAAGTATGCCAACCTTAAAGTGAAATTGAGCTCGCCCCTCATTTGTAAAGGGTGGAGACAGTGTATAGAATTGTTGTGATAGACTATTTCTGATAATAAAAGCTCTTATGCATGATTTGATTTGAACCACTTTTATTGTCAAATAGTGTGCATGGTTGCATAACTTCTTCCACCATAAATTGGAGATAGATTAGAATTAGATTACACTTGGAATAAAATTTGCTTTGAAAGTTTGTTAGATGAATGCAAGATTTGATAAGCATTTATTTATGGTGGAACTTTTGTTCATACTTTCTTTGAACGGATGATTTTCGTTCAATGCGTAAAGTTAGCCTAAGCTTACTCTATGGATTCTTAACTTTTGTCTGGATAAATATTGTTCGATTGGAAGGTAGTTATTCATGATATGAAAACCATAAGCACATTTCCTTGAAGATTGCAATGGCTTTGCGTAGTTGGCGTGATTCCTGCATGGCGAAACAAAGTTTCGTTTCGTTTCACCAAGTCAATACGGTCTCTTGAATTCTTAGGAAGTAGATTAGAACTTCTGACCCCTTGTCTCCTTTTTCAGTTTGTTTGATTTGCAACCCAAATAAAAGAGCTTCATTGTCCAGACCTTCATTGTGAATTGAAAAAATCTAGCGTAAGTCCCCTTGTGATTACTAGCAAATCACAACGCCCATTGAGCTTACCACACGTCAAGACCTGACATAAGAAACCTTGGAATCGCCATATGATCTTCTCACAATCTTAGCCTACAGGGTGGTTTTTCAAGAGAGGATAGGGTGTCTCTGGGCATTTTTATTCTGATGTACGAGTGTGTCATAAAACACACATCAACAAGTTAAAGATAAGGATTTGACAATGCTTTCCCTCAACGGTTTGTCATTGTCTTGGGAGTCCTATATTCAAGGAATTAGTGCAAGGTCCAAACTCCTGAAGTTCGATCGTTTGAGGGCCAATTGCATTCATTATGCATCAAGATTGATGGTTAGAGGTGTTGGCCAAAATTCTACTAATGAAGAGATTCATGTTCTTGTTGCCCAACCTTCAAAGAAGAAAGGAAGAAGTGGAAAGAAGGGATTCTTCAAGAGGAATCGAGACAAAGGAAATGATGGTGCTCCCCCTTCCAAGAAGAAGCGAGACTTGTCCAAGATTCAATGCTTTAGGTGTGATAAGTTTGGTCACTTTTCCAAACATTGTTCAGATAGACCTAAGCATCAAGCCTCCATTGCAGATGTAGATGATGTTTCTCCACAAAAGAATGAATATTTGTTTTGCTTAGCATTGTCAAGCAATGTACCCAGTGACACCAACACTTGGCTGATCGACAGTGGTTTTCTCAGAAAGAGGGAGTTGATTATGAAGAAACATTTTCTCCTGTTGCTCGTTACACTTCTGTCAGAACTATCATTGCCCTTGTTGCATCAAGAGGATGGAAGATTCATCAAATGGACGTGAAGACAACATTTCTCAATGGCGTGATTGAGGAAGAATTTTATGTCGAGCAACCTGATGGTTTTGAGGTTCATAGGAAAGAGTCACATGTGTGTAAGCTGAAGAAGGCCTTGTATGGTCTTAAGTAGGCTCGTCGTGCATGGTACGAAAGGATTGATCGGTACCTGTCTAGTTTGGGATTCTTGAAGAATGATGTTGATTCAAATCTCTACTTCAAGGTAATCAATGGTGATGCATTAATATTGGTACTAATTCATGCTTCTAGGTTGCATATATGTATATTATTTTTACATGTTTTCTCCATTGTTCGGCCCCTACACCGCAAGTAAATGGTTGCATAGTGTGTGGAATGAGGGGGCAGCAGGCCTGTAATTGAAATCTTTTCATCTATCAGCATCTAGTTGTTACTTATGCAATGTGAAGTAATGCTTTGAGTTTGAAAGATGCAATGCAATGTAATCAATAATATGAATAAATTTTAATTATTAGTTATGTAATGTGAAGTAATCTGCATAACCCATTAGGGTTGAATTGTAAAACTATATTGTAATTGAAATTTTTCATCTATCAAGATCTAGTTGTTACTTATGCAATGTGAAGTAATGCTTTGAGTTTGAAAGATGTGCAATGCAATGTAATCAACAATATGAATAAACTACATAATATAACCATTCTTTTATGCTATTGTACATTGATATTTAACCATTGCTCACTTGATTAAATTTTCAAAGAGTTTAATCATGCACATGAGGAGGCAATTAAATTTCAATTGTCAACTTCTATATATATCAAATTATCCAATAATCAAGTGTATGTCCATATACAAAAATGGCATCAACGCCAACTCAAACAAAATTTTACAATATGTGGCATATGCCATCTCGGTATCTATTCAAAATTTACATGCCAAAATGTCTATCTCATCCTAAACTACTGGTGGATCATCATCAAATGGAGCCTCTTTGAAGCACTTGTTGCCTCTGAAGGTAGCTGCACAAGAAAAGTCAAACCACAATTGAGATTAGTTATACTATATAATTTAAAATCGAATAATTAACATCAAAATCAATATACATTAAATTATAATTGAACTCTAAAATTGTAATCTTGATTACTTGAAATATCCGCTCTTCAAAGGGTCAGGAGTCCTAGAATATGCCCCTCTCAAAGAACCGACCAAACCATCTTTTGTAATTTCAATCTATATAGGTGAACAAAAACATAAAAGTGATCCAAGTTAGCATACAATTGTTAGTAATAGGAACATATAAATACCAAACACAAAATAAAATGAACACATACTTCTTTAGGTTGATCTTTTTCTTTATCTCCTTTAGGTGTTTCGACACCTCCTCCTTGAGGTGCTTCAACACATACTCCTTCAAGTGTTCCAATACGTACTGCTTTGGGCATTGTGGCCCTTATCAACAAGGATGTATAGCTCATAATTCCCTACACATAAAAATGACAAGTACATATGAAACTACCAATCTATGTCGATGTATGTATAATCAATATAAGATCTTAAAATTCTTAATTCAATCAAATTTGAGTTCAATTACCTTCCCCTTATCCAACATTGCACTTCCATAATCTGGACAAGGTTGCACCTCACTCGCACTAGGTATTTCCTACAAGAGGAAAATAAGATAAACATATAAGTTATTATATAATTTCATTAATGACAATTCAAATGAAAAGAAAGTATTTAATAAATAAATGTAAATGAGTGAGTGCAAAAATATATACTATGTGCATGTGGAGGCCAAATGAAATGGCCCTTAGGGTGCTATCTGTCACTTGTGTCAACTCCTCCTCGGACATCAATTGTTAAATACACCATGTAAATAAATATTAGTACATTATACTATCTCTTATTAATATTCATTTAAAAACAAATGCAAGTTATGAATTCACAACTTAAATTTTACCTGTGTCACTATTCCAATGTCCCCGTCTCTAGCAAGAGAGGACTATGTACGGTGTGCTCCACTCCCCTGCGTCTGATCTATAATTTCCACATCATGGAAGTCATAATCGAAGTGTCCAAGGGATGCTCGACAGGCTATACAAGAGGACCCAAGCATATCTGGTGGCACATGGAGCAAGTATGTGGTACACAAATATGTGGACCTGACGAGGATGACGCAGTAGCACTCAAGCCATCACCAACATCACCAGAATGTGGCTGAGCTACTACAGAAGCATGCGAAACCAAAAGACAACTCAAAGAGTGAATAGCGTGGATAGTCTGTGTGGCCGCATCCTGCATAATATCTGGATGGTATACTAAAGGTGGCAAAGGAAGGGGAGGAGGGGGAACATATGGGCGGGGTAATACTCTAACTGCCCCTGGTCTATCCTGGGGCATACCTCCACCAGCGCCCTGGAAGGGTTTAATGTCAAAGTAATTGACATGATGCCCTAACACAAACTCAGCATATAATTTTTTTATAAAGTAAAATGGTATATCACAATTGTTGTTCGGTGGTTTCAAAAAAACCATACACCAACAATCCCAAAAGTTTTCTACAATGTCTCTATGAGTGCACCATTTTAAAGAAAGTTTTGTTTTATTAACATTAACTGGCAAACCAGTGCGGGGGTTAACAAATAAAGAGGCTATTTGGGCTTTGGTTATTCCAAGATCTTTCACATCATCATAGGACAATCCACATGCATAATATTCTCTCATGTCTTCTCACCATGAATGAAAGGCATTATGTTGTGAGGAGAGGGTTTCTATGTTTTTAATTATTTCTTTCATTGTGTTTGACATCTCAGATAATCGAGGGACTCTCATATAAACTTCAGAAATGACCCTTAATTGTTGCAATTTTTCACAAATTAATTCTTCAATTGATGGCTGTGGAGGTGGTGGAGCGTTTGGAATTTGTGCATTTTCATTGTCAGTAGCCATAATGCCTGATTAAAGTTAAAAACAAATTAATCTAATTAAAATTAGACAATATAAATGAAAATATTATAAAAATACCCTAGTTTTTTAAAAATCCAACAAAAACCCTAGTTTTTAACAAAAATCTATAAAATTCTCTAATTTTTAATCCAAATACATAAAAAACACTATTTTTAAATCAAAGTCCATTACAAACATTCAATTTTCATCAAAATCCATACTAAACTCAATTTTTTCATAAAAAATTAACTAAAATTACACAAATCTAATTGAAATTTTGATTAGAGAAAAGAAAAACCAAGAATCTAACCTTTTGAAGATGGATTTGCGTGAAATCGGATTTCTGATTTGCGGAATGAAGTTTTCACTATGCGCCGCAATGTGAAATGAGTTTTAATCAGGCTGAAATCAAATATATATGTGTCCCAAATCGGATATCCGATTTGGGCTTTGCTTCGGTAGTGTGTATTGACACCCAAGCCACATAAAGTCAACTCGGCATTTTCGCATTTTTGAGTCGATGAAACACATAATTTTTTCTCCATTGCCACTTTTTGGCATACCATGATCCTACACATACCCATAAACTCAGCAAAATCATACTAGAAAATATCATGCTGCTTGTGAAATTGGAAGGTCGGTCCTAGTTGAAAATTTTCCACCCTCTCATCGAAGTCTCGGCTGCACACAAAATCTAGCATGGACATGGCATCCTGTAGATCCTAGTGCAATGCGCCGCACGACAATGGAATACTTGGCAGTTTAGTGGTTGGGATGCCTTTCCTACTATTCTCCAAGAAGAACTCTAAGTTCTTTTTCATCGCCCTCCATGTTTTCTCTCCTTTGCTAGGGTAGAAGAACTCAATGTTCTCTCTTCTCTTACTTGGGTCTGGGATGCATAGCATATGCCAGATGGCCTATGGGGTGATGTGAACCCTTAAGTTTTTGCCCTCAATGTAGTGGGTGTTAGGGTTATACCGTTGGATGGCAACGTCAACAATCTTCGAGCAGTAGTGCACCAGCGGGACCATGTATTGAGGGAGACCACTGTACCAAATTTTATTTGTTGTAGGTTTGTCTGCCTTAGGCGCCGTCAACCTTGCATAGGCTGCTTCTCTTAAGGACTTAGGGTTCTTCGTGAGCCGTGGATCATAGATATTATCCCATTTCTCTTCAACTCTTTTCTTGTTTCTACAATCTTTGGGCCTTTTCAGGTCTTTTGTATAGGCCCTCTTTGGCCTGCTAGGTATACCAGGCGTAGCATACGCCACATTCTCATAGACATATACATCCTCTGAAGAACGTATAGCTGTAAATAGCTCTTGGCTAATTTCTTCTTGCATTGGCTGAGATGAAGTCTCCGACATTTTTCTTTGGGCGAAGACCTCTGCAAGTTCTTGGCTCTGCAATTTTCCTCGGCTCTAGATACACAAAAGAAGAATGACTCTACACTTTTATATTCGGCGTTTGTGAAAAGACTTTGAAATATTAAACCTTTTCATGCAATATTTGGCAATCTTTCCTCAAGGGTGGTAGACGAAAGCATGCCTTTTGCATTTAATTCAGCATGTATCGTTAATTTTGCAATTCGTGCAAAATGAACTGCTTACCATTTTGAGGCGGCAGGAGTTTATTATTGCGTTTGGAAACCGTGTGATATGCTGTGATTCCCTTGGAACTTGAGCCAAAAATTTTCTTTCTAACCTTGCGTTAGTATGCGCTAGTAATTAATATCCTGGCCGGAATGATTATGCCAAAGCAAATGATCACGGCCTGAAAAGATATGAATATTGCCTTGGGCTCTAGGAAACGCTTGTAAGATGACACAATAGCCTATGGTCATGCACCTTACTATCGATGAGCGCCACCTTTTTAAAGCTAATTAATTAGCTCTTATTAATCTAGCACGCATTGAGCCATACCCTCGTAGATGCAACTGGCCCATAAATGTGAACAAACGTAGGCATGCCTTTCAAGTTGGCAACTAGCTCTTATCACGTTTTCTCGAAATGGATTAGCATGCATCTTGTCATTTTCTTTAAAAATAGGCCAGTAAGTAGTGAGGAAATCATACTTAGCATTTGAGCAGTCATAGGTTGGTAGAAGAGTTTTAAGCAAGCCTTCTCATAGGTTAGGTGATAGATAAATTTTAGCATTAGCTCAAAAGCATAGGAATAGTGTCAGAATCATGGACACTCTAGTTCATTTAACCTCATATAAGTCACAGACAGAATTTCTAGGGGAGGTTTCTACTAGGAGGCTAAAACGGATGACCAAGAATAAGCATTCTTTGGTCCTGATAGCCATAAAGTGGGTTCTGGGTAAAGACTGCATAGAGTATGAGAAC
Source organism: Sequoia sempervirens (assembly GCA_007258455.2). Taxonomy (NCBI): domain Eukaryota; kingdom Viridiplantae; phylum Streptophyta; class Pinopsida; order Cupressales; family Cupressaceae; genus Sequoia; species Sequoia sempervirens. Next base: position 335,879,126 of record VDFB02075321.1, on the reverse strand, counting down.
AAGTATCGGGTGAACACTGATATATGTTCTCACTTTGTGGTGTCCATGCTAGACATCAATGTCCCCCGGCCTCTTATCCTGAAACTTGTTAAATAAATGTTTCCCAAAAAGTACCTTAATGGCCTTGGCGAGGTTGTTGCTCATGCCACCTATGGAGTAGGTTTGTCGTCAGCCAGCAACCTCCATCACTTTATCGAGGAAGAAGTTGTAGTCATTTGGTTGTCGTTTCCCAACAGATTCCGCCTACAGACACATGACAAGCATTAGCAGAGGGTTACCCAGGCCTTACATTTCTTATTCCACAGTTACAACATAATACCCTTCTACGACCTAGATTGGTATACCGATTTTAGGAACCTGGTATTTCCCCCGCCAATGGCGGTTGTGCCGAATGATGCTGCCAGTGCTGCCAAAGAACCTGCTGATGAGGAAGAGGTGGACACTATTGTAAATGTGTCAATTTCTGCCTCCCATGCCTTTGGTTGAAAACCCCCTTTCTGCTCCCCCAAAAAAATGTCTCCTTGTTTACTCTATTTCCCGCTGCTACTCAGACTACCTGCCTAACAGTTTGTATAATCCTTAAAAAGGGCTATCATATTGCATATATAATAGCTCGAATACTTGTAAATTTTTGGATTATGGCCTCCCAGCCATTTTTGTAATGTAAAGAATATATATAAATAGATATATATCTTTTTAAAGAAAATCCATGTTTTCTCCTTCATTCTGTATTTTAGTTTTATGGGCTCTCAACTTTCATTTTGTATTTCTCCGCACATGGGTGTGTTTTGTGTAAAGCAATCATGGTATTCCACCCTCTGTAATAATGGGTTAATTTCGTAGAAGCATAAACTAATTCCGAAAAAGACCGACCAAAGGAAGGAAAATAAAAGAAAGCATATTCGCATATGTACAAAAATAGAGCTCAGTACCTAATGGAACAGCTTGAGATGAATCCCATTGACCGGGATTCCTAAGGGTTCTTGTTCCATATTTTCTAGCTCAAAAGCATTATGTTCTTTGCACCGAATGATTTTAAAGGGTCCTTCCCATAGACTATCAAATTTACCATGCTGACCTGGCTTAGCAGCCCTTTTATCATACTTTAGCACTAAGTCTCCGCATTTTAGACCTTGGTCAGAAGCCTTCTTGTCAAACCATCGCTTGACCACTTGTTGATGGTTTGTCATGGCTATTAGGGAATTCTCCCTTTTTTATTGTACTTCTAACAACTCAGCAAGCTGAACTTCCATGGCGCCATTTTGTTCTATCTCGAGAGATTTCAACAATTGAAGTGTCAAAATCTCCATAGATATAGGTAACAACGCCTCTTTCCCATATACCAACTCATAAGGCAAAGTTTTAAGGACTTGCTTAGGAGTTATGCAGTTTTCCCAGAGTGCTGCTCAGAGGTTTTTATGCCATTCCCTCTGGTGTTCTCAACCAATCCTTTTAAGGAGTTGGACTAGGCTCTTGTTCATTGACTTTGCTAGGCTGTTTCCCTATGGGTAATAATTTGACGATGTTTTGAGGAATATGCCATTCGTTAATGCAAAGTGACACACCTTTGTGCCTAGGAAAGCTCTGGAATTATCTGAAATGATAGTCTTCAGAGGGTCGAACCTTATCACCAGTTCCTCGAGGAAATCTACAATCTTTGTTTCTGTTGCGCTTTTAAGCGGAACAGCCTTCGTCCATATTGTGAAGTAATTCATGGCGGTCAAAATCCACTTGTGTCCGGCACTGGAAGCTGGGTTAATCATTTCGATGAAGTCCAGGCCCCATTGTGCAAACGGTTCGTCCGCCACTATGGGTTTGAGGGGCATTGCAAAATTCTTCCTTCTGTCAATAAAGAACTGGCATTTTTTGCAAGACTTTACCAAAGAGTGGAAGTCATTAAAAAGTGTAGGCCAATAATAGTTAGCACACATGATTTTAATGGTGTTGGTCTTAGCAGAGAAGTGTCCGCCGTAGCACTATTATGGAACGCATCGAGGATCCTCTTTGCTTGCTCTGAAGTGATGCATCGCAGGAGAACACCATTGAAATTCATTTTGAAAAGGACTCCCAATACTAGTGTATATCTGCAATTTTGCAACCGGTAATATCTCCTTTTCTGGGATGAGAGAGCTAGTGGATACTTTCCGGTTTGCATGAACCTCATTCTGTTAGTCAGCCAACAACCTTTCGATTCTAGTTCATTTATCAAAACGAGCTCCAGTTGCTCCTCTGCGGCAGGTACCTCCTCATTCTGTGCCATGTACTCACATAGTCCTCTTCCTTTAATATTTTTAGTAGTCTTGACTTCAATGTCATATTCAAGGATCTTGGTGATCCAATTAGCCCTTTTTTCTGTGATCTCCCCTTCCATGATATATTCACGCACACTAGAATGTATGACATACACAAGCACCTCGTTACAAGAAATTAGATGGCAGAACTTTTTAAGTCCCTTCACTATTGCAAAGGCCCGCCTTTCGATGAAATTATAATTCACCTCATATTCCTTCAAGGTCCAGGAATAGAACGCCACTGGATGTTCTCCTTTTCCTTCAACATCCTTTTGGGTTAGGATAGTAGTGATACTGGACCTGCTACTAAATGTATACATTATAAAATCTTTGGATTGATATGGATTAACCAGCACCGGAGCTGTGGAAATAGATTCCTTGACCTTTTCAAAAGCTTCCCGAGCTTTGGTCGTCCACTTGAATGTCTGATCTTTTTTCAGCATCAATGTGATCGGCCTAATTATTCCCATAAAATCAGAAATAAACTTGCTGACAAAATTTACTTTGTCGAGGAAAGACTGAACACCTTTCTTATTCACCAGAAGGGGAAGTTCCTTGATAGCCTTCACTTGTTCAGGGTCAATTAAAACCCCTTCTTTAGACACCATGTGTCCTAATAGCTTTCCTTGCGGTACTTTGAATACACATTTCTTTAGATTTAGGGAAACTTCGAACTCCTGGAACTTTTGAAAAACTAATTCTAAATGATCAAAATGATAATCCTTAGATTTAGAGAACACAATAAGATCATCCAAATAAATTAGAATAAAATTATTGATTAGTTCACTAAAGGCAATGTTGATCGCCTGCTGGAATGTTGCCCCTGCATTGGATAAACCAAAAGGAATTTTAGCATATGAAAATGTTCACCACTTTGTGGTGAACGTAGTCTTGTGATGATCCTCTTCTTTAACTCGGATCTGATTGTAGCCAGAGAAACCATCTAGCAGAGAAAACATTTCAGATCCTATGACCGTTTGTAGGATTGACTCCATAGAAGGCAGCGGATAGTGGTCTTTTAGAGATGCTATGTTTAATTCTCGAAAGTCCACACACAAATGTATATCTCCATTCTTCTTTTGGACTGGGACCAAATTTGATACCCAAGTACTATGCTTGATTAGGAAAACAATGTGCGAATCAATGAGCTTAGTTAGCTCTTATGCCATTAGCGCTTCAATTTTAGGTTTGACTGGCCTTTGTTTCTGTCGGACTGGTTTTGCACCTTCTGTTAGCTCAATAGTGTGTTGAATGATATCAGGATCATATCCCTCCAGATCATCATAGGACTAGGCCACTGCATATTTTTCACAGAAACTGATGAGTCTTTCTTTATCATGATGCGAGACATTTTTCCCAACTCGGAGATTCCTACCATCAGAGACCTGAAGGTCCACATAGTCACTTTTTTCCGCTACAAACTTCCGTTTATCATTTCGGGCATCATCACAATCGAAATTTTTTTTGAGTAACCAATCCTTTTAGAAGTTTATTAGATTTGAGCTGCATAATTTTTCCTTCATAAGCTTCAATAATATTTGGTTGAAGTTGATCGGCGAACTCCCCTGAGTGTTGGATAAATGAGGCGATGTGTTCATCGCTTTCAAAAACTTTCCAACTCTGATTATTGTCGAGGATCGCTAGTCAGACTAGTACTCATATTGAATGTTCATTATGAAGAAGGTCAGAGATAGGATCAAACTGAGCACCAATCACAGCCATGCGATCTGCATTGCTATTTTGTCCTTGGGGAATAGTCTTGATGTTGAAAGCTTCAAAACCATCAATTAGGTCCTAGACTCGGTGCCGATAGGATCTCATGCGGACATTCTTTTCCGCAAAAATTCCTTGGACTTGGTTAAATACTATTTTGGAATCTCCGAACACAATTAATTGCTTAATGCCCATTCGTTCCGCAAGGCTTAAACCTTGAACCAATCCTTCATATTCATCCTCATTTTTTGAACAGGCGAAATGAAAGTGGAAGGACCTCAACAATTTTTCATTTTGTGGGGATATTAGATATATCCCTGCTCCAGCACCCACTTTGCTTCTTTCTCCATCAAAGTATAGTATCCAAAGCTCATTTTCTTGGCTACCTTTGGACTCTTTGGCGACTTTCGAAAGCACTTGGTCTTCATCATAAATTACATAGGTGTCCAATCCTGTAGCATGATAATTTCTGAAAGGATCATTGTCCATGTGTTCACTCAAAGAGCATCTTCTTTGTCATTTCGGTCTCCGCTCACCCTCTCTTCCTCCAGTAATTCAGCGCAATACATTTCTTGCTTGGTGATAGAGGTATGGGCGGCTTCAAAATTGATCAAGGCTTCATCTGCTACATGTTCAAAATGTAAAGCCTTTGATTCTATCTTCATTTTTGTGCCATGTTTGGTCCTGAGTATCAAATGTGACCAATCCAAAGACAAGTATCCATCCACCTTTGAAGTAAATTCTCAGGATAGACAGAGACCATAGGAGGAACATCTATGATCACAATGTCTTGCGTCACTGTGATACTAGGGAAAACAAATAGAGCTAAAGGAAGTTCTTTGATGACACCTACGGTCTCAACTTTATTCCCATCAAGCTGCATTACCCCTCTTTTCATAGGTTCATAGTTGAGTCCCAAAGCTTCAGCTATCTATTTAGGCATAACCATGGTACTAGCACCAGAATCAATCATAGCATTGTGCAATAACTTCTTTCCTATAATGAGAGTCAAGAAGGGTTGAGGTTTTAACTTATTCTTGTCCTTGGCAAGGGATTCCTTTGTATTGTTTGTAAGGACTTTAGCTGGCGGTATTTGATAAACAACCTCTACACTGGCAAACAACTCTGTTGGTGCTGGGTTGACCTCTTCTTGAAGTGCCTTCTATAATAGCGTCTTTTGTTCTGGGATTGCTAGAATGTCTCATAGAGACACACTAGAGGATGATTTCTTCAATTGCTCTACCACATTAAAAGGTGACAAACTCAGAGGTTTCTACTCCTTGTTTCTTGCTATAATAATTTCCTTTCGTGGTTGACATGGTGACAGGACGGTTGAAGTACCAAGAATCTGATCGAAAACACCCTTGAGTTGCGGGCTGGCTAGATGGGGAACAACAAACTCACCAGTGAATCTTCTCTTTGAGCACGTGTTATAATCAGATTGCACTTGCGGTGTTTTGGATATGAACGTATCATTAGCAAACACCGTTTCTTCTTCCTCCATCGAGGAGAAAAGCGTGTGATCAAGAGCAATATCGGACTCTTGTTCTAAAGACATTCCTTGCATTTGGGTGGTAAGAACCACACTCTCCATTTGTGGTGAAGCATACATATAACCTCCATGTTTTTTTTCCACACCTTGGCTATGTTGCTCCGCCACCTTTTGTTGTAAGTTGCCACGCAGACAGTTTCGGGGCATATGTGCATCGCTGCAAGGGAAGCACCATGGATTGATATCATCAATAAGTTGTTCTTCCCAGTGGTTAATTCCTTACTTGAGCTTGGTGACGTGCTCATCAGTGGAGTAGGCACCAACACCATTTGGTTTGCAGTCGGGGCTGGTGGATTAGTGCAAGGCATGCCCTGGTATTGATTATGCTAATAAGAAGACTGCCCACCTTGATAGTTTTGATATGCAGGCTTCAGAGGTGTTGATTGGTTACGCTTAAGAGTGCTTATATCATTTTCCATGGTTCACAACATCTCTTTGAGGTCACTCATTTCATCTTTGGAAGAACCTGATGTAGAGGCCACATTTTGTGGGCTTGCCGCATATGTGTACATTGACTGGGCAATTGTGGGTGCGCTAGTTGATGCGACCTCTTGCACGAAGATCAATATTTTAGGAAATATTAGCATAATAGGTCAAGGAGGCAATTTTCTGCAATCTATTAAATGATTCTCAGCTTTGATAGTGATACCATAAGCATCTGGTAGAGTAGCTCCTCTCAAAGACTTGATCATCATGAAAATGTCAGAATTGATGGACTTTAGTTAAAATATGAATGCCAACTCAGGAGTCGGGCATATGGTAATAGGAATCCTCTGCTAATTTTCATGAAATTGGGCATTAAAGTCCATCAGAGCCTCTTGGGGGGCTTGTTTTATGACAGATAGTTGATAATACAATGAAGAATGATCTTCGTCATTCGAGAACCTCTCATAGAATGGATCTTCAAGCTCATCCCAGGTGCGAATTGAATTAGGTGTCAGTGTTCGGTACCAATCTAGCTCCTTTCCTTTAAAAGACATGGTGAGAAGCCTTAGGGCTACATTCTATGTTGTAATCCCGTGTACCAGACATACGTCTGCCACATCCTGCAAATGTTCAGTTGTTGTTCTTGAGCTATCTCCAGTAAACTACGATATAGCTTTCATGGCTAAAACCGGGATAGCACCCCATACAGCAGGTGCTATCGGGGCTACAAGGGGACTTTCGGCGTCCCATGCCACATAGTTTTTGTTGGTGGCCGGCAACATGGTGAGAGGAATGGGCAGCGGGAATGGAACGGTTACCAGCTGATTTGTTACCTGGATTGTCCCTATGGGAGGTACTAGTAAACTGGGGTCGCATGTGGTTTGAGATCTAGTTACAGGCCAATGGCTAATACACCCTTCTAAAACACAATTTCTTTTAAGTTCGGTCCCATCGGGCATGCCAGAAAAAGGAACAAACTGTTGACACCAAAATTTGACAAGGTAACAGTGCCTTATGGGAAACTCAGTTTAAGGGGGACCTTTTGCGCTAAACTGAGTAACCTCCATATTTTTAGAGAAGTCAGCTTCTTCTATATTGGGGACTTGGAAAGGGAAAAGGAAGTAGATATAATAAAATGAAATCTAACCTAAGGCGATGCACCAAGACTTAATGATAGGCACGATAAATCATAGATCTAAGGGCCTGAATGGTGTTGTAGTGTTCCAGAACATCAGAGACTTAAGGTTATAGCATAGACAATTCATTCATTGACATAAAATATCATTGCATACATTCCTACTACCAAGAAGAGTCATTAGACATGATCTAGGTAAGCAAACTTTCATTCAACATATATAGAAGTTCTTAAATGAAGTGTCCAGATAATAAAAAACACAGTTTACAATTTGATCAAATAGCATGAGAAATAGAAAGGCCGAACAATTGGCACAGTCTGAGAGTTTTTGCAATCAAATAAAACAATAATAAAGGCCTGGCATATTTTACTAAAACTAGCATTTTTCTCCAATTCTCGACCCTTTTCTCATCACAGAGAAAAGTATATATAGCAGGAAAACCTCCCACCGCTTTAGAGAGTAGCAATAAAAAAAATATTTTGCAATCCCTGGCAATGATGCAAGAATCAGAATATCCCCAAGGCCGTTACAACATAATCAATCTAGAACCAAGCATCAGTTCATCCCAGGCACAGGTGCATCCTCTGCAATGATGGCGGTGGTCCTAGCTAGGCCCAATTAGACAAGTGTCACCCCCTGGTGTGAATGATTATGACACGTAGCGACCAATAGCATTATTCAGTTCATCCAATCCATCGCTTGCATATGAGATTCGTTGGTTAGGCACGTGGCATCCTTTCACTGCCCATATGAACCTCTCTCCCCTCGCTACTAAGGACTTGCGTTAATGCTACACGTGTCAAATGGGTGAAGCCTTCATCAACAATGGAGGGAATGATCACCAGCCGGGCGCAAAAGAGATGTGTGGCAGCATTTCGCTACCCACGGTTGCTAATTCATCTATGCGCTGAAAGATGTGTGAATGGAAGACACGTAGCAAGTATACACTACAAACAGCAACTGTGGGGCCCGCCATAACCTTTTAGGAATGAGGGCTTCATGGCAGCCTTTCGAAGGCCGACGAGACAACAAGAAAACATGACCAAAAGTATCCCACAGCCACAACATGTGGAAGCATAGTGGAGTTTCCTGGGATGTGAAAGGAATGCTGAGACTCAGAGTTGTGAGGAGTAGACACGTGGAGTGGCAGAGCAAAACTTAGATAAAAGGCTGAGCTGATCTTGCGATGCATGGGCCGGCACATAGAGGAAAAATACACCCGCAGGGAGCTAGTTAAATATTTGTTAACAGGGATCATTTGGAATGTAAATGTGAAATCAACAAAAGGATCTTTAGGAGACACAAGGGAAGTGACACTTTCCATTGCATTTTCATGTCGATTATCCTTTCACAGTATATTTTCTATCATATATGAGTCCATAGGTTTACCTAATAGCGGGTTGTAAAACAGGTGGAGTAGCAAGATAATCTTTCAAACTCTCAAAGGCATGTTTGCAATCCTCATTCCACTTAAACTTAACCTCTTTCTTAAGGATTTGTGTAAAGGGTAATGTTTAGTTTGCTAAAAAAACTACAAAATGATAGATAGCTTGAATTATTCCTTGTAAAGTATAAAATTGAGAAATTCCTTTAGGAGGTAGCATGTTAATAATAGCATCAATTTTCTGTGTCCAAATCAATGCCTCTATGGGATACTATAAAACCTAAAAGTTTTCCACTATCCATGCCAAAGACACACTTTTTCGAATTCAATCTCATGTTATATTTTTGCATTCTTTCAAAGATTTTCTAAAGGATGTTAATATTGTCTTGTCGAGTTAAAGATTTAGCCAGAATATCATCAACACAATATTCCAAGATCTTGTGTATGTAATCATGAAATATCAATGTCATAGATCTTTGATATGTTGCACCTGCATTCTTTAATCTGAAAGGCATAACCACCCAAAAAAAATGTTCCCCAAGCTGTAGTAAATGTTGTCTTATATTGATCTTGAGGATTGATAAATATTTGATTATAACTAGAAAATTCATCCATGAATGACACCAAAGCATGTCCCGCAGTCAAATCTACTATCATGTCAATATTAGGAAGGGGAAAATCATCTTTTAAAGATGCTTTATCCAAATCACGAAAATCCATACACATCTTAATATGATTATTAGGTTTTGTGATTGCAATAATTTTTGACATCCAAGGAGAATAATCAATAGGTCGTATAAAACTAGCTTCAAGAAGTTTCTCAATCTCAGCTTTTACTAATAAAGCTATCTTAGGATTCATCTTTCGTATTTTTTGTCTTATTGGTTTAGCATCTTCCTCAAGAACTATGTTGTGTGTCACTATCTTAGCATCGATACCCAGCATATCCGAATAAGTCCAAGAAAAAAGTTCATGAAATTCATGTAGTAATGTTGCATGATCTTCTTGTTCATCTTCATCAAGGCACTTTCCTATTTGAATCACTCTTTCTTCATTAGTTGTATACATCGGTACGTTGATTGTATCTCCCAAAGGAACTGCATTTTGTTTCATAATTTCAGGATTATATTCTTCTTTGTCATTGTTAATCTCATTAATTTCCTTCTCTTCATCCACTTGTTTAGTACTAACCGTAGCACAAGTGACTCATTTTTTCTTAGGAGAATTGAATGACTTATCATAGACTCCTAACATTTTTTTCAAACCTTCATCATCTTCAAAGTATTCTAATGATTCTTTGTATGATGCTTCAAAGTGAGAGTTTTCTTAGAGGAGTTACACATGATGGTTTTGATGTTGAGTGAGGGTCCTTTGGTTGCTTGTGTTATCTTAGAAGGGAAATATCCAAGACCACTTTTTGTTTCTTGTGTCTTAGGCTCTATAAGAGAACAAATGCCTTGTTCTTTTCTTCCACATCCTTTTCCACTATAACCAAGTTGTTTTACGAGCTCATAACCTCTTCCATAAAGTTTCTCCATCTCTTTTGGATTCAGTGGTTGTTAGTAGTCTATTTCATCAAAGTTCATTGTATAATTTGTGTCTTCTCCTAGAGTGGATGAAGTAGATGCTTGCCAAGTTTCTTTCGAATTCTGAGTTGACATTACCATTGTCTTTTTTTTCTTTTCAATTTGTTTCATTGTAACTTTGTATTATCCCATGAATGCTGGTGTGAAATATAAGTAACCCCAATCATCTTCTAATAATTTAGTGACTTCCTCAATTTTTTTATTGTTTTCTTCTTCCTTCATTATTTCCACTTTTGCAATTGGTATCAATGTTTTCATAGGACCTTATTTTTCTTTCTTGGCATGCCAACAACTTTCAGGTTCAAGGTCAGTCTTGATTGTGTAAACTATGTTGTTATTGACATACTCCGTTACACGGTGAAGGATTGAAGGCATGACATTCATTTCATGAATCCATGGTCTCCCCAAGAGGAGATTGTAAGAAATATCATGAGCCATAACATGGACCGAAGTTTGTAATGTTACCTTCTTGACTTTAATAGATAATGTGATGACTCTAAGTGGTTGTTTCCCTATGTTGTCAAACCCATGTATACACAAAGAATCAAGGACAATGTCACTCTTATCCATATCAATCTTCTCCAAAAGGCTCACACTACACACATTAAGGGTCAAAACATTGTCAACAAGAGTTTTCTTTATCCTAATTTGATTAACGTGAGCTATTATCATGAATGCTTCATGTCAATTTTGAACTTCCAAGGAGGGTGACTCTCTTTTCTGAAAAACAATAGCTAAATTAACCTCATTTATTCCTTGAACTAATGTTGCCACATCATTTGAATTTGTATTAGGAGGGACCATAACTTGTTGCAAGGCTGTTTAAAGCATACTATGGTAATTTGGTGAGGTTTGAATAAGATCCCATAGGGATATTATAGTAGGTGTATTCTTAAGTTTTTCAACAAGACTGTACTCCTTTTAATTATTCAAAGGTAAACGAGGAGCACTAGGCAAGATAGGTTGAGGCAAAGGTAATGAGATAGGAGTGGTTTTTGTTGCCTATTGTTCCTTGTATTGTATGTGTGAGCAACAGTGTTGTAACTTGTTTGTTCTGAAGCATTGTCATTGTCAAGTGAAGGCTTGTTTTTAGGTGGTTCTAGGATAAGCATGGGTTTGTTTTGAATGTGAGGTTGTTGCGAGGGAGGGTAAATGATAAGTTGAGGTGTGATTGCATTAGCGTCTCTATGTTTCAGTTTTTCATGACAAGCCTTAGTGAATGGACCTTGTGAGATGAAACCCTCAAGGGATTCATCTAACATATCAAAATCATAACTAATAAAGGGCTTGAGGGATAGGCTAACTTTGAAAAATAGATTTAACATAATCAAATAACTATGCTTTCTCCAAGGGTTTTTCTTGTTTCTTTTGATGTTTTTTTATTGGTTTTTTGTTTTCATTTTCTAATGATTGCAAGATGTAAACTAATGTATTTAATGATGCAATAATGCTAGAAATTAAAGAAAAATGCAGAAATCTAATGCTACTTTTAACTGAAATATGCAAGAAATTATTTTCCTAATGTTGCAAAATCTAACTAAATGATCAACAATTTCAATGCACAAAAAAGTTGTTTCAGAAAACTAATTCTCAAGTTTGATAACAAAAACCAAAATATAGATCAAAGACTAAAACCACTCAGAATTTTTGTTGAAAAATGTTTGTACTGGGACTCATTCACCCCATAGGGTGAATGGGTCCCAAATTATGATTTTTAAAAATTTTACTTTTGTATTTCTGAGGTGATCCTATGTGTTTGTTGTTGCTGATCTATAACAAACAATTCTATAACAAATTTTCCATATTTAATGCTTCTAAATGCAATGTTGACTAAGCTTGAATGTTGAAAAATATGACTAATTCTAATGTGCAATATGAATCTAAATGATTAAATGATGGTTCCAATGCTAATACTATGAAAAATAAATTCAAATCTAATGATATTTTTCTATTTTTTAGTGATTTTAAGCAATGTAAAAATGCAAATTTAACCCTAAATTCAATGTTCACTAATGTAAAATTAAAGAACCCTAAATGTACAATGCAAATTTAATGCAATCTATTGCAAAACTATGATCTAGGGTTGAAAGGAATCCAATTTTTAGAATTTTGTTGTATATGTTGGCATATGGCTTGGGGAGATTTTTTATGGCTTCTAGTGTTGTAATTGATGGCAACTAAAGTCATTATCTCGGTCCACAGTTCAAAAGTTTCTCATAGTGGCAGGCAAAGTACAAAATAGAGTATTACCAGAAAAAAGCATGAAGAACAGGGTATCCAGTCAGTTAATCAATCTGTATGCTTCACTAGATCATCACTTTGAGTTGTGGATC
>VDFB02075321.1:335840268-335866605 GCA_007258455.2 Sequoia sempervirens | reverse complement strand
TATTTTTAGCCAAAATTGATAAAATGAAAAGGATTTGTAGAGGAGATTCTCAGTTTTTTGCCAATATAAATTATGCTTTATTTTGAATTTAATAGATTATTATTATTTATTTTCTATTAGAATTATGACTAAAGTCCTGATTGATAGGCTAATTGTAAAACATCTATAATTTTCAAATTATGGTATCATATTTTTTGAATCCGAAACATACATTCTATGCTTCACATACTATAGGATTAAAAAGAAAAAATTGAATTTCATGAAGTTTTGACCAAGTTAAGGTGGTCGTGACATACAAGTTTTATATTTTTAAAAAAGTTGTAATAAAAATTCATAATTAATTATTTACTTGGAAAATTACAAAAAATATAAGGCCACATCCGACATAAGTCCCTACTTATATCTAAAATATCATAAAAAAATATTATCATTTTATTATGGTTAGGTGGTCAGATAAACACCTACTTCTTTTTTTTCCTGAAATTTAAGTAATACTACATTGAAATTTAAAATTTTCACCAAATAGATTTTGTTTAAAAAAAAATAAACCTAGTAGTTTAGAAACTACATTCAATTTCCCACAGATTCTATTCTTACATATTTTTGAAATAATATAGATAACTTATTCAAATTTTTACATCAAGTTGCCTAACTCTGATTTTTTTGAATTTTCATTGCCACTTAAGGGCCTGTTTGGCCCATTATGATCCTGCACATACCCTTATGGTAGAGGAAGTGATATGAAAAATAAAGAATTACCCGACGGAGGAAAAATTTACGTTTCCTTTTTTCCAAGTCCACATGTTTCTGCATCAAAACCCTGATTTCTTCACCTGATTCTTTCCATTAGCAATTTTTGATGAGCAAGGGAAGAGGAGGCCGGTGTCCATATGGACGCCTTTTCTTTCTGCATCATATGATTATTATGCATTTTTAGACTATTTCATAGCTATGGTATTGCATGATTTAATCAGAAAGGGTGACATAATTCGGCTTGATAAGGAGTAGACCGGATATATGCAAAGTTTCACTCCCGCCTGTGACTAGTTCTTAGGCAAGGTTTTCACAATTCTCCAGATGCAGGGTTTTACTGGTAAACCTTTCCTGCTCCTAGCCTATAGATAGGGTGCTCACACTGGAAATGTTTCAACAGGTGTGTATCATTGATTTTACCTTCTGCAGCAACAAAAGTGTCAAGAAGAAGGGATTCTTCTCTTGTCCGAAGAATTTCAAGTCGGTAACTCTGATAAAGAAACAATTAGACCAGTTGTTGGAGGATAAGCTGGCTTATCTAGGGTTGGTGCTGGTAAATGATAAGTGAGAATACAACCATTTCTATGACTTGTTGAAGCCACACATGAGAGTTACCCATCTTCCCCAACCTTACTGGGAGAAGCGGTGTAACCCGCGGGCAGAAAAAGATGAAAATTTTGTTGAATTGGTGCATATTCCTATGAAAGACACTAGAGGGCCATGGAAAAAGTTCTACTTTGTTGTGGTGGTTGCCTAAGATAATGTCCTCATGGAGTGTGACATGTACAATAGGTTGAAGAAGGATGAGGAATGGAGTGAAGAAAAAATAGAGGCTTTCTAGAAGTATCGCCAAGAAACAACACAATTGGATGCTCCTTACAATAATCTGAAGGATGACCAAGAATTTGAAAGATGGTGGAAGGAGGGCCACCCCAGCCCAAGCTCTAGTATCAATAGGAGCGGAGACTAGGAGGAAGAATCCGAGGAGCAGGAAGAGGAAGTGGTGACATCGGCTTCCTCTGCACCGAAGGAGAAAGGCCCTAGACAGCCTGCCTATGTGGCCACGAATGTGTGCTTTAACATATCAAGGGGATCACATATGCTCACTTGGTCTGCTAAACCAGCTAGGTTATCACTGTAGTAAACGTCAATAACTTTCGAAGCTCGAGAGACCCCACCTGCGAAACGACAATGCACAAAGAGCATTATCGGAGAAGGTTCACAAGAACCCGCACAGAAGAAAAGTGCCTGCAGCTATCCAGGAGCCTGAGGCCGAGGAGTCACTGACAATTCTGGAGCTGCCATCAACCAGTCAACGGGTAAAATTCACTCCTTTCGTTGCTTCTCATTCCTTGGTATCTACGCCTACCTCACTGGCGATCCCCACCATGAGTGTTGGCCCTTTGCCTCCCACTTTTAATCCAACATATGCAAGAGGTTTCGCCCAATTTTCACAAACCATTCTGCTTGTCCTTAATCCTCGACGGACCCTTACACCCGCTGCTACTGCTCATACTCTCTTCGCCTCACTTTCAGAAAACATACCCCCTGTGAGTGCTCCTTCTTTCTCCACTATTACTGCAGATCCTCTTCCATCGCAACAGGCTGATACTACACTGACAATTCCTCCACCATCCCAGCGAATGAGTCCTACGACCAATTCCCCAATTCAGTCATTACAAATGACTAACCCTACTATTGGGCCTCAATCCAAACTATGGAACGTGCCCCACTTCTCCCCACAAACTATCACTCTCCAAAAGAAAAAATGTCCGTGCCTATGAAGGTTACCTATCCCTATGCCTTGCCTTCTGGTGCTCCTTTCATAGGTGGACTAGTTTCATCACTAGCCGAATTTATAGCATAGATTGATTGCAGAAGGGAGGCACGCACAAGTAGAATGCAAAAGCGCAGAGCAAAAGATGACAGTGCTTCTGTTGAGCCAAAAATATAGACTCTTTATGATGAGGCCCGACAAGAATTGAAGTTTATGACCATGTACCCGAGGGTAAGCAAGCCTTGGGGGGAAATGCACTTGGAAGATTATGAGATATGTGCAGTAGGACTCGACTGAAGGTGGCCCGACCGTAGGATAAAGTTGAAATCATGGAGGAAATACAACAAGTAGTCACTTTCGACTTCCTCAAAACTAGTCGCCAGCTAAAAAAGAAGGATGAAAAACTTATAGCGGCAAGGAAAAGGGTTAGTTTTTTTGGAGAAAAATGAGAAATCCCTTGAGGCGGATGTTGCCTGTATGTCAGAAAGGGCGCTAGCAGCAGAAGATGAGAGGAACAGACTTCAGGGAAAACTTGTGAAGACTTAGGCCACTGACCCTACCATGGTAAAAGAGCTACGCTCTAAGAACCAGGAGGCAGAACAAAACCTGTGACTGAAGAATGAAGAACTGGAGCGGCTTCGCCTTGAGTATAGTCAAGGAATGGCATAGAGAAATGAAGCGTCGGAGCACCAACAGGCTCAATATGAGCAGAAAATACAAGAAAAAGAGGCTGAATTTAAAGGCCTAAAAGCTCAACTAGAGGAAGAGCTCTAAGAGACAAATTATTCTCTAGACGAGCACTTAGCAAATCACTCCCAAGCTGAGGAGAATTGGAATAAAGAAATGAGTAGCTCTGCGGAACAACTAGTGTCTGAGAAAAAGAAAATGGCAGAATTGGCTGAAGCCATTAGTTCAAGAGACATGGAAATTGCTTCTCTTAAAAACTCTCTCCTGCCTCCCCTTACACAGTCAGACATCATTCCGCTGGTTAGGTAATTGTACATTTCCTACTGGGAAAAAATTAAAGCCTTTTGCCTAACATTGCAGCCTACCCTCTAATTCATCGCCAAGGCATCAAAGCTGAGCCAGGAGGCCCGTGATACAATTGAACAGTTCCCATGGCTCCAGAAGCAAAAGATCTACTCACCAAGCTATACTTGGTCTCTGATGAGAGCCTTGCCAGAGCGGGTATTGGAGATCGAGATGCTGCTGCTCAAACGATGAATAGATTCATCCATTGCCACTCCGCCTTCTAGCACACTAAAGCAGCCACGACTATTTTGAGTAAGACACTAGACAGCATATGGGGAAGTTTCGCTGAGTTAAACGGGATGGGTTTTCTGTCCCCGTTCCTTGAAGATGGCTCTATTGCCATGACTGATCATATTGCAAAAAAGATAGAAGAGAAGGAAGATGATCCAGAGGCTTTCAAGGATTTCAGTGATCCTCCCACAATGACCGACATTGAGGGAGTGATTCATCCACTGGCACAACTGCTATTTCATTGTGAAGCAGGAGCCGATTTACCCAATGCACTACCTCACAAAGAAACTATTGATCTAAGTGGAGCGCAGGAGAATTTGTGTAGCATGGTGAAGCCATCTAAGGATGAATGGTCACATCTGCAGGTGGCTCTTTCAAATCTCTGACTCCATTGTCCCAATAAAATGGCACTCTGGCCTATAAACTAGAGAATTTTTGGGTTCTCCGTTCATTAGTCGAAACGCCCTTGATAGTTGCCAAAAGTTGTTAACAAATATTTAACTAGCTCCCTTTGGGTGTATTTTTCCTCTATGCGTCGGCCCGTGCATCGCAAGATCAGCTCGACCTTTTATCTAAGTTTTGCTCTGCTGCTCCATGTGTCTACTCCTTGCAACTCTGAGTCTCGGCATTCCTTTCGCATACCAAGAAACTCCGCTATGCTTCCATGTGTTGTAGCTGCAGGATACTTTTGGTCATGTTTTCTTGTTGTCTCATCGGCCTCCAAAAGGCTACCACAAAGCCCTCATTCCTAAAAGGTTACGGTGGGTCCCATGGTTACTGTCTGTAGTGTATACTTGCTACGTGTCTGCCATTCATACATCTTTCAGTGCATAGATGAATTAGCAACCGCGGGCAGCGAAATGCTACCACACGTCTCTTTTACGCCTGGCTGGTGATCGTTCCCTCCATTGTTGATGAAGGCTCCGCCCATTTGACATGTGTAGTATTAATGCAAGTCCTCAGTAGTGAGGGGAGAGAGGTTCATATGGGCAGTGAAAGGCTGCCACGTTCCTAACCAATGAATCTCATATGCGAGCGATGGATCAGATGAACCAAATAATGCTATTGGTCACTGCGTGTCATAATCATTCACACCAGGGGGTGACACTTTTCTAATCGGGCCTAGCTAGGACCACCGCCATCATTGCAGAGGATGCACTTGTGCTTGGGATGACTCGATGCTTGGTTACAAATTGATTTTTTTGTAACAGCCTTGGGGATATTTTGATTCTTGCATCATTGTCGAGCATTGCAAAATATTTTATCTATTGCTGTCTCCGAAGCGATGGGAGGTTTTCTTACTATATATACTTTTCTCTATGATGAGAAAATGGTTAAGAATTAGAGAAAAACGATGGTTTTAGTAAAAAATGCCAAGCCTTTATTGTTGTTTTATTTGATTGCAAAACCTCTCAGACTGTACCAATTGTTCGGCCTTTCTATTTTTCATGCTATTTGATCAAATTGTAAACTTTTCTTTTTATTGTCTGGACACTTCATTTAAGAACTTCTATATATGTTGAATGCAAGTTTGCTTACCTAGATCATGTCTAATGACTCTTCTTGGCAGTAGGAATGTATGCAATGATATTTTATGTCAATGAATGAATTGTTTATGCTATAACCTTAAGTCTCTAATGTTCTGGAACACTACAACACCATTCAGGCCCTTAGATCTATGATTTATCATTCCTATTATTAATTCTTGGTGCATCGCCTTAGGTTAGACTTCATTTTATTATATGTACTTCCTTTTCCCTTTCCAAGCCCCAATACAGAAGAAGCTAGCTTCTCTAAAAATCTGGAGGTTACTCAGTTTAACGCAAAAGGTCTCCCTTAAACTGTGTTTCCCATAAGGCTTTGTTACCTCATCAAATTTTGGCGTCAACAATCCCTAAACCATTGATAGATGATAACAACAAGGAAGTTTTATTAAGTGATATTGAAAAATTTAATGAGTGGTACACAATGATATTCAACTATTTAAAAGAAGGTACTTTTCCTGAGCCTACAACTAAGAACACTCGAGCTCGTCTTTGAAAACTTGCATCTAAGTATATAATCCTAGAAAACGTGTTATACAAAAGATCATTTAATGGTATTTTACTTAGATGTCTTAAACAATCTAAAATCCCTATAACACTTGATGAAGCTCATGTAGGTGCTTGTGGAGGACATTTTGGAGGAAGATCGTTAGTTCAAAAATTAGTTTGTATAGAATATTACTAGAGACACATGGAACAATACTATTTTTCCTACGTTAAGAAATGTCATAAATTTCAAGAACACAACAATTTGATTCATGATCTCATTTCTGAGCTTCGTGTACAAGTTCCTATTTGGCCATTCTTAGTTTGCGGTTTGGATCTTATTGGAAAAATATCAACACCCTCTTCCACTGGACATATGTTTATCATTACTACAACTGATTATTTTACAAAATGGGTAGAATCTATTCCTCTATGTTCCATGATAGCTGATGCAATATTTCATTTCATATTGGAACACATATTTCTCACTTTGGTCTCCCTTCCGCATTGATTTAAAATAATGGAACTTCATTAAAGAAAAATGATGTGAAAATTCTTGGAAACCTTTCATATTCAACATCGATTTTCGACACCATATTACCCACAATCAAACAGACAAATGGAATCAACTAACAAGACTCTTGATCAAATTTTGTGAAAAACAATAAGTAAACATAATAAGGATTGGCATACTCAACTAAATTATGGGTTGTTGGCCTACCATACAAGTATTAGAACATCTATTAGTATTACTCCCTATAACCTTGTTTATGGTGCTGGAGCTTGAGATTCTTTCATTGTGAATTTCTCTTAAAGAGCTTGTCGACAATACTACTTATAAAGAGCAATGATTGCATCAAATTGAAATGCTGAATGAAAAATGTATCAATGCTCTTGAGCATCTCCAAGATTATTCTAAAAGAATGCAACGTAGTTATAACAATAATGTCATCCATGCATTTAATAAAGGAGACTTGGTGTTATATGACCCTAATTGGTTAGGACCTTATGCAATTAATGAAAACTATGGGCCCAAAGCCTACATATTAACAAAAAAGGATGGTACACATCTGAAAGAACCTATCAATGCCACACATTTGTGTTAGTATTATGCATAGCATCCCCACTTTTGAATAGTATGTTAAAGCAGTGTTGTTAGATTAAGTAGATAGTGTTCTATTTTATCTTGCATTGCTTATTTCTTTGACAAATAGATCCTTGTGTGTTGTTTCCTCATGGAAGGTGGGGGCATGTCCTCTGCTGGTATATTCTCATTTGGGGGGCATGTACTTTTTATTCAAATTAACATATTAGGGGCTACAAGACTCCGTTTTCAATGTCATTTATTGTGTTGGAATTGTAATTCCACTCCCGATCTCATAAAATGCCTATCAATATGTGGTATGGTACTTGGATATACCCTATGACACAAATTATGTAATTCGATGTGGTTTTATATTCACCTTGATTCCACCTCCACAAAGCAAGCAGAATTAGGGGGCATACATCTACCCTCGAATTTGATTCTTTGTAGAATTTTTATAAGATAATTTATGAATGACTAATGAACCTATGTTACAAGATGTGGTCCTTCACATTATGGTTTTCCTTACAATGGGGGATTCATTCCCCCCAATGAATCCATGTGAGTATCCTTTTTATAAAATTTATTAGAATTCCTTTTGCTTGCATATGCATGTAGTATCATATGGCTGCTAAAGTGGGGGCCAAATGTAGTGTAGGAAAAAGTATCCCTTTTTCACATTTAATTTGGGAATAATTAATAATAAAATGAGCCTAATGTTTCCTTAATTTTGTCTTGTAATATGTTTTTCATATTCACATTAAGTTTAGGTCCCTTTTAGATTAAATGAACTTAATTGTGCCTTATTTAGGGTGTTGTAAGGTGCACCTTTACACTTCCACACTAATCTAGAGTTTTATTAATTGATTGAGGTTAATTGGCCTTAATTGGCCCTTTAATTCAAATCCAAGCCTAATTAAATGCAACTTTTGAGGGATAAAACCCAACATTCATAAATTCCATTACACAACACTCAACTTTGGAATATGTGTTTCCTAGCTAAGTGACCTAGGAACCATTCGCCATAGGAAAAATGGGTCCTCACCTAGATCTAGAACCTTGATTTAGCATAATGTTTAACATTTACCAATGTGTGTCCCAGGTAAGTAGCCTAGGACCCATTCACCCTATGGTGAATGGGTCCTCACTTAGACCTAGGAACCCCCTTCAAAATATGTTTTTGATGGTATTTTAATGATTTCAAATCCATAATTCAATATCTGCTTGTGATATTTGAATTTCAGAAATTAATCTTAAGATATATATAAATACAAGGTTATTTCACTATATTTCATAACTAAGATCTAGATTTTCAAGTGTTCAAGTCCTAAAAGAAAGAATTCATATTCAAATCAAGGAGAAAGCAAAAGTGAAGTCTTGAAGTAACATTTTAGTGTTTTTGCAGGTCTTCAAGCTCATTTTATTATCAAAGATCAAACATTATTGAATAATTGATGATAGATGCCTATGGAGAATCATGGTGGATTCTAGGTTTTGGGAGAAGCACTATGAGATTCAACCTAACCTAATGACTTGTATCCTAAGTGATTCCATCTTATATGATCATTCTATTTTCATCCTAAAGAGAGGTATATTCAGATTTATGACTTATAAGGGGATTAGAGGTCTCCTAAAGTAGGTCTTGTGCATTGTTCATGTTCATTTAGGATCCTATTCTAAGACACTTGAGTAGGGTTTCTTTCCATTATTAGAAATATTAATCTTAGAGACACTTAAGGTTAGGATCACACAAACATTTCATGTTTCAGATCTTTTTTTATCATCAAGGTTCAATTACCAAACTTGGGGTTCGACATAGGTAAAACCCTATCCACCAATAAAAGATAAAATTTGTTTTGCAATTTTTTGATAGATCTAGATCTGAGAGTGAGGATTTCAAGTCACGGGAAGGAATTGCAGGTCTAGAGCTTCAATTTCAAATTTAGAGTTTTCTGGAAGAGCCTACTAGGACCAATTCACCATAGGGCAAATGAGTCCCTATTAAGGTTACAAAGGCATCAATTTTTCAAAGTTCCTAAGATTCAAGTTTAGATTCAAAGTTTCATGGAAAAGCATATTGGGACCCATTCGCCATAGGGAAAATGAGTTCCTGTTAGGGTTGCAGAAACATCAAGTTTTGATAGGTGCACAACATTTATTACCCTTAGTTTTTTTTCTAGAAAGTTCACTACTTCCTTTTGTTTTATGTTAAATCTGTTTAATGCACTTTATAGATCTAAATTTGGAGTTATTTTTCTATTTCAAATCATTCTCCTCAAAGTGCTATTTGACCTTGACCCTCATCCTAGCAAAAAGGAAAAACTATAGATTCACATTTTTGGCTGACTCACCTAAGTGTTGTAAGTCAATTCTTGGTGTGGATATAATTTCCTAATGAATTGTGGAAGAATAGGGCCCCTTTGTTTCTCTTTGGATCTACTTTTCCATTTTGGGACACCCCATCCTATTTTTCTTCAATTTAACAAGCATTTATGAGTTAGGATTTTGAAAGGTTTAAGCTATGAAATGAACCATAGACATAATTTTAAAATGCCCTAGCCATTGAAAAATTATTGAAAAGCTCATAAATTGGGGAATAAGATTAGGAACAAAAAAGTCTTGCAAATTACTACCTAAGGCTCTAGTTGGACATGCTTGATTTGACAAAACAAGGTGAGATTCTAGAGATCTTTGGTGAAGTAGACCATAAAGAAAAGTGATAGAACAAAAAAAAACAAAAATAGGAAACAAAACCAAAATGACCAGACCAAACAATTATACAA
Source organism: Sequoia sempervirens (assembly GCA_007258455.2). NCBI lineage: Eukaryota > Viridiplantae > Streptophyta > Pinopsida > Cupressales > Cupressaceae > Sequoia > Sequoia sempervirens. The sequence continues at coordinate 335,856,915 of VDFB02075321.1, read as the reverse complement.
AATTTATATAAATTACAATATGCAAGGAAGAACAACATACCTTAAGAAAACTATGCCTTCAAGAACTATCCATGCGCTAGAAGCTCAAGAAGTTCACCAACTAAATTCTATAGAAAGTATGAATCCTCTCCATGTGTTTTACTAATCAGATATGGGAAACGCTAGAGGGCATCAAACTTACCATGTTTTCCTTTTTCTTTGGCTCTTGCATTCCATAGTAGCACCATTTCTCCAATTTGAAATTTTCTCTCAGAAGATTTCTTATGACAGAGGTGTTTTACTTGTTGTTGTACCTTGATATTTTTTTGTTGTACAACCCTCCTTGTTGTTGGTATGTGGTGACTGATCATGCTATATTGTACACCCCGACATGTATCCTTGTCAGGGTCCAGGGATGGGTTGGGGTTTGAGGGTGGCAACCCTCGAGAAAAATTTTTTTGCCATTTTTTTCGCGTTGTCAACGAAAAAGGAAAAATCACTGAAAAAAAAATTCACTTTGTAAAACCCTAATTTTGTAAGCTTCTAAAAGACTTGTTATAATGGGTTGGGATGGGTGTTATAGTATGTAGAAAAATGTGATTATTTGCAAGGTTGTAATTGTAGACACCTAAAAATGGTCTAGAGAAATCTAATTAATTAAATATGATTTATTTGATTAATTAATCCTAAATTCATCTACTTAGTAAATAAATAGAAATATTTATTTATATTAAGTTCACTTTAATATTCTTCTAGTTTATCACATTATTTCCCTCTTAATTAAATAAACAAAATTAAATACTTTATTTTATTTTATTATTATTATTATTATTATTATTTCTTCTATACTTTATCCATCAAATCTATCCTAAAATTAAATACACAGCTTCAACAGTTGGTATTTATTTAATTATCTCATCACATTTCTTCTTAATTAAATAAAGATATCCTAAAATATTTAATTTAATTATCATATTCCTTCTATTTTAATTTAATAAACAACTTCTATAGTTTTTTTAATTAAATTATTTATCTTTCTTTTTGCTAATTTAAATAAACCAAAAATATTTAAATAATGCATAAATCTAATCCCTCTATTCACTCACCAATAAAATTAGATTTTTCAAATCTAATTAATTTAACTGTCAGTCATGGGAAAAGCCTTGGGGACAAACCTACAGGTAATCCTCTCAATCTCCCGCCTCAAATCTTTCCTCTCATCTTGCCTGGTGTTTTCATGGGGAGGAACAATCCTTCATGATTAGCTCCACCTTCTCATCTCATACCATTCAAAATCCCCAGATTTAATCTTAGCCTCTGTTGTGTTACCCCTATACAAATGTGTTGTTGGAAATCTATATATACAGCCTTCTGAAGCATCAAAATCATCTGAGAATTATCATATTTTATGAAAACTTACTCTACATGAATTAGTACTCAAGCAACCAAGAAATCATAATCATTTAGCATTAGCATTTTAGTATCATAGTATCATGGCATTAGTAGATTTCATATCACGACAACATCATAGTTTCTTTTTACTGTAGCTTTCATCCATCAGGCTTCATTTACAGTAGCATCATATCATCTAGAATTAATTAGCAATCATCACATCATTTCATTTAGCATCCATTCCATTCTCTTGATAGGCATTTTAAACAGTTACGGTGCTTACAAATCTGAGAGCTTCTATAGCTTAATAAATCTTTGGAGATAGGATACAATGAGACGCTTTCAGGATTTTATCTATTTTAAATTAGTTTAATTCATATTTAATCTTGATGCAATGTTTCATTAAGAGGTGTATTTAATTGTATTTAGTTTACATTTTCCACACTTACATTTTGGTGCCCACCGTGGGGCCGTACCCCATGTTTTTAACAAGTTTTTCTAGAAAGTTTTCATACAGGAGTCTGGCGTGATCCATTTTAGTGCATTTGGATGATTCTATAGCGCTTCTGAGGACTTTTTTAGCACTTCTAACTAAAATTATAGTGCTTCTAAGGACTGTTCTAGTGCTTCTGGGGAAAAGTATAGCTCTTTGCATCACTGTTTTAGCACTTCAATTCACAATCCAACACAGAATGATAGTAATATTCAACATCTGTTTTAGTGCTTTTGTATATTCCTATAGCACTTCTGTCTATTCCTATAGCACTTCTGTCTATTTCTATAGCGCTTTTGTCTATTTCTATAGCGCTTCTGTCAATTTCTATAGCGCTTTTGATCACTATCATAGCACTTCTGTGTAGTTCATTTTCTGGATCCGATGCGTCTGCGGCCAATAAATTTCATTTCTTCAGTTGGATTAAAAAGAATCAATCTAGGATAGACACTTCTTTAGTTGGTTTAAAATGCATCAATCCTAGGATAGTCACATTTTCAAATTGGACTAAAATTTATCAATCTAGGGTAGTCACCAAACTTTTCAAAATTGGGATTTAAAAATGAACACCATGTCTTTTTGTGAAGCAACATCTTCACATAGATTAGAATTTTTTTTGTTTGGGCTCTAAAATTTGAACAAGTGGTTTATATGGTTGAATGGTTGATAGGCATATGCTCTCCCCTTAACTGGGTGATCTAAAAATTCAGACTCATCCTTTTTATGCATTTTTCAAGTTTTATTACATCCTTTAGAAGGTCTACCATAGTGGGAAAAAGTACTCAACCTACGGGAACAACCTAAGTGGGTTCAAACCAAAGCCAGGTTTTTCCACCCCACTATAAAATTTAAAGCAAATCTGGGGAAACCCACTTTTTCCGGAAGTGTGCAAGATAACCATCCCTAAAACCTTTGTTCTAAAGGTTGGGAGGTCTCCTAAGGGAGTCTATTATTTCCACTTCGAATGGAAACCCTTTTTAAGAACCTAGTGTAGTATCTAGCTAAGTCAGTAACCAGACATTGTAATACTCGTAGTGCAAGGGGATGGAAGAATCTGCCCCCAAGAAACTCACCATATAATTGCCAAGGACCATTTTCTTAGGGGATCCGGTATCCACTTCTATCACTCTAAGTACACGCCTGGAAAGGAAAAAAACATGGGCACCCTCTAGGGGGTGACACGGCTATGTGAGTCGACACAATTTTAAGCTTTGGGCTGTTGAGTATAACGATGACCTTTTTGACTATTAAGAGTGAGTTTGTCTGAAGTGTCTTATTGTTATCAAACCAGTGAAAATAGGACCATGCGTGGTTCTTTTGAACATACACTATTTGTTTAGATTACAACTCTTTAAAACAACTATCTTCATTTGAGTGCTGTGTATTCCAAAATCATTAAAATTCAGATAAAAGATCATCATGAAAAATACAAAATCAAAACTGAGAATACATGATTAGAGATTGGAAAACCACTAAGTTTTTCAAAAAATCTCTGGCCAAGAGAATTATAAAACCAAAAAAAACACTTAGTTACAAACATCTTTTGCAAAGGTGACGTTTCTTATATCAGAATTGGAAGACTTTGCTTCATCATAGAACATTCCTCCATAGGTTTCATGATTTCAATAGGGGTTACACCGATGATTATGCTGTAGAACCTTTGACCTCACAAGCCTATATTCAAAGAAGCGCTCTTTCACAGGAATCTAACCATAGTTAACGTATCCGTCAATCCTCCATTCCACAACCTACCATAGAATACTCCACCAGACCGGATTAGTCCTTATGATAGACAAAACTTTGGAAAAATTAAAGTTACCACCTTATGACCATTTGGAGACATACAACTCCTATTCAACAACCAAGGCTAACCACACCAATATTTCAACCTGGTAATGTACACATTGAAGGCACTCAAACTAACATCATCAGTAGTTTGAGGACATTCATTTTTGAAAAGAACGAAACACCCCATCAATTCCTTACAACATCCATAATCTTGGATGAAGAAGAAGAGAAAGCAGACATAGCAGCACAGAGACCCATATTGCCACACCCTACTTGGCATTAAACAGAAACTATAGCACTTTTGAGACAAAATATAGCTCATCTGACCTCTGTTTTAGCGCTTCAACCATCTATTTTTGCGCTTCTGAACAATCTCATAGCGCTTCTGTCACAACAAACCAAACTGCTAGGAAATTCCAGTGTCTGACATTCTAGTGCTTCAGATACATGTTTTAGTGCGTCCACAGAAAAAAGTGCTTATGAACTTTGTTTTAGCGCGTCCGATCTCTGTTTAGCACTTTTTCTCTCTGTTTTAGCGCTTCTACATTCTATTTTAGCACTTCTGAGTTCTGTTATAGCGCTTCCATACTCTGTTACAAAGCTTTTACCAAAAATTTTAGCGCTTCTACCCTCTGTATTAGCATGCCCAAAGAAAGAAAAAAATAGAGAAACTTTCAGAACAATCGTCAAATAGACCAACATCAGAAACAATTTTTTTTTTATTAGTGAGAAAGATTTTATAGATCAGATAGTGTCCTAACATCCTAAGACAAAGTAGGTTCTTACAAGTTAAAAGTGTTTCACACAAAAACCAAATCTTGCAAAATACAAAGTATCCAAATTATCAAAACAAAACCTAGATTAGTGAGCCAAGTTTCCTCATCAGGATTTTTGACATCCTACCATCACAAGACAAAAAAAAATAAAAATCAGTAATCGGGAATTTTAAATTATCCTCGTCAATAGAATACATCATTCTATTTGGCTTCTTTAAAAATAAAATTGACACTCACACCACATAGAAGATATAAGTTTAGTGAGGGAAAACAACAAAAACTTGTATGCCAATCTTAACAAGGTTGCAAAGGCAAAAATTTAGAGAAAAATAAACTAAAATTCTAAACATGACTGAAGAGAACCCTTTTTTTCGACACCAACAAGATGAAAACAACAAAGTAACACAAGAGGATATACAACACGCACAACAAGACCCAAATTTTCATAAATTTATGGAAAAGGTCTTAGAACAAGACATGGATAAATACCTCTTAATGTTAGCAGAGTTAGGTGCCAAACTTCCAAAAGATTTTGAAATCAATCGGTTGAAGGAAACACCTAGAACTAATGAGATGGAACCAAACCACACCCAGGATACAAATCAAGTAGTTGCTTTAACAGCTCAAATGAAAATTCTACAGCAACAGGTTCAAAACATGCAAACAGGAACCACAAAAACATATTTATTAAAGGAAAATTTTCCTTACCCTTTTCATCCATGTGTGGATATGATACCCTTTCCAAGACATTGTGAATTTCCTAAGTACGACAAATACAATGGAAAATCAGACCCAATTGACCATGTACAAGAATTTAGAACAATTAGCCTCAAATTTGTGCAAGAAGATACATACCTCATGAGGTTATTTCCTAGGAGTTTGGGAGCCCATTGCATGGAATGGTTCTCAAAATTATAACCAGGGATCAGATCCTTTGAAGAATTGGTTTTCAAATTCATCTCTCAATTCTCTTTCAACATAACACATGACGTAACCATAAAGGATCTCTATAATCTGAAACAGAAAAATGGTGAGACATTTTTATCATTCTTACAATGATGGAGAAAGTTGCTCGCTAGGTATCCTTGATCTATACCTGAAGAGGAGAAGATTGAATTATTTATAGACAACTTAAATGATCAAATGAGTTATCGACTTGAATTACAATGTCCAACAACATTCAAAAAAGTAATTGAGAATGGGCTCAAAATCAAAGAAGCCCTAGTCAAATGAGGAGTGATTAAGCACTATAGTGAAACATCCAATAATGAAAATCACTATGGAAACAACGAAAAGCCAAAATTTTGAGAGAAAAATAGAAATACTGGAAGCAATGAACCTACAATTGACAATGTAAAACCAGTATTCAATTTGATAGCGTCAACTGCCAAAGAAAATCAAAATGAAAAGCAAAACAACATTCAAGGCACTATCCAAAACAACAATACCAACAATGGAGAATCACGATCGCCATACCAAAGACAATCAAATTGACAAAAAATACCCCATTAGGACAAACATTGGAATCAGCAAGGAAAGAACTCGTTGTGAACAAACTTATTACTTTACTAGAAGCTCAAAACTGGGAGCCAAAGGTAAAACCATCATGGTGGAACGATGCAAATTATTGTAATTTCCATAAAAATAGACATAAGACAAATGACTGTATGCAACTAAAACACCTAATACAAGACTTGATTGAAGCCAAGAAGGTGTTTGTTGAAGGGCCTCAGACAAACAATGATCACACTGCATTTATCAATACATTACCCAACTATGAAAAAGTAGAGTCTTCTTCTAGTGGTAAGGGAAAAAGTATAAACTATGTCTATGATACTACCATTCTTTGCCTTTCCGAGGTAGAAAAAAACAACATCAACACTCAAAAGGATAACAAAAACAACAATGCCGACATTGAATCCTTGAACATGAAGACAAGCGCAGGAATATTTGATAATAAAATGAATGTTTTAAAAATAAGGGAAACAAAAGATCATCCAAAAGTCAATATAATGACAAGGGGACAATCCAGGGTAATACTGAAAGGAATTTTGTCCAAAAAAAATGCTCCCCCATCACATCAATACAATATCATTGACCAATTACAAAAGATACTGACACAAATATCCATTTTAGAACTTCTTAAAATGTCACCATTACACAAGGAAGTTTTAGAACAAGCTCTCGTAGCTACAACGGTCCCTGATAATTTGGATGTTTGTCAATTCCAAGCCATGGTGGGACATCTCACCACACCTCATTTTCTGTCGTTCTCTGAACAAGATGATGTATCTATAAATCACCCACACAATGCAACCTTGCATATAGAAGTTCTCATCCATAAACACCATGTTAAGCGTGTTCTGATAGATGGAAGAGCTAGTCTAAATATTTGTACCTTGAAACTAATTCATGCACTAGGCTATTATGACAATTCCATTGACACCAAGAGAAAAATAACGATAAAGGAATATGATGAAGAGGAAAGGTCTTCCAGAGGACTTATCATACTTCCAATCCAGGTAGGGCCAATTGTCAAAAACATTGTTTGTCAAGTGTTAGACAAAGATCTAACATACAACATACTATTGGGTCGTCCATGGATCCATGACATGCAAGCGATACCTTCAACATACCATCAATGTATGAAATTTCCAATAAATGGATAGGAAGTCACCATATCAGTTGACAACAACAATCCACAGATTTGTAGCATGTTGAAAGCAACTCAAGACACTCTGATACCTCATAACAGAGAAGTCAATACTTCGAATTCATCAACTATGGATAGCCAATCTAAATTTATATCTAAATGGGTTGAGAAAAAGAATCTAGAGAAAGAAATAACTATCATGGACACATCAAAAGCCAAAGGTCCTATAAATGAATTATCACAACAACTTTCAGAAAAGGTTCAGATAAAGGAAGAGGGTGTAGGAGAATATTCTCTTGAGCAATCTTTGTGCCTATCACAATTACTACCATCACCAAAAATATATGGACAACCCATATTAAAATCTCCAATATCATCACAACCCATCACAACTCTAAATGAAAGGTTCATAAAATAAGGTACACTCGAAGAGGAGTCAGAAGATAAATCCATTCTCAGTTGGCTATACAAAGACGAGGAAGCATCAACATCAGCAAACGTCAGCATAAAAATAGATCAGTATGGAAAAGGGAAGGCCATTTTAGAGAAAATAGGTTACAAAGGTCAAGGACCAATTGGCAAGAGAAAGGATGGTATTATTGAACCCATTCAACCTCTCACATTACAACCTAAAGACAAAATAGGATTAGGCTACATAACTGAACAAAAAGAAGAAGAAACCCAAAAAGCAGTGGAAAGGATACTAGAAATGAGAGATGGCTCTGACACAGACTCAAATGAATATGAATGGGATCATTTATCTGCTACATCATTTACTGATAAAGAGGTTGATATTATCCAAACATATACACCCTTACGAGAGGAGGGACAAGGTTCAGGAATTAGAACATTTGTTATGGGATCAACAAATATTGATGACTCAAGTGAGGAAGATCAGACATCAAGTGAGTCAGAAAACTTGGAGGTGAGTACCGTCATAGACCTTGAATATCCTACCAATAACTTTGACCACCTAGCTATCATGACACTTACAACAGATGACCTTATTCAATATGATGACTTGTTACCATTAATGCACCCAAAACTTATTGACCGGGAACCCATCGAACCTAGTCTTATACCAGTCTTTTCAAATGATGATGCCATCATAAATTATCTATGCTGTGAGAAAAATGATACAAGTACTATCCATAACACTCATATCGATACTTTACATCAGGAGGGTGCCAAATCTTTCAGTTGCAAAAATAATAACAGGAAAAATAAATCTAATGATGAAAACCTCTATGAGGCATCATTAGACTTTGAAAAGAGAAACATAAAGAACACATCCAACAACAAAAAACTTTCTGAGGCACTGAAGGATGAAAGATTTGACACTTTCCTAGAACACTACCATGACAAATCATCAGTACTGGTAGAGCCAACACAGTCTATAAATCTGGGAACATCTGAAGAGGCAAAGATCTTACATCTAGCAGCATCCATGACAGAATAGGAGAAGCCGACATTCACTAGATTCTTTGAGTAGCGACACATAAATTTTGTATGGTCTTATTCTGACATGCCAGGATTGGATCCACAACTTCTAATGCATCATTTATCATTACCAAAGGAATCAACCCAGTCAAACAAAAATTGAGAAAGATGCATCCCCACATCACCCTTATGGTTAAAGCTGAACTAAATAAAATATTAGATGCAAGCTTTATCAGGACCATAGATTATGCAGAATGGATCTCAAACATTGTGCCAGTATCCAAACCTGATCATAGTATCAAAATATGCACAGATTTTAGAGATTTAAACAAGGCATTCCCAAAGGATGATTTTCCTTTGCCCAACATTGACATAATTGTTGATCTAACAACATGACATGCCATGTTATCTATAATGGATGGCTTCTCAGGGTACAATAAAATAAAAATAGCACCTGAGGATCAAGAAAATACAACATTCACTTGCCCTTGGGGAACATTTTGCTAGAATTCCATGCCTTTTGAATTGAAAAATGTAGGTGCAACATATCAGCAAGCAATGACCACAATTTTTCATGATATGATGCATACTTTCATGGAAGATTATGTGGATGACATCTTAGCAAAATCACACACTAGGGAAGGACATCTGGAAATACTTGATAAGATCTTCACTAGATTGGAAAAATTCAATGTAAGATTGAACCCAAAGAAATGTACGTTTGGGGTGACTTCAGCAAAACTTCTTGGTTACATAGTTTTAGAAAAAGGTATTGAAGTGGATTTAGCTAAGGTTAAGGAAATCATGGAGATGCCACTGCCAAAAAACATTAGTCAATTATGGTCCCTACAAGGAAGGTTACAATCCATCAGGAGATTTATCTCCCAACTAGTAGATAAGAGTCATCCATTTAATCATCTACTTCATAAAAATGTTTCATTCAAATGGGATCATAACTGTGAAACAAATTTTGACTAGATAAAGCAATATTTGGTGACACCTCCAATACTCATGCCACCCATAGTAGAAAGACCACTATTATGGTATATTGCAACAACTGAAATATCTTTAGGAGCTCTATTAGCACAAGAGGATTCTAAAGGAAAAGAACAAGCAATTTACTACATCAATAGGACTCTCAACGGATATGAAATAAACTATACATTCATAGAAAAGGCTTGTTTAGCAGTGGTATTTGCAACTCAACAATTGCGACACTACATGTTGACTCATACAGTCAAGCTCATAGCAAAAATAGACCCATTAAAATACCTACTCAGTAAAGCTGCACTAATAGGAAGACTTGCAAAATGGGTCATGATATTGAGTGAGTTTGATATCCAATATGTTGATAGGAGAGCCATCAAAGGACAGGTAATAGCAGATCAACTAGCTGAAGCTCCATTATAGGATCATCCAATGCACATTGAATTTCTAGATGCTGACATCATGAATATTACAACTCAACAATGGAGACTGTACTTTGACAGATCATATACACAAAGAGGAGTGGGGGCAAGAATTCTATTTTTCACACCTCAAGGACACACCATTCCTAGATCTTATAGGTTAATGTTTCCATGCACAAAAAATATAGTTGAATATGAAGCATTGATTATTGGCATCAAAATAGCTATTGAATGGAAAATCACAGAAATTCAAGTGTATGGGGACTCACAGCTTGTAATTTATCAAGTAAATAACGAGTATCAAACAAAGGATGAGAAACTCATGCCTTATAAGCAAATGATATATGATCTAAAAAAACACTTCATGGATATCAAGTTTGAGCAAATACCAAGGGAAGAAAACAAAGTTGCAGATGCCATGGCAACAATTGCATCCCTTTTGCAATTATCAAAAAAGAAAGGTCGATATGACTTTATGGTTGAACAAGTATCTAGTCTTGCATATGATAACCCTGATTCACAGACCATATGCCACATACCCAACATTCAACCTTCACAATATGGAGAGATATATACTTACCTTAAAGACAACATTCTTCCTCTTGACCTCTTTAGAAACCAAAAACGTAACTTTAACTGTCAATCGGCACGACATACTTTAATTGCTGACATCCTTTATCGTCAAGGTTTAGATGGTACTCTTCTCTAGTGTCTAGAACATCACGAATTTGAAAAATCCTTACAAGAGGTCCATGAAGGTATTTGTGGAACTCATTCAATTGGGATAACCCTAGCTAAGAAACTCCTCCGTTTAGGGTATTACTGGCCGAACATGGAGAAGGAAGCGTATCAATATGTTAAAAGATGTTAGAAATGTCAAATTCATGGTAATCTAATTCATGCGCCGGCGCAAGGGTTACAACCATTCACATCCACATGGCCCTTTTGTCAATGGGGACTAGACCTGGTGGGGAAAATACATCCTTCTTCGTCAAATGGCCACAAGTTCATCATCATAGCAACAAAGTATTTTACAAAATGGATAGACGTAGTTCCTTTGACAACTATCACTGGAAAACAGATTTCATCTTTCATACTCAACTATCTCATTTTTCAATACGGGGTACCTCAATCCATTATTTCAGACAATGGAAGGCCTTTTAAAAATTAGGACGTCCAGGAATTATGTGAACAATTCCATATTCAACATCATTTTTCAACACCATACTATCCATAAGGAAACAAACAAGCACAAACCTCAAACAAGACAATCCTAAAAATACTAAAGAAGACGGTAGACGATGGTGGACGTGATTGGAATGCTCAGTTAAATCCTGCATTATGGGCCTACAAAACCAGCATCAGAATACCAATAGTAGCTACACCATATGCCTTGGTGTATGGATCAAAGGCCATTCTACCAATTGAGATATAAATACCATCACTCCGTGTATCACTAAAGGGTCTCATAGCAGATGAAGATTACTGAGTTTCAAGGCTATAGGAGCTGGAATTGCTGGATGAATGCCATCAACAAGTAGTAAATCATTTGAAAGCCTACCAACAAAGAATGTCAAGGAGTTACAATCATAGGGTAAAACCTAGAATTTTTCAAGTTGGTGACTTGGTCCTAAAGGAAAACCCTAAAAATCAGCAAGATAGAAAAAAGAAAGGGAAATTTGAACCTAACTGGTTAGGTCCCTTTGTTATCATATCAATGTATGGATCAGGAGCATATCAATTGTCTACACCAGAAGAGGATCTGTTTGATGAACCTATCAACAATATCCATCTCAGAAAATTTTATACCTGAATCACCTAGTACATGAATTAGTTTATGGAAATGGTTACCTTGATGAAAACCTAGAAAGCAAGCATCCTGGTGATGGAAAAATACCAAAAAATTAAAAAAGAAAAAAATACAAAATAAAAAAATAAAAAAAAATGAAAAGGTGCAATAAAAACATATAGTGAAAACCTGAAAATAGGTTCTATTTGTGATTCAAAACTAGCTCTCCCATCTATTTGGACACATGTCATGGTCATTGATTCGTCCATCATTTTTTGCATCCATTATTATTTCCTATCACATGGTCATATCTCACCCTGGCTTGGGGGCAACATCTGAAAATCATTGGGGGCAACATAAATCTTGAGCTTCACAAAATGGACAAAAACAACAGAAAGAGTGATCAAAACACAACCCAACATGGAATATCAATCATCATCAAAAACACATCAAACATCCAGTTTACAATAGAAAATTAAAAAACAAGTCAAAAAGTCAGTCTCAAAAAGCCAAAAACATGAGTCTGTGTCAGTCGAACTATGTGGTCTCTACGTGTATAACGTAGGCAAGCCTAATCTTTGATCAGGCCCTGAGGCCCCTAGGATAGGTCTTTAGGTTAGTTTGATCCAAAAACTCGAAAACACAAAAACATCACAAAATCAGGATGGATGATCTAATCTGAATAAATGATTGAATACCATAAGAAAATGCAAGATATGTTGAAATTTTGATCATTATTATCATTTCTTTGAAGTAACTCAATGATGTATTGAACTAGAGAAGCCAGGAGGAAGAAATGGTATTTTTCTTTGTCTGTTGTCTGTGAATAAATCATAATTACTGTGTGAATCGTCACGGGAAATGCTCTACAAAGTATCATGGATGGCATTTCAATTCACATAGGAAAGTGGTTTATTCTTGTTTGTTTTACGCAAGAAATGCTCAAGTCATCTCAGTTTAATTATACCTCGATGCTTGTGTTATCTTTCAATATCAAAAATCATGAAAATAGTACTCAGGTCATCATCGGTTTACATTATACCATTGATGGTTGTACTCACTTTCAACATTTTTAAGCTCAATGATGATACAAAAGCACAAAAGTATTGTTAAAATGCCTATGTTTACATATAGATTTGCATAATAAAAGTAGACTGCATCCATAATAGTGACATATCTGCAAAGTATTTGTTACAAAATAAATTGGTGAATCATTCCTTAAATAATTATCTTTTTTCATACAAGACTAAGTATACTTGATAATTACAAAAAAAACATCATAATCATATAGGTTGCATCATCATAATCATTTGCATATATTCAAAACATTTGAATCATCATTTCATCATTCAATCATTTCAACATACATATATCTATATCATTCAATTATCCTTAAAATACATCATCATCATAACTCATTACATTCATCCATTTGTTATATCACATGTTCACATATAATCCATCCATTTGATAATAAATTCCATCAATTTATTACATGTATCATTCCACATTTTCATCCATATATTTACATTTACATCACATATAGTATATCATCTACACACATCAATCCATAATCATAAATCCATACATCATAAATCCATATACATCATGTTTCCATATACGATGCATCCATACATTACCATTAGTTGCATCATCGATAGAACAACATCATATCAAAGCGTACCATCATAACATAAAACCACCGTATAGCATATAGAACATCAAAAGGAAAATGCATCCATTAAAAAATCACATAAAACACATACTGGACCGTAGAATCTACTGCATCTCATATATATCAAAATCACAATGTCAAGTATACAATGATGTCTAAAATGAAGAGAGATAAAACATCAATAATGGTTGTACATTAGAACAATCAAAGTACATCACAGACACAATCATGTGTTGCTAGATTCAGATGGTGTAGGCATGGCAAGATCAGGACCCCTACCACCAGAGGAACCAGGATCCCTGGGATCTCTGGGTAACGGCTGAGTAACACCTACACTGACAGTCTTGGATCGTGACCTGCCAGAACGAGACCTTGAATAGCTGACTCTCTGCTTGGAAGGCACTGCATCATAATACCTCGCTCTATAAAAATCAATCTCCTCACCAATGCGAGCAACCTCTCACATGTAATCTGCCAAGGAGGTACCATATGCTAGTCTCTGTAATCTATCGGTTGAAGCCTGAGCACCCTCTACTGCAAACCTGGCCTCTCTCTCGGCTATTAAAGAAGTAACCTGAGCCTGAGCTGTCCCGGCTGTCTGTCTCGCCACATCTCTGTTGGCTGTCAATGAAGTAACCTGAGCCTGAGCTGTCTTGACTGTCTATCTCACCACATCTCTCTCAGCTGTCAATGCTACAATCTGTGACTGAGCTGTGACTAACTGAGCTTGCACAGCTGAAAGAGTCTCTGTATGCAACTCAGCCTGTACCTGCATTTGGGCCTGTGTCTGCTCTAATAAACCCTGTGTATGAAGAAGCTACTCTTGAATAGTCTCTAATTGCACCTGAAGATCTGCCATCCACAACTGCACTGAAACATCTCCCACAACCTGCCTCTTACGAGGCATGGTCTCACTAGGAAAATCTAAGGCAGGGCGCGAACCAACTGCAACCTCTCCACTATCAAATCTCTCATCTCCGCTGCTCTCATCTCCACTACTCTACCCACCAATATCCTCCTCACCACCAACATCCTCCTCAACATCAACATCCTCCTCTACCCCAACATCAACCTCAGGCTCAACCTCTGCCTCACCAACCACATCAACATCCTTTGCCTCAACTCCTCCAACATCCTCTCTCCTCTATCTATGACCACGAGCGACAGGAACATCCTCCTCTGCATGTAATGGGGTAGGCTCATCTAGAATATTTAGGCGTGGAAATGGATGCAAAGCATAATACTCAACATAATCTACTGTAAGAGGAGCCTCAACAATATCTGGCCGAATGTCCCACACAAAGGGCTGTAAATCCTGAAACTCCTGAACTATTGTAGCATATGACAAACAAGGCCCCCAATCTGCTATATCCGACTACCGACGAGCATAGTGAGCGACACCCTAGGGCATACCCTATACCATCCCATACTGTCTGTAGACACGTCTGATCAAGAATCTCTCTAAAATACAATGAGCACGACCAATCAAGATCATCAACTAACAAAGAAATGGTAGCTGAGCATCATCATCATCCCAATGATCACAATCTAGGTAGGGACACCATGTCACAGACTCTATATCATCAATAACTCTCCTCCAATACTCTAACTTACCTAGTTTAGACTGGGTAAACCTACCAGAATATCAAAATACATAAGGTCTCCTAGGTGGCTTCTGTCCAACTGGAACTAGATGTGTGATAGCTATGTGCTCCCACGCCCATACTTGAAGCAAAGTAACACCGGTTGATAAACTCTAACCACTGAGATACACAACTGAAAGTAAATCATGATATAACTGGGCAAGCAAACACATGCCCCAAGTAAATCGGGTGCCATGAACAACCATGCTCTCCAAAACTTGGCCCCAACCAATTGAGAATCCCTTAGACCTATGATCAGGACTAAGGAACCCGCCAATGAAACCAGCAAGTACTGTCAGCAAAGTGGCATATGCATCAACCATATCACGCCATGTGGAATCCACTCTCTTGCAATACGATCATCATGAAACACTCTACAAAGAGCATCGGTCCCACCCTGCTCTCTCGAATCATATACGACAACATCTCCAACAATCGAAAGCTGCAGGATCCGCCAAACATCCTCCGGGGTGACTGTCATCTCTCCAATAGGAAGGTGAAAGGTGTTGTGCTCACTATGCCACCTCTCAGCTAAAGCTGTCAGTAAACCCTGATTAATCCTAATATGGGGCATGTAAAGAAGAGGAGACTATCCACAATGTGTGATGATAGCCATCTCAGGTTGTGCCAGCCTAGGAATGAGATCAAATGTCCAAGGGAAACACTCTCGAATCTGGAGGTTCCCCCATCGCTCCTATTAGCACAACAAAAATCAAGGTCAATAAATTCATGTCAATCATCAATTAACATCAAGATACCATATCAAATCAAGTCAGCTCTTGGTGAGAATTCTAATCAAATCTCATGAGCACACATCAAATCAACCTCACCTATCATGAGGTCATCATCAATGCATCAAATCAACCTTGCTTATCATGAGGTACATCAATTCTAATTATTCCTCACCTATCATGAGGATAATTATCATCAGAACAATACATCAGACCTCACCTATCATGAGATCGAAAAATTATGTATTTGATTAGACAAATCATTCATATCAAACCAACAGCTGATATGCTCAGAAATCAAGAACATCAAGAACAAATTGATGAAAATCACAAACACTTTGATAAAAATGCGCTTAAAAGGACATTATAAGCGCTAAAACAAAGAAATGCGCCATTTCATTAGATAAAAATGCTATTACATTTAAACAAAGTGCCATTTTATCAAAAGCACCATTTTATTGGGTCAAAGCGCTAATGTTTTTCAAAAAAGCGCTAAAACTCTTGATTCGCTAATCTACTTTAGAGAAGTGCTACAATGGCTAAGCTAAGCGCTAAACTTCGAGAAGTGCCAACCTACACTATAGACGCGCTAAAATAGACTCGTAAAGCGCTAAAAGATCAAAAGCACTAGAATAGACCATAGAAGCGCTACAACAGAATCAAGATGCGCTACAACAGAATGTTGAAGCGCTAAAACAAGTTTTTTTTGAAAAATACGAAAATACAATAAAAAAAATGAAAAATTCATGAAAACCAAGGAAAAATTATGGAAATACCGGAGGTCCGAACACGGCCGGCCGTTGATGTCGTCGAACACGCTCGAAACAGTGGGTGTGAAAGGGAATCGACATCTTGCTCCACGTAGCACAAAATCTCTCT
>VDFB02075321.1:335386625-335840168 GCA_007258455.2 Sequoia sempervirens | reverse complement strand
TCTAGAAATACTTAATAAAATCTTCACTAGACTGGAAAAATTCAATGTAAGCTTGAACCTAAAGAAATGTGTCTTCGGGGTGACATCAACAAAACTTCTTGGTTACATAGTGTCAGAAAAAGGTATTGAAGTGGATCCAACTAAGGTTAAAGCAATAATGGAGATTTCGCCACCTAAAAATATCAGTCAATTACGGTCCCTACAAGGCAGGTTACAATCCATCAGGAGATTTATCTCCCAGCTAGCAGATAAGAGTCATCCATTTAATCATCTACTTCATAAAAATGTTTCATTCAAATGGGATCATAACTGTGAAACAAATTTTAGTTAGATAAAGCAGTATTTTGTGTCACCTCCAATACTCATGCCACCCATAATTGAAAGACCACTATTATTGTATATCACAACTATTGACATATCTTTGGGAGCTCTATTAGCACAGGAGGATTCTGAAGGAAAAGAACAAGCAGTTTACTACATCAGTAGGACTCTCAATGGATATGAAATAAAATATACATTCATAGAAAAGGATTGTTTGGCAGTAATATTTGCAACCCAACAATTGTGACACTACATGTTGACTCATACAGTCAATCTCATAGCAAAAATAGACCCATTGAAATACCTACTCGGTAAAGCTGCTCTAACAGGAAGACTTGCAAAATGGGTCATGATCTTAAGCGAGTTTGACATCCAATATGTTGACAGGAGAGCCATCAAAGGACAAGTAATAGCAGATCGACTAGCTAGAGCTCCATTACAGGATCATCATCCAATGAACATTGAATTTCCAGATGCTGACATCATGAATGTTACAACACAAAAATGGAGGCTTTATTTTGATGGATCATATACACAAAGAGGAGCTAGTGCAGGAATTCTATTTGTCACACCTTAGAGACACACCATTCCAAGATCCTATAGGTTAATGTTTCCATGTACAAACAATATAACTGAGTACGAAGAATTGATTATTAGCATCAAAATAGCTATTGAATGGAAAATCATAGAAATGCAAGTGTATGGGGACTCACAACTTGTCATTTATCAAGTAAATAACGAGTATCAAACAAAGGATGAGAAGCTCATGCCTTATAAGAAAATGATAGATGATCTAAAAAATTACTTCATGGATATCAAGTTCGAACAAATACCAAGGGCAGAAAACAAAGCTGCAGATGCCATGGCCACAATTGCCTCCCTTTTGCAATTATCAGAAAAGAAAGGTTGATATGAGTTTATGGTTGAACAAGTATCTAATCCTGAATACGATAACCCTGATTCACAGACCATATGCCACATAGCCAATGCTCAACCCTCACAATATGGAGAGATCTATACTTACCTCAAAGATATCATTCTTCCTCTTGATCTCTCTAGAAGCCAAAAGCGTAACTTTATCCATCAATCGACGTGGCATACATTAATTGCTGACATCCTTTACCGTTGAGGTCTAGATGGTACTCTTCTCCGGTGTCTGGAGCATCATGAATATGAAACATCCTTATGAGAGGTCCATGAAGGTATTTGTGGGACTCATTCAAGTGGGCTAACCCTAGCTAAGAAACTCCTTTGTTTAGGGTATTACTGGCCGAACATGGAGAGGGAGGCATATCAATATGTTAAAAAGTGTCAGAAATGTTAGATTCATGGTAATCTAATTCATGCACCAACGCAAGAATTGCAACCTTTCACATCCACATGGCCCTTTTGTCAATGGGGACTAGACTTGGTAGGGAAAATGAATCCTTCTTCATCTAATGGGCACAAGTTCATCATCACAACAACAAAGTATTTCACAAAATGGATAGAAGCAGTTCCTTTAACAACTATCATTGGAAAACATATTTCATCTTTCATGCTCAACTACCTCATTTGTCAGTATGCGGTACCTCAATCCATTATCACAGACATTGGTAGGCCTTTTAAAAATTAGGATGTCTAGGAATTATGTGAACAATTCCATATTCAACATCGTTTTTCAACACCGTACTATCCATAGGGAAATGGCCAAGTAGAAGCCTCAAATAAAACAATCCTCAAAATACTGAAGAAGATGGTAAACGATGTTGGACTTTATTGGAATGTTCAGTTAAATCCTGCACTATGGGCCTACAAAACTAGCATTAGAACACCAATAGGAGCTACACCATACGCCTTGGTGTATGGATCAGAGGCAATTCTACCAATTGAGGTAGAAATACCATCACTCCATGTATCACTGAAGGGTATCATAACAGATGAGGATTACAGAGTTTCAAGGCTACATAAACTGGAATTATTGGATGAATGCCGTCAGCAAGTAGTCAATCATTTGAAGGCCTTCCAACAAAGAATGTCAAGGAGTTACAATCATAGGGTAAAACCTAAAGTCTTTCAAATTGGAGACTTGGTCCTAAAGGAAAACCCTAGGAATCAGCAGGATAGAGAAAAGAAAGGGAATTTTGAACCTAACTGGTTAGGTCGCTTTGTAATCATAGCAGTGTATGGATCAGGAGCATATTAATTGTCTACACCAGAAGGGGATCTGTTTGATGAACCTATCAATAGTATCCATCTCATAAATTTCTATACCTAAATCACTTAGTGCATGAATTAGTTTATGAAAATAGTTTACCTTGATGAGAAAACTTGGAAAGCGGGCATCCTAGTAATGAGGAAAAATACAAAAAAAAAAATCAAAAAGACCAAAAAAATAAAAATACAAAAAAATAAAAAAGAATGAAAAGGTGCAATAAAAACATATAGTGAAAACCTGGAAACGGATGTTGTTTGTTATTTAAATTAGCTCTCCTATCTATTTGGACATATGTCATGGTCGTTACTTCCAACATCATTTTTTGCATCCATTATCATATCATATCACATGGTCATGTCTCACCCTAGCTTGGGGGCAACATAAATCTTGAGCTTAACAAAATGGACAAAAGCAACAAAAAGAGCGATCGAAACACAACCCAACATGAAACATCAATCACCATCAAAAACACATTGGACATCCATATCACAATAGTAAATCCAAAAACAAGTCAAAAAGTCAGTCTCAAAAAGTCAAAACATGTGTTTGTATCAGTCAAACTACGTGGTCTCTGCATGTATAACATAGGCAAGGCTAATCTTTGATCAACCTCTGAGGCCCCTAGGATAGGTCTTTAGGTTAGGTTTGATCCAAAATCTCGAAAACACAAAAACATCACAAAATTAGGATGGATGATCTAATCTGAATAAATGATTGAATACTATAAGCAAATGCAAGATATGTTGTACTTTTTATCATTGTTATCATTTATTTGGAGAAACTCAATGATGTATTGAACTAGAGAAGCTAGGAAGAAGAAATGGTATTATTCTTTATCTATTGTCTATGAATTAATCATAACTACTATGTGAATCATCGTGGGAAATGCTCTACAAAAGTATCATGGATGACATTCCAATTCACATAGGAAAGTGGTTTATTCTTGTTTGTTTTACGCAAGAAATGCTCAGGTCATCTCTGTTTAATTATACCTTGATGCTTGTGTTAGCTTGCAATATCAAAAATCATGAAAGTAGTACTCAGGTCATCATCGGTTTATATTATACCATTGATGCTTGTACTCACTTTCAACATTTTGAAGCTCAATGATGATAAAAAAGCACAAAAGTATTGTTAAAATGCCTATACCAACATATAGATTTGAATAATAAAACTAGACTACATCCATAATAGTGACATAGCTGCAGAGTATTTGTTACAAAATAAATTGGTGAATCATTCCTTAAATAAATTATCCTTTTTCATACAAGACTGAGTATACTTGACAACATCATAATCATATAGGTTGCATCATCATAATCATTTGCATATATTCAAAACATTTGAATCATCATTTCATCATTCAATCATTTCAACATACATATATCTATATCATTCAATTATCCTTAAAATACATCATCATCATAACTCATTACATTCATCCATTTGTTATATCACATGTTCACATATAATCCATCCATTTGATAATAAATTCCATCAATTTATTACATGTATCATTCCACATTTTCATCCATATATTTACATTTACATCACATATAGTATATCATCTACACACATCAATCCATAATCATAAATCCATACATCATAAATCCATATACATCATGTTTCCATATACGATGCATCCATACATTACCATTAGTTGCATCATCGATAGAACAACATCATATCAAAGCGTACCATCATAACATAAAACCACCGTATAGCATATAGAACATCAAAAGGAAAATGCATCCATTAAAAAATCACATAAAACACATACTGGACCGTAGAATCTACTGCATCTCATATATATCAAAATCACAATGTCAAGTATACAATGATGTCTAAAATGAAGAGAGATAAAACATCAATAATGGTTGTACATTAGAACAATCAAAGTACATCACAGACACAATCATGTGTTGCTAGATTCAGATGGTGTAGGCATGGCAAGATCAGGACCCCTACCACCAGAGGAACCAGGATCCCTGGGATCTCTGGGTAACGGCTGAGTAACACCTACACTGACAGTCTTGGATCGTGACCTGCCAGAACGAGACCTTGAATAGCTGACTCTCTGCTTGGAAGGCACTGCATCATAATACCTCGCTCTATAAAAATCAATCTCCTCACCAATGCGAGCAACCTCTCACATGTAATCTGCCAAGGAGGTACCATATGCTAGTCTCTGTAATCTATCGGTTGAAGCCTGAGCACCCTCTACTGCAAACCTGGCCTCTCTCTCGGCTATTAAAGAAGTAACCTGAGCCTGAGCTGTCCCGGCTGTCTGTCTCGCCACATCTCTGTTGGCTGTCAATGAAGTAACCTGAGCCTGAGCTGTCTTGACTGTCTATCTCACCACATCTCTCTCAGCTGTCAATGCTACAATCTGTGACTGAGCTGTGACTAACTGAGCTTGCACAGCTGAAAGAGTCTCTGTATGCAACTCAGCCTGTACCTGCATTTGGGCCTGTGTCTGCTCTAATAAACCCTGTGTATGAAGAAGCTACTCTTGAATAGTCTCTAATTGCACCTGAAGATCTGCCATCCACAACTGCACTGAAACATCTCCCACAACCTGCCTCTTACGAGGCATGGTCTCACTAGGAAAATCTAAGGCAGGGCGCGAACCAACTGCAACCTCTCCACTATCAAATCTCTCATCTCCGCTGCTCTCATCTCCACTACTCTACCCACCAATATCCTCCTCACCACCAACATCCTCCTCAACATCAACATCCTCCTCTACCCCAACATCAACCTCAGGCTCAACCTCTGCCTCACCAACCACATCAACATCCTTTGCCTCAACTCCTCCAACATCCTCTCTCCTCTATCTATGACCACGAGCGACAGGAACATCCTCCTCTGCATGTAATGGGGTAGGCTCATCTAGAATATTTAGGCGTGGAAATGGATGCAAAGCATAATACTCAACATAATCTACTGTAAGAGGAGCCTCAACAATATCTGGCCGAATGTCCCACACAAAGGGCTGTAAATCCTGAAACTCCTGAACTATTGTAGCATATGACAAACAAGGCCCCCAATCTGCTATATCCGACTACCGACGAGCATAGTGAGCGACACCCTAGGGCATACCCTATACCATCCCATACTGTCTGTAGACACGTCTGATCAAGAATCTCTCTAAAATACAATGAGCACGACCAATCAAGATCATCAACTAACAAAGAAATGGTAGCTGAGCATCATCATCATCCCAATGATCACAATCTAGGTAGGGACACCATGTCACAGACTCTATATCATCAATAACTCTCCTCCAATACTCTAACTTACCTAGTTTAGACTGGGTAAACCTACCAGAATATCAAAATACATAAGGTCTCCTAGGTGGCTTCTGTCCAACTGGAACTAGATGTGTGATAGCTATGTGCTCCCACGCCCATACTTGAAGCAAAGTAACACCGGTTGATAAACTCTAACCACTGAGATACACAACTGAAAGTAAATCATGATATAACTGGGCAAGCAAACACATGCCCCAAGTAAATCGGGTGCCATGAACAACCATGCTCTCCAAAACTTGGCCCCAACCAATTGAGAATCCCTTAGACCTATGATCAGGACTAAGGAACCCGCCAATGAAACCAGCAAGTACTGTCAGCAAAGTGGCATATGCATCAACCATATCACGCCATGTGGAATCCACTCTCTTGCAATACGATCATCATGAAACACTCTACAAAGAGCATCGGTCCCACCCTGCTCTCTCGAATCATATACGACAACATCTCCAACAATCGAAAGCTGCAGGATCCGCCAAACATCCTCCGGGGTGACTGTCATCTCTCCAATAGGAAGGTGAAAGGTGTTGTGCTCACTATGCCACCTCTCAGCTAAAGCTGTCAGTAAACCCTGATTAATCCTAATATGGGGCATGTAAAGAAGAGGAGACTATCCACAATGTGTGATGATAGCCATCTCAGGTTGTGCCAGCCTAGGAATGAGATCAAATGTCCAAGGGAAACACTCTCGAATCTGGAGGTTCCCCCATCGCTCCTATTAGCACAACAAAAATCAAGGTCAATAAATTCATGTCAATCATCAATTAACATCAAGATACCATATCAAATCAAGTCAGCTCTTGGTGAGAATTCTAATCAAATCTCATGAGCACACATCAAATCAACCTCACCTATCATGAGGTCATCATCAATGCATCAAATCAACCTTGCTTATCATGAGGTACATCAATTCTAATTATTCCTCACCTATCATGAGGATAATTATCATCAGAACAATACATCAGACCTCACCTATCATGAGATCGAAAAATTATGTATTTGATTAGACAAATCATTCATATCAAACCAACAGCTGATATGCTCAGAAATCAAGAACATCAAGAACAAATTGATGAAAATCACAAACACTTTGATAAAAATGCGCTTAAAAGGACATTATAAGCGCTAAAACAAAGAAATGCGCCATTTCATTAGATAAAAATGCTATTACATTTAAACAAAGTGCCATTTTATCAAAAGCACCATTTTATTGGGTCAAAGCGCTAATGTTTTTCAAAAAAGCGCTAAAACTCTTGATTCGCTAATCTACTTTAGAGAAGTGCTACAATGGCTAAGCTAAGCGCTAAACTTCGAGAAGTGCCAACCTACACTATAGACGCGCTAAAATAGACTCGTAAAGCGCTAAAAGATCAAAAGCACTAGAATAGACCATAGAAGCGCTACAACAGAATCAAGATGCGCTACAACAGAATGTTGAAGCGCTAAAACAAGTTTTTTTTGAAAAATACGAAAATACAATAAAAAAAATGAAAAATTCATGAAAACCAAGGAAAAATTATGGAAATACCGGAGGTCCGAACACGGCCGGCCGTTGATGTCGTCGAACACGCTCGAAACAGTGGGTGTGAAAGGGAATCGACATCTTGCTCCACGTAGCACAAAATCTCTCTCTCAAACTTTCAAAAGTCACAATCTACAAATGATTTTGGAAAGGACCTTTTAACCTTTTATAGGTTATTTCAAAAATGGATTTTTATGAGATTGATTTAATTTTTTTTAGAGAGATTAATTGAAACTCATCCAGGAACACTTTCTACATCAATTATCGGGAGATAAAATTATTTCATCATCAAATCTTCATCAAATCTATATCAAATCATCAAAAAATCATAATTTTTTTGAAAAAATAAAAATAAAAATAAAAAATTCATTAACTTATCTCCCGAGGGGGCATATATCCATCAATCACCTGAAAGTCATGTCTGGGGCATTCTGAAAAGTTTCTTGTCAATACTAGCAGTAGCAACACAAAATTTTCTTTGAAGCAATGCGTAAACACATCACTTCAAAGAGGGGCAAAATGTAGACACCTAAAAATGGTCTGGAGAAATATAATTAATTAAATATGATTTATTTGATTAATTAATCCTAAATTCATCTACTTAGTAAATAAATAGAAATATTTATTTATATTAAGTTCACTTTAATATTCTTCTAGTTTATCACATTATTTCCCTCTTAATTAAATAAACAAAATTAAATACTTTGTTTTATTTAATTATTATTATTATTATTTCTTCTATACTTTATCCATCAAATCTATCCTAAAATTAAATACACAGCTTCAATAGTTGGTATTTATTTAATTATCTCATCACATTTCTTCTTAATTAAATAAAGATATCCTAAAATCTTTAATTTAATTATCATATTCCTTCTATTTTAATTTAATAAACAACTTCTATAGTTTTTTTTATTAAATTATTTTTCTTTCTTTTTGCTAATTTAAATAAACCAAAAATATTTAAATAATGCATAAATCTAATCCCTCTATTCACTCACCAATAAAATTAGATTTTTCAAATCTAATTAATTTAACTGTCATTCACTAGAAAAGCCTCGGGGACAAACCTGCAGGTACTCCTCTCAATCTCCTGCCTCAAATCTTTCCTCTCATCTTTCCTGGTGTTTTCATGGGGAGGAACAATCCTCCATGATTAGCTCCACCTTCTCATCTCATACCATTCAAAATCCTGAGATTTAATCTCAGCCTTTGTTGTATTACCCCTGTACAAATGTGCTGCCAAAAATCTATATATACAGCCTTCTGAAGCATCAAAATCATCCGAGAATCATCATCTTTTATGCAAACTTACTCTGCAAGAATTAGTACTCAAGCAACCAAGCAATCATAATCATTTAGCATTAGCATTTTAGTATCATGGTATCATGGCATCAGTAGATTTCATATCACAGCAGCATCATAGTTTCTTTTTACTGTAGCTTTCATCCATCAGGCTTCATTTACAATAGCATCATATCATCTAGAATTCATTAGCAATCATCACATCATTGCATTTAGCATCTATTCCATTCTCTAGATAGGTATTTTAAATAGTTACAGTGCTTACAAATCTGAGAGCTTTTGTAGCTTAATAAATCTTTGGAGATAGGAGACAATGAGACGCTTTCATGATTTTCTCTGTTTTAAATTAGTTTAATTCATATTTAATCTTGATACGTTTCATTAAGAGGTGTATTTAATTGTATTTAGTTTACATTTTCCACACTTACAGTAATAAGTTTTGCACTAGATAATAAAATCATTGGATGGTTGCGGTTTTGTGGATGTAGTCGGGATTGGGTGAACCACATTAAATTCTCTGTGTTGTCTTGTTTCAGCTATATTTTTCTGTGTTTTATTTCTATGTTTTATTGATCAAATCTACATTTAGTTGTTAGATATCTTCCTACTAATCCTAACAAGTGGTATCAGAGAGGGTTGTGTTTGATTATCGTCTGCAGGAAGGTCCCATAGTTGAGTGGGAGTCTCATGGTTAAATGGGAGCAATGGCGGAAGAGGGTAAATTGAAGGTAGATAAATTCAATGGGAAAAACTATCAGTTATGGAAGATGCAGATGGAGGATTATATCTATTAGAAAGATTTATGGAGGCCGTTGGAAGGAACAACCAAAAAACCAACAAGAATGAGTGATGAGGAATGAAATCTTCTGGATAAAAAGGCATTGGGAGCCATTCATTTATGCATGGCACAATCGGTGGCATTCAATATTACAACAACAAAGACAACTCAAGAGTTGATGGAAACCTTGGCGAAGTTATATGAAAAGCCTTATTCGAACTTTTGCTTCGAATAAGGTATTTCTCATGAAGTGTTTATTTAATATGAAAATGGTAGAAGGTGAATCAGTTGTTGATCATTTAAATGAGTTTAATACAGTTACCAGTCAATTAACTTCTATAAATGTAAACTGTGATGAAGAAGTTAGGGCTCTTTTGATTATGTGTTCTTTGCCTAAAAGCTAGAATAGCTTGGTCATGGCTGTTAGTAATTTTGTTTCTAGTTCGAATACATTGAAATTTGATGATGTTGGTGTTATTTTGAGTGAGGAAATTTGTAGGAAAAGCTCAGGTGGAACATCCACATTAGGTAGTGTTTTGAATGCAAAAAATAGGGGTAGATCAAAGGAGAGAGGAAACAATTCTAGAAGTCATGGGAATTCACGAGGAAAATCAAAGGACATAAGATCACAATCTAGAGATAAGAGGGATTGTTGGTACTGTGGTAAGCCAAGTCATCTGAAGAAAGATTGTTAGTCTCAAAAAAATAAAGGAGACAAAAAGGAAGGCAATAAAGAGGAAAATGTGGAAAGTAATAAATCTGATAAGGATGCTTTGATTCTTTCCCTTGATAATGCTGATGATTCTTGGGTATTAGATTTAGGGGTTTCATTTCATGCTACACCCCATAAAAGTTATTTTCTTGATTATGTCCAAGGCGATTTTGGGCCGGTTTAGTTGGGAGATAACGAACCCTGTCAGATTGTTGGAAAGGGAAGAATCAAGATTAAGTTGCAGAATGGGAATCATTGGCTACTACATGAGCTAAGGCATATTCCAAAGTTGAAAAGAAATTTAATTTCAATAGGGAAACTAGATGATGAAGGTTATGTTGTTACATTTAGTGATAAAAATTGGAAGGTTACAAAAGGTGCCTTAGTGGTAGAAAAAGGTGTGAAAGTAGGCACCTTATATCTTTGTACCAGTCATACCATTCCTTCTACTTTAACTATTGTAGATAAAAATCAATGTTTAGGAACAATTGCTATAGTTTAGTAGGCAGAAAAATAGACAGTTGCTATGGATTTTGAATTAGCACTATGGCATAATAGACTTGGGCATATGATTGCAAAAGGTATGACATTACTTCATTCAAAGAAAGTTTTACCAAGTATGAAATGTGTTAATATGGATTTCTATGAAAGTTGTGTGTATGGAAAACAAAAGAGAGTTAGTTTTCTCAAGGATGGGAAGCAAAAGAAAGATGAGAAATTGGAGCTTGTGCATATGTATGTATGGGGACCAACTCAAGTATCTTCTCTCGGTGGCTCTTGGTATTATGTCACTTTTATTGATGATGCAATAAGGTATGGATTTATTTCCTTAGGAAGAAATATGATGTATTTGAAACTTTTAAGAAATGGAGAAGCTTGGTTGAAAATGAGATAGGTAAAAGGTTAAAATGTCTCAGATCTGATAATGGTGGTGAGTATTGCAAAAAAGAGTTTGAAGATTATTGTTCCTCTAATGGTATTCGTAGGTAGAAAATAGTTCCAAGGACTCCACAGGAAAATGGAGTGGCTGAGTGCATGAATAGAACAATAATGGAGCATGCACAGACTATGAGATTGCATGCTGGGTTGCCTTTAAATGTGTGGACAGAGGCTGTAAACACTGATGTTTATTTAATCAATAGAAGTCCCTCTAATCCTTTGGGTTGTGGTATTCTAGAGGAAGCATGGACAAGTAGGAAGGTGAGTTATGATTTTCTCAAGACCTTCGGTTGTGAAGCATTTGCACATGTAGATTTTGAAAATAGAACCAAGCTTGATGCAAAATCAAAGAAATGCATATTTGTTGGATATGGAATTGATGAATTTGGTTATAGGCTTTGGGATTTTGAAAATTAAAAAATTGTGAGAAGCAGGGATTTCATATTCAATGAGAAAGTGTTGTACAAAGATTAGTTGCAGTAGCATGAAAAGAAAGAAAATGATTATGTAGTGCTGGATCATACACCACACAATGATGTTCCAGTGGTTCCTCATGCTCCACAACAACAACAACAAATACCATAAACTCTAGTGAATGTTAGACGATATTCAAGGATAAGTAGACCTCCAGAAAGATTTTCTCCCTCTTTGTATTCTATTTTATTAACTGATGCTGGTGAACCAAAATATTATGATGAAGCTATGCAGGTGTATACTAAGGTTCAGTGGGAGCATGGAATGGAAGAAGAAATGGACTCCTTGCTGAAAAATCAGACTTGGGAATTATGCAAGTTGCCTACAGGTAAAAAGGCTTTACCAAACAAATGGGTTTATAGGATGAAAGAGGAGGATGGAGGTAAGAAAAGATTTAAAACCAAATTAGTTGTAAAGGGATTTGCATAAAAAAAGGGTATTGATTTTGATGAAATATTCTCTTGTTGTTAAAATGACTTCTATTCGTACTGTTTTAAGTATTGTGGCTGCTGAAGATTTTCATTTAGAACAACTTGATGCTACAACAACATTTCTCCATGGTGATTTGGAAGAGGAAATACACATGGAACAACCACAAGGAATTGAGGTCAAAGGTAAGGAGCAACTTGTGTGCAAATTGATTAAAAGTTTATATGGGTTGAAGCAAGCACCTTAGAAATGGTCTATTAAATTTGATAGCTTTATGGCTAAGCATGAATATAGTCGTTATAATTCAGACCATTTTGTTTATTTTAAGAGGTTAGATGATGATAGCTACATTATCATATGTTTCTATGTTGATGATGTGCTTGTAGTGGTGTCTAACAACGATCACATAAGGGAGTTAAAACAAAAATTAGAAAATTCATTTGCTATGAAGGATTTGGGGGCAGCAAAGCAAATCCTTAGTATGAAGATTACAAGAGATAGGAAAAACAAAAAATGTTTTTATCTCAGGCTGATTATGTTAAAAAGGTGTTGCAGATATTTCATATGGAGAATGTAAAAGTTGTTAGCAATCCTTTGCCTAGTAATGTTAACTTGACTAAGGATATGTGTCCAAAGACACAAGAGGAGGAAGAAAAAATTTCCAAGATACCATATGCTTCAACTGTAGGTAGTTTAATGTATGCCATGGTATGCATAAGACCATATATTGCACATGTTGTAGGAGTTGTTAGCAGGTATATGAGTCATCCCAGTGTTGAGCATTGGAATGCAGTAAAATAGATTCTCAGGTACTTGAGAGGTACATCAAATAAATGTTTATGTTTAAGGGCTCTAATATTGATTTAAAAGGCTATGTTGACTCAGATTTAGCAGGGGATATAGATACCAAGTGGAGTACCATAGGTTATGTATTTACAGTTGGTGGGACAACAATGAGTTGGATTTCTCAGTTGCAAAAGTGGTTGCTTTATCCAGCACGAAGGAAGAGTATGTTATTGCAACAGAGGTAGAAAAGGAGATGATATGGCAACAACTTTTCATGGAAGAGTTGGAAAAACAACAAGCTAAAAATTACTTGTTTACAGATAGCCAGAGTGCTATACATCTTGCAAAGAATTCTACCATGCATTCTAAAACCAAACACCTATAATTGAGATATCATTTCATTTGGTCAGTGTTGGAGGATGGACATGTTAGGCTAGAAAAAATAAATACAGATGCCAATCCAGTGAATATGTTTACGAAGGCGGTGACAAGGGAGAAGTTGAGCTCCTCTTCAGCTTCGGTTGGCCTTCAAGGTTGAATTCAAGCATAACAGACCAATAGGGTCCAAGGTACTTATTTCTAGCGGGAGCTGTAAGTGCAGTAGTGTCATTTAGGATTAGCCTCCAAGTGGGAGATTGTGTTGATGTGAAGCTTGATTAGTCTCCAAGTGGGATATTGTTGGTATGTGGCAACTGATCATGCTATACTATACACCCCGACATGTATCCTTGTCAGAGTCCGGGTCCAGGCCGGGCCCTAGGTAGGGGTTCAGGGGCAACAACCCTCGAGAAAATGTTTTTTTCCATTTCGTGTTGTTAGCGAAAAAGGAAAAATCACCGATAAATAAAAAAAAACCAACTTTGTAAAACCCTAATTCTGTAAGCTAAAAAAAGGCTTGTTATAAGGGGTTGGGAAGGGTGTTACAGTATGTAGAAAAATGCAATTATTCGCAAGGTTGTAATAAGTTTTGCATCGGATAATAAAATAATTGGATGGCTACAGTTTTGTGGATGTAGCTCGGATTGGGTGAACCACGTTAAATTCTCTGTGTTGTCTTGTTTCTGCTATATTTTTCTATGTGTTTTATTTCTTTGTTTTATTGATCAAATCTACATTTAATTGTTATATATTTGCCTACTAACCTTAAAAAGTGGTATCAGAGTGAGTTGTGTTCGATTATCATTTGTAGGAAGGTCTCACGATTGAGTGGGAGTTTCATGGTTAAGTGGGAGCAATGGTGGATGAGGGTAAATTGAAGGTAGATAAATTCAATGGGCAGAACTATCAGTTATGGAAGATGTAGAGGGAGGATTATCTCTATCAGAAGGATTTATTGAGGCCGTTGGAAGGAACAACCTAGAAACCAACAAGAATGAGTGATGAGGAATGAAATATTCTAGACAGAGAGGCATTGGGAGCCATTTGTTTATGCTTGGAACAATCGGTGGCATTCAATATTACAACAACAAAGAAAACTCAAGAGTTGATGGAAACCTTGACGAAGTTATATGAAAAGCCTTCCTCTTCGAATAAGGTATTTCTCATGAAGCGTTTATTTAATATGAAAATTGCAGAAGGTGGGTCAGTTGTTGATCATTTAAATGAGTTTAATACAGTTACCAGTCAATTAATTTTTATAAATGTAGAATTTGATGAAGTTAGGGCTCTTTTGATTCTATGTTCTTTGCCTGAAATATGGAATAGCTTGGTCATGGCTGTTAGTAATTTTGTTTCTGTTTTGAATACATTGAAATTTGATTATGTTGCTGGTGTTATTTTGAGCGAGGAAATTTGTAGGAAAAGCTCAGGTGGAACATCCACATCAGGTAGTGTTTTGAATGTAGAAAGAATGGGCAGATCAAAGGAGAGAGGAAAATTTTTTGGAAGTCATGGGAAGTCATGAGGAAAATCAAAGGACAAAAGATACCAATCTAGAGACAAGAGGGATTGCTGGTACTGTGGTAAGCCGGGTCATTTGAAGAAAGATTGCCGGTCTCGGAAAAATAAAGGAGACAAAAAGGAAGGCAATAAAGAGGAAAATGTGGTAAGTAATAAATATGATGAGGATTCTTTGATTCTTTCCCTTGATAATACTGATGATTCTTGGGTGTTAGACTTAGGGGCTTCATTTCATGCTACGCCCCATAGAAGTTATTTTCTTGATTATGTCCAAGACGATTTTGGGCTAGTTTATTTGGGAGATAATGAACCCTGTCAGATTGTTGGAAAGGGAAGAATCAAGACCAAGTTGCAGAATTGGAATCATTGGCTACTACATGAGGTAAGGCACATTCCAAACTTGAAAAAAAATTTAATTTCAGCAAGGCAACTAGATGATGAAGGTTGTGTTGTTACATTTAGTGACAAAAATTGGAAGGTTACAAAAGGTACCATAGTGGTAGAAAAAGTTGTGAAAGTAGGCATCTTATATCTTTGTATAGGTCATACTATTCCTTCTACTTTAGCTATTGCAGATAAAAATCAATGTTTAGGAATAGTTGTTGTAGTTCAATAGGCAGAAAAACAAATAGGTGCTATGGATTCTAAATCAGCGTTGTGGCATAATAGACTTCGGCATATAAGTGCAAAAGGTATGAAAGTACTTCATTCAAAGAATGTTTTACCAGGTCTGAAATGTGTTAATATGGATTTCTATGAAAGTTTTGTGTATGGAAAATAAAAGAGAGTTAGTTTTCTTAAGGATGGGAAGCAAAAGAAAGATGAGAAATTGGAGCTTGTGTATATGGATGTATGGGGACTAGCTCAAGTATCTTCTCTCGGTGGCTCTTGGTATTATGTCACTTTTATTGATGATGCAACAAGGAAGGTAAGAAGTATGATGTATTTGAAACTTTTAAGAAATGGAGAAGCTTGGTTGAAAATGCGATAGGTAAAAAGTTAAAATGTCTTAGATCTAATAATGGTGGTGAGTATTGCAACAAAGAATTTGGAGATTATTATTCCTCTAATGGTATTTGTAGGTAGAAAATAGTTCCAAGGACTCCATAGGAAAATGGAGTGGCTGTACAAATGAACAAGACAATAATGAAGCATTCACAAACTATGAGATTGCATGCTAGGCTTCCTTTAAACATGTGGGTAGAGGTTGTAAACACTGCTGTTTATTTAATCAATAGAGGTCCCTCTAATCCTTTGGGTTGTGATATTCCAGAGGAAGCTTTGACAAGTAAGAAGGTGAGTTATTCTTTTCTCAAGACCTTCGGTTGTGAAGCATTTACACATGTAGATTTTGAAAATAGAACCAAGCTTGATGCAAAATCAAAGAAATGCATATTTGTTGGATATGGCATTGATGAATTTGGTTATAGGATTTAGGATTTTGAAAATCAAAATATTGTGAGAAGCAGGGATGTCATATTCAATGAGAAAGTGTTGTACAAAGATTAGTTGCAACATCATGAGAAGAAATAAAATGGCTATGTAGTGTTGGATGATACACCAAACGACATTGTTCTAGTGGTTCCTCATGCTCCATAACAACAACAACAAATACCACAAACTCTAGTGAATGTTAGACAATCTTCAAGGGTAAGTAGACCTCCATAAATATTTTATCCCTCTTTGTATTCTATTTTATTAACTGATGCTGGTGAACCAAAATTTTATGATGAAGCTATGTAGGTGGATACCAAGGTTCAATGGGAGCATCCAGAAAGGAAGAATAAATGGACTTCTTGCTGAAAAATCAGACTTTGAAATTATGCAAGTTTCCTGGAGGTAAAAAGGCTTTACCAAACAAATGGGTTTATAGGTTGAAAGAGTTGGTGGAGGTAAGAAAATATTTAAAGCTAGATTAGTTGTAAAGGAATTTGCACAGAAAAAAGGTATTGATTTTGATGAAATCTTTTCTCCTGTTGTTAAAATGAATTCTATTCGTACTGTTTTATGTATTGTGGCTACTCGAGATTTTCATTTAGAATAGATTGATGTTACAACAACTTTTCTCCATGGTGATTTGGAAGAGGAAATATACATGGAACAACCACAAGGATTTGAGGTCAAAGGTAAGGACTAAGTTGTGTGTAGATTGAAGAAAAGTTTATATGGCTTGAAGTAAGCACCTCGACAATGGTATATTAGATTTGATAGCTTTATGGCTGAGCATGGCTACGGTCATTGTAATTTAGACCATTGTGTTTATTTTAAGAGGTTAGATGATGATAGCTACATTATCTTATGTTTATATGTTGATGATATGCTTGTAGTGGGTCTAACATGGATCACATAAGGGAGTTAGAAGAACAATTATCAAATTTATTTGCTATAAAGGATTTGGGGGCAACAAAGCAAATCCTTGGTATGAAGATTACAAGAGATAGGAAAAACAAAAGAATTGTTTTTATCTTAGGCTGATTATGTTAAAAAGGTGTTGCAGAGATTTCATATGGAGAATGCAAAATTTGTCAGCACACCTTTTCCTAGTCATGTTAAATTGACTAAGGATATGTGTCCAAAAACACAAGAGGAGGAAGAAAAAATGTCCAAGGTACCATATGCTTTAGCTATAGGTAGTTTAGTGTATGCCATGGTATGCACAAGACCAGATATTGCACATGCTGTAGGAGTTGTTAGCAGGTATATGAGTCATCCCGGTGTTGAGCATTGAAATGTGGTAAAATGGATACTCAGGTACTTGAGAGGTACATCCAATAAATTTTTATGTTTTGGGGGCTCTAATACTGATTTAAAAGGCTATGTTGACTCAAATTTAGTAGGGGATATAAATACCGGGTGGAGTACCATAGGTTATGTATTTACAGTTGGTGGGACAACAGTGATTTAGATTTCTTGGTTGCAAAAGGTGGTTTCTTTATCCACCATGGAGGCAGAGTATGTTGCTGCAATAGAGGCAGCAAAGGAGATGATATGGTTGCAAATTTTCATGGAAGAGTTGGGAAAACAATAGGCTGAAAATTACTTGTTTACAGACAGAAAAAGTGCTATACATCTTACAAAGAATTCTACCATGCACTCTAAAACCAAACACATATAGTTGAGATATCATTTCATTTGGTCAATTATGGAGGATGGACAAGTCAAGCTGGAAAAAATACATACAGATTCCAATCTGGTGGATATGTTTACAAAGGAGGTGACAGGGGAGAAGTTGAGCTCCTCTTCAACTTCGATCGACCTTCAAGGTTGAGTTCAAGCATAATAGAGAAACAGGGTCCAAGGTACTTATTTCCAGTGGAAGCTGTAAGTGTAATAGTGTCATCTAGGATTAGTCTCCAAGTGGGAGTTTGTTGGTATGTGGTGACTAATCATGCTATACTATATACCCCGACATGTATCCTCATTGGGGTCTAGGGCCGGGCTAGGCTCCACGTGGGGGTTTGGGGGTGACAACCCTCGAGAAAATTTTTATTGTCATTTTTTTTGCATTGTCAGTGAAAAAAGAAAAAACATTGAAAAAGAAAAAAAAACCAACTTTGTAAAACCCTAATTCTAGAAGCTTCTAAAAGGCTCGTTATAAGGGGTTGGGATGGGTGTTATAGTATGTAGAAAAATGCAATTATTCGTAAGGTTGTAATAATTTTTGCATTGGATAATAACATCATTGGATGGTTGTGGTTTTGTGGATGTAACCTAGATTGGGTGAACCGCGCTAAATTATCTGTGTTGTCTTGTTTTTGCTATATTTTTCTATGTGTTTTATTTCTTTTTTTTATTGATCAAATCTGCATTTAATTGTTAGATATCTACCTACTAACCCTAATACTTGTCTCATCCAATTGTTTCAAATGGTTGATTCTATTCTGCATATCATTTGAAATGTCCTCATCACATTCATGAACAAATTTGTGCACTTGCAGCAAATTGTTGATAGACATTATTGTTTCTAGACCATAAACCAAATCAAATGGTGATTTCCCTATATCATTTTTCACTATTACCCTTATGGCCATAAAGCAAGCTTTAGTTTGGAATCCCATACTTTCTTGTTCTTTTCAATCATCTTTTTTATAGTCTTCATCAAGCTCTTGTTTCTTGACTCAACTTGTCCATTTCCTTGAGGATGGTATGGGGAAAAGTAAGAATGCTATCCATAGTGGTTGCAAAAACTTGTAAATTCATCAAATCTAAAACACATTGTATTATGATAGATTATTCTTTTAGGTACTCCAAATCTAGTTAGAATATTGTTCACTAGAAAGTCTATTACAACATTGCTAGTTTATTTTTTTGTAGGGATGGCTTAAATACATTTAGTGAAATAATCTATGGAAAATAAAATCTAACTATGTCCTCCAATATATTTTTCACTTATATATCCTATGAAATCTATTCCTATTGTTGAAAAGGGGGTTGAGTTGTCATTGGTCTTAAAGGCATATTTCTAGAAAATTTCATCTTGCCTAAAAAATCTTTGGTAGGAATTAGATTTCCTAAAATATGTGTGGGCATCTTTAAAGATTGTAGGCAACCAAAATTGATGAACACGGAGCCTCTCCCTTTCAAATCTGAAACCAAGCACACATAAAACACTATGAAAAAGGCAACAAATTATCAAGAAACACTTAATATGGAAGATAAATCTGCAATATATGTATTATGTTCAAAATCTGAAAATGAATTACATAAACATGGAGCTCATATTCTCCCTTACAACATGGGATTCATACATACAAAAATCTGCAACTTAACATTCTAGCTTCATTCCAACAACATCTAGGGATGCAACCACCCACTCTCCAAAAGCCTCCCTCTCGAAATGAAACAACATCAATATATAGAGAATATGTGAGAAGAAAACCATTGTTGGTTACCAAAACAAATTTCCAACACCACCATGAAATCCAATGCCCCACTTTGAGAAGAATAAAATATCAAATATAAATTTATACATTGTAAATATGACTCACATATGGGTGCCTAGTTCTTGACCAATGATCTTTGCGAACTATGACACCTTCAATGATTCTTGGTGGCTCCAATGGCTCCAAATACAAACATGCATCAACATTCAAAGATTGTGGCACAAACATGAAAGTGCATGCATAACATGCACTTGAACATGCAAGAGCACACACCCCAAGTGGTCCCCACCAAGAATGGGACACCCAAGAGCAGTATTTTCCCAAATTTTCCTTTAAAATATTTATAAATGCATAATTCCCACCAAAATTACAATTATAATTTTACCGCAAGGAAAATTACAAAGTTTGAAATCAAAATATTTATTCTTCTAACCCCTAAGCCCTTATTAAAAATAAACAAAAATAAAATAGCATTTTTTTTTGTGATGCAAAATTGCTAGTACCCCTAGATGCTCTTGCATTAGACACACAAGGTAGGACAAAATTTGTGAATATGGATTCACAAAATGGAATTGAGTGGTAGAACTACCCTTTCAGATTGCAAGAAATCCTCAACAAACTGCATCACTTAATTTGGTACCTGCAATTGATTCTTCCTTCTCCTCTTTCAATGCTTAACCGGGACAAACTTCCTTCTTTGACAACTCTATTCTTCACTGAACCTCTTGAATGTGGAATCAATTCCACCATAATTTGACCACCCCCTCCTAGTGTAATTCACATCCTCCTCTAATCTTGTGGGATTTAATCAACTATTGTCCATCCACCTCCACCAATTTTCACCTACACTTAACTTTGTAACACCATACAAATCCTTCTCTGCATACCAATCATCTCTAAAAAACTCTAACTGAACCATCTCATCCACATTCACTAACTTATCCATCTCATCATGAAAATAATTATTCTAAAATTCACTAAGATTTGCATTTACCTTTTCATCACCTATTGCTTCTTCAACTTTATTTTCTTCTTTAATGCCTTCTACAAGACATGCAGTTGTATCACTTTCTTGTCCTATAACTAGTGCTACAAATTCAATGTCAATAACACAATCAATATATTTGTCCTTTCCATATTCCTCCTTTGCATCCATTTCAATGTTAGTAACACAATCAAAATATTCATCCTTTCCATCCTGCAACAATTTGTCATTCTTGCAAATTTCTTTATGAAACTCCTCTTTTACCTTCACCTCCTGTTTCTCAATTTTAACCTTCTCAAATTGATTCATTTCTACAATAACTATATCCATTTATACATCCTTATCCTCGTCAAAACATACATTAAAATATGATTTTACCTCATTGTATTTTGTTGTAACTTTCATTACTAGAATTCTTTCTTCACTGTCACTTGTCATATCATTCAAACACAAATTGGATTTGGTTCTAACCTCTTCAAAATTTGATATTTCTCTCTTCCTTAATACTACAAGTTTTACCTCCTCTTTTACTGTTTCAACTTTAGTGTCTTCTTCTTCAATACTCTCCATTACAGTCAACTCTTTTGTTTCTATTGAAACCTCTGTAATTTCATCCTTTATGTATTCTAATAAACATCCATTAGATTCATGCTCATCAATTTCTTCATATTCATCCCCCTCTTTTTTGCCACATACATGACACTCTACTGCATCTTCTTTCTTTCATACATTCAAAATACCATTAGAAAGATAATTACAACTACCTCCAACTCTCCTCTCTTCTTGTTTTATCCTTTTGACCTCTACCAAAGGGATGCAATACTTTTTTTTATTTTTGATCTTCTCATCACTGTCCTCTTTCATGAGAAAGTTCTTCTTCCTGTATCTCTCATCCCATATCCTCACATCCCCCATAACCATATTTTCTAATACATCTACTTCAACCTTGAGATTTTCAAATTCTTCATGGTACTCCCTATCTTCCACTTCTTCCCAATATTGTTCTTAGAATAAAATTCTTACATGCCTCCTTAAGACCCATCCCATCCTCTCAACTCATACAATTTCCTCACCTCACATCACACAAATCCAATCCTCAACACTCTTTGGTTCTATTGAAAACCACCTCACCTTCAATGATCTGTTTACACATGCAAGAACCTCTACTCAAATATTTTGTGTAGCTTCTCTTACAATTTGCACATGCACCTACAACAAAAAAATCTCACACAATCCAGCCTCAGGTCTTGGTGAAAACTACCTCACATTGACACTTCTTCCTGCACTCTTAAAAACTCTCACTCTGATACTACTGATGAACAAGGAGCCTCTCCCTTTCAAATAAGAAACCATATACACATAAAAAACTATGCAAGAAGGTAGAAAATTATCAAGAAATACATAATATGGAAGATAAATCTGCAATATGTATTATGTTCAAAATCTAAAAATTAATTACATAAACATGGAGCTCATATGCATCCTTACAACATGGGATTCACACATACAAAGATCTGTAACTTAACATTCTAGATTCATTTCGACAACATCTGGGTATGCAACCACCCACTCTCCAAAAGCCTCCCTCTCCAAAAGAAACATCAATATATAGAGAATGTGTGAGGAGAAATCCATTGTTGGTCACCAAAACAACTTGCCAATACCACCATAAAATCCAACACCCCACTTTGAGAAGAATAAAATATCAAATAAAATTATTCATTGCAAATATGACCCACATATGGGTGCTTAGCTCTTGACCAGTAATCTTTGCCAACTATGATACCTTCAATGATTCACATGGATCCAATGGATCCAAATACAAACATGCATCAACATGAAAATGCATGCACTTGAACATGCAAGGACATGCACCCCAAGTGGTCCCCACCAAGAATAGGACACCCAAGAGGGGTATTTTCCCAAATTTTCCTTAGAAATATTTATAAATGCATAATTCCCACCAAAATTACAATTAAAATTTTACCATAAGAGAAATTACAAAGTTGCAAATCAAAATATTTATTCTCCTAACCCCTAAGCCCTTATTGAAAATAAACAAAAATAAAATAGCATTATTTTTGGTGATGCAAGATTGCTAGTACCCCTAGATGCTCCTGCATCAAGAATCTAGCTCTTAAGATTTTTTGTGTTGTTGTCTTAGCCATATAATGACGACACACACACTACTATGAGTTTCTTTCAAAAAATTGAGGCTTGTTCGCCATTGATGCATTTAAGCAATATACCATCCATATTTCTCCATCAAAGCTCGTTGTCAACAATCACATATTTTATAGTCTAGAGCTTTAGTGTCCTCCTTTTATTATCATTCATTTCCTCAGGATAGGACATTGTTTGCAAGTATTACACAATATATGCACCATTTAGACGATTTCATGTCACATATAAGAGCTGCATATTTTTCTTCAACATTGTTTATTTGGTTAGCTTCTAGATCTATCTCTGCCATGAGTTTAGCCAACCCTTGTCCTTTGACTAGTTTTATAATTTGTATATCAATGTTGAACTCTTGAATTTTGTTTATCCATCAACATCTCTTACTTTCACTTCGTGCTATGTAAATATATCTTTAAAAATAGTTACATAGCAACATTTGAGCTATGATTGTTGCACCAACTAAGTATGATCTAAATATTTTGACTTCCTTGACTAAAGAATATGCTTGTTTCTCATTTATATCATTAATTTTGTAGTTTGGAGTGACTAAAAAAGGAAATTGGCTATTCATACAGTTCATCATTCTCTTGTAGTAGAACAACAACAATATTGTGAAAAGAAGCAAAAGAAAATAGTTGGATTGTCTTTAGAAAAATTAGGAGAATTCAATACATGTGCCTCCTTGATTGCTTGTTTAATACTTTCGAAAGCCTTGACTGGCTCATCATTCCATGTCACTATTTTTCCCTTCTTCAACATTCTTGAAATAGGCCTTGTGATTTTTACAAAATTAGTAACAAATCACCTCAAGATATTCACTTGTCCAAAAAATGATTGAATCCCTTTCACATTCTTTGGTTGAGGTATCCTATCAATTGCTACTAATATTTCTGGGCCAATTTTTAAACCTTCTTTGGATATTATGTTCCCTAACAATTTTCCTTATGTTACTCTAAAGGAACACTTCTTGGGATTCAAGGAAATCCCATACTCCAATGCTCTCACAAATATTTGTTCCAGATACATGTAGTGATCATCTTCTTTCTTGGAATAAGCTGTGAGATAATCTTGATACAAAACCATAAAAAAATTCAATAAAATTGGAGAATGGTACATCCATA
Source organism: Sequoia sempervirens (assembly GCA_007258455.2). NCBI lineage: Eukaryota > Viridiplantae > Streptophyta > Pinopsida > Cupressales > Cupressaceae > Sequoia > Sequoia sempervirens. The sequence continues at coordinate 335,816,325 of VDFB02075321.1, read as the reverse complement.
GCTTTCTAAAAGGTAGCACCTGCATTTGTTAATCTGAATGGAATTACTACATACACATAGGTGGCCCAAGGAGTTGTAAATGTAGTCTTATACTACTCTGAATCTTTCACTTTTACCTAGTTGTAACCAATAAAACCATCCATCATAGATAGTTCATAGCTAATAATTTTTTGCAACATTGCCTCCATGTTAGGCAATGTGTAGTTGTCTTTTAATGATGATATGTTAAAGTTCCTAAAATCAACACATAATCTTATATCACCATTTTTATTTCTTACTGGCACTAAGTTTGAAACCTAGGTAGAATGCCTAATAGGCTTAATTATTCCAACATCCCTAATTTTCATAATATCTTCCTACATCTTCAGAGCTAGTGTTGGATTGATATGTGTTCGTCTTTTTCTGAATTGTTTGGCATTAGGGCTCAACGGAATCTCATCCTAAAAAAAATCCTCCTTATATGCCTTTAAATCATCATAGGACCATGAAAAGACATGCTTGTATTTTCTCAAGAGAGTAATCAACATTGCTTTGATGTTAGGATTCAATTTCTTACTGATGTACACTTTATTTGGTGCACACTTGATTCCAATATTGATTTCTTCCAAACCCTATCCATGGGTGGAGTTTTATTTAACATTACACTTATCAATATTTTCAAACACCCTTTCCAATGCTACCAACCCTTTGGGAATATTGTTTTTTTTTTACTGGATTACTTCATTCCCAAATATTGTTTCCTTCCCATCAACATTTTCAACAAAACTTACAAAATCAATTTCCTGGCTCTCATACTGATCTATGTTTTATAGAAAAGTTATTATATCATTGTCATCATTAAATATCTATCAGTTTTGGATATTATCAGGGATTGAAGGCCTAGTATAAACCTCAACTTTTTAGATGTCAGAAAATGTAATGTCATTAGGCCTTAATGCAGTTTGGCTAGTGAATCAACCATTGCATTCTTCACTCTCTTAATCCAATCAATAGAAAGGCTTCAAACATTTCCACTGTATCCCAAATGACATTCCTATATTATTTTAATCTTATTTTTTGATACATTTTTATCCCAAACTTGGGAAACATTCAATTCAAAATATCCAAAGACCTTGAGCTTTCTAATTTTATGTTTGTTTTCCATATTCAATCCTAATAGTAAAGCCTCATATTTTTCTACATTGTTTGTACAAGCAAATTTTAGAGAGAATGAGAACTTAAATGTCTTACCACTGGGTGATATAAAAATCACCCCTACACCATATCCTTCTTTTGAGCAAGCTCCATCAAAGTACATCATCCAAAAATCATTATTATCAGCTTGCATCAATGCTTATTTATCAATTGACAGATTTTTATTTTCATCTTCTTGTGACTCTTCCACTCTAAAGTTGTCCATGTCAATATGAAAAAAATGTATACTCTCTTCAAGTACTACTTCAATTAGATGTGATGATCTACCTTCCTTGATAAGCTTTACCTCTTTTCCATCAATAAGAATAGAATCATATGACATATCAAACTACATATTACCTCCCATAGCTACAGACCACCTTCTTGACAAAAGCATCCCATAAGTAAGAGGAATATCCACCACAGTTACACTGATCACATAATCCTTTTCAAGGTATGCTACTAGTTTAAAATGTACTTCCTTGATGATTCTTATCACATGATCCTCGTTTGAATCCATAACACAACACTTTCCAAATCCTTTGTTAATCTTTAATCCAAGTTTTTTCTTGATCTCCAATGGCATGATGTTTGTAGATGCTCTTGAATCAATCATGCAGTACTTTACTAAATTTTCTTGAATCATGAAAGCCACATAAAATTGGGCCACTTGGTTTGGATACATTGTTAGGGTGGCACCCATAAATAATTGAGGAATATCATTGTTGATTCCCTCAACTTCTTTAATTTTTAATTCAGTCATTTCGGGTGGATTAATCACCTTCTTTTAATTAGAGGCCATAACTACACCATTGATAAGGGAAACTTCCTTCTCCTTGTGTTCATCAATCCTCATCATTTCTAATAAAGGAACAAACACTTTCGCCTATGGAAACAACTAAAACATGTATACAGAGTTATACTTGGGAAAATCATGCACTATCACATTTTTCTCTTTTGTTTGTCCTTTTTTTATCAGGTTTATCCTCATGCTTAACCTCCACATTCTTTTTTCCTATTCAGTATTTAATTTTTTGATATTTTTATTTTATCAAACGAGATACCACCTAATCATCAATATTCATAGCTACAAATCTTTTCCTTGACACCTTTGTTTCTTTTTCTTTAGGTTTATCAACCTTTTTAGGTGCCTGAAAGTATTTTTTTTCCTTACTCTACTCCTTGATGAAGATGCTGCTAGCTTTTCCTTGATCATCATTAACCACCCTATTTATGAGATTGTAGTTACTCCTGAATTGGGCCACTACAATGACAATCAATTATTGAATTTCATCTTCTTATTCTCTTCTCAACCTAACATCATAATCCACCTCCTCAAGATTATTTTCATTCTAATCTCCTTCATCATCTTTAGAAAATACTTTGTTGATGGTAAACACCATATCTATATCTTTTATTATTTACAACAACCTCACGTGATTCCTCACCAGAACATTCTTCATTAGTGAAATTCATTATTTTTTTTAAAGTATTAATTTCACCATCTTACTCATGAGGCATATCATAGTCATCACATGTATCTTAATTTTCCTCTAGGGATTATGCCACTATATGTTGATGGGGACAATTAGGCAACTAACATGCTATAGACCATGAAATATCATTCATAAAATGAGAAGATTTTTTCTTCAAAGATTTAGGAGTCTCCTTGGTTTGCATATTCTTTTGACTATTATTCATTGGCTTACCATTATTCCATGTTGTATTCTAGGGCTAATTTGACAATATAGGTGCTCTTTCATGCCTTTGAAAATTAGGCTTCTCATTAGATAGCTCCTCATTTCTAAAAATCTTGTAGCTTAAACCCTTAAGAGTACTCATCATTTTTCCAACTTATCGTTAGATGAAGATGCTTTGTCTTGATTTGTTTTTTATTTTTTAGTAATTTGACATCATCCCTCTTTCAAACCTTGCTAGATGCCTTTTTGTGAATTTCAATATGTAGGGAAATCTTAAAAGCATCTCTCAAAGAAAAAGGATCTTTATCCCTCAATTGATACCCTATTTTAGAATCATAAGCATTGCAATAGAGGACAAGACACATTGGATCACTTAGTCTCACTATAGAATTTTATTCATGAGTTTAACAAACCTTGTATTGAAATATGAGACTCGTTTATTTTGTCCTTTTGAAATGCTAGTGAATTCATTCAATATAAACCTATGATCAATTTTATCACCATATTGTTCTCTAAATATCCTCTTAAACTTATCCAAAGACCCAACACTTGCTTGTGGAAGACTTATGTTCCAATCTATGACATCCTCTATCAAAGATTACATGAATAGCTTCATCATCACATCTCCATCTTCAACTTCAAATTCATCCATAATGTTTACAAAAGTTCTTAAGTGATCCTCTCTTGATATAGCATTGTTTCATAAAAATATAACAAGAACATTTCTAATATCATTGGGAAAAGGGTTTGGGTAGCCAAGGATTTGAGTAAAGTCTAATTCTTTTGTATCTATCCATATGCAGAGGTCTTCTTGTATAAACATTTCCTATAGCACCTTCTTGTTGATCAATAGTGTTTTTACCTACGATAGTTGGATCAATTTGTGGGAAAGATTGTGGGATACTTTGACTTATATGAGATGAGGGTTGAGCATCAACTGTTGAAGTAATTTTTGTTGCAAGAATGAAGGCATTATCATTGATGTCAACTAGCAATTGGTTATCAATTGGTTGATGTAGTCATTGATGTCATGGATGTAGGTTATTGGTTGTATATGTTGAGGATATTGAGAAAATTATAATGAAGAAAGGTTGCAGGTGTTTAGTGGTTGCTTCAGTATTTTCTCCTATGTTTGTGTGGTTTAGATATGTTGATCAAGGTTGTTGGAAGCTGCTATATCCAATTTTTTGGCTTCCGATTCATTGTATAGTGTGAGTTATGTTCACCAATTGTGAATTCTGGTTTTTTGTGTATCTAGTTGAGGTCTGGGAGAAATGTTGTTGGTTTAGATTTCTTTTTTGTTATGACTTGTGGTTCTAGAGTTAAGCTATTATGATCCTGTTGGAGATAATTTTGGTGTCTGGAAGGATTGGATCATGCTAAGGGTTGGAGGTGCTTAATTTTTCTGTGTTTTACACTAGTTTGGACAACCTTGTGTTGAACACTATCTTCAAAGTTGATGAAGCATGTTGGGACCTATTTGGGTCCTCATAAAGCATATGTTTGGGTCACCCTCATTCTTATTCCACCCTATGATGTTTTGGCATCGACCTAGTGTGAAAGATGTACAAGAGATAATTGCAAAGAAGTAGAGTAGATAGATGTGAAATAGACACAAATCAATGTGTGTGATGCGAGTGTGGTAGATCAGTGTGAATTCTAAATGCTGAGTTTTTGGATGTAGTGAGCTAAAGGTGTACTCTATCATTCATGCATGTACACAAGTGGTCAAGTGAATTGTGGTGGAAATATCTATTGCATTAAGACTAATTCTCTTTGTAACATATCTCTTCTATCTTCTCTGTATCTCTATGAAAGTGAGCCCTCCGGGTGGTTAACCCTTATTGGATAGTGAGTCCTGATTTAGACAGTTAGTCTTATTTTGGAAATGAGCCTTTCTTTGGAAGTGAGCCTTTATAATTGGTTTTGATATTCTTTGTATTGTGAGCTAATCCTCATCATGGTTTTTCTCTCATTGGGTTTTCCATGTAAATTTGGTGTTACTATGTTTGTGTGATGGTTTTTAGTTTTTTTCACTTGTACTTAATGTTTAATCATTTTAGCAGAGTTAAATATTTGTGATTGATCTAAGTTTTGGTGAATGTTTTAAAGGTAAAATTTGCTACAATTGATTCACCCCCTCTCAGTTGTCTTGTTCAAAAATTGGTATCAAAGCTTGGTTCCTTGGAGAAGAGCTTAACCACTTAAGGAAGGTCTGGGATGACTAGAAAAGTTATGAGTATCTGAAGTTCGAATGGAACTAATTATGCTATCTAAAAAATACTGATGGAAGAATATCTAGAATATTGTGGATATGATGTGGAGAAAGCTTACAAGAATGTTTACACTCCTCCTACTAATGGTCTGAGTACAACTGATGAAATCAAGGAACATGAAGCAAACAATAATGTTTACACTCCTCCTACTAATAGTCATGTACATTTTGAGTTGATTAAAGTTCAAAATATGAAGACTATTAAAGAAGTTTGGGATGCTTTAGAAAAGGTTCATGAAGGAGATGAAAAGGTCAAAGAGGAAAAGTTGTAGAATTTGGAGACATAGCTTGAGCTCCTACATATGTCTGAAGATGAGAATGTTAAATCCTATGTACAAAGATTGGATGAGGTAGTAGCTGGAATGCAAGGACTTAGTGCTTCAATAGATGAATCTAGATTGTAAAGAAGATTCTTATAACTCTCCTTGATGCATACAACGAAAATGTATGTTCAATTGAAGAACATATAGATTACAATAATTACACTAAATATCAGTTGTTTGGAACTTTGAAATCTTATGAGATAAAAAAGCCGAATTTAAGAAATGGATCCAAATCAAAAAATTGCTTTTAAGGATACAAGAGTTGAAGATCCAGATGAAAAAAATCTTGATGAAGTAGAAGCTAACTTTGTGAGAAGGATGAAGAAAGGATTCAACAAGTATGAAGGTAATTTAACCTTTAAGTTCTTTAGTTGTGGAGGAATAGGTCATTATGCTTCAAGATTTCCAAAAAGAGCTAAGAGGAATAAACAAAGATTTAACAAAGAAAACAAAGGTAAGAAGATCAATAGAGAATATTATGTGAATGAGGATGCTAGTATTTCTGATGAGGAATCTAATTATGGAGATCCTGATGACAATGAATGCTTGTACTTGGCTATAAAAGATGAACCTACTTTTGCTAATGTTGAAAAGCAGGTGAAGGAATGCCCTCTGGAGAAGGAGAAAAGTGAAGGTACTATAATCTCTTCCCTACATGCTAAACATGAAAATAAATATTGGGTTGTTGATAGTGGTTGTTCACATCACATGACTAGTAATATATGTAAGTTTGTTAAACTTGAAAAATATGATGGAGGCTTAGTTACGTTTGGAGATGATATTGGTGCTAAGATTTGTGGGATAGGTTCAATAAGTTTTGATGGAAAGCATAATATTGGTGATGTCTACTATGTTAAGGGCTTAAGGAATAATATTTTGAGTGTTGGAAAAATGTGCAGTAAAGGATATAATCTTGTATTCAAGGATGAAAGATGTGAAATTAGGAAAGATTTCAAAATAGTGATTGTTGCAAGAAAGCAATCTGAAGGAAATATCTATCAACTTAAGGGTGCTAATGGAGGTTGCTTTATGAATCAGATTAATGATAGTTGGTTGTGGCATCAGAGAATGTGTCATATTAATTTTGATAATTTGGTAAGGATTAGTGTAGTTTAGGCGATGAGAGAGTCACCAAGGATTACAAAGCTAGTTAAGGCTATTTGCAGGAATTATCAGTTTGGAAAGCAAGCAAGAAATTATTTCAAATCAAAGGAATAATCTACTATTGGACTATTGGATTTAATTCATATAGATCTCTGTGGTCCTAAAAGAGTCAGAAGTTTACAAGGTGAAAGTTACTTTATGATTTTGATTGATGATTACTCTAGGTATACATGGGTTACATTTCTTAGAGAGAAATTTGATGCATTAGATAGATTGAAGACATTCAAAGCTATGGTTGAGAATGAAGAAAATTTGAGAATAAAATGCTTAAGGTATAACAGAGGTGGTGAATTCACCTCCCATGAGTTTAATATGTTTTGTGAAGTTCATGGAATAAAATGATAGTTATATACTCTGAGAACTACTGAGCAAAATGGAGTTATTGAAAGAAAGAACAAAACAATACAAGTTGCTAGATCAATGATTACTAAGGCTGATCTATTAGAAGTTTACTAGAGAGAGGCTATTCACATTGCTATTTATGTATTCAATCAATTTCAAGCAAGTGAAAATATCACAAAGACCCCCTATGGGCTATGGTGTGGAATAATTCCTACTGTTAAATATTTCAAGGTATTTGGAAGCAAATGTTATATCAAATGGGATGAAGAAAATTTAGGAAAGTTTGATGCTAGAAGTGATGTAGGTATTTTTCTTGGATATTCTACTAAAAGAAAAGATTACAGATGTTTCAATAAAATACTAAGAAAGGTTGTAGAAAGCACAAATGTGAAGGTTGATAAAGCAATGAAGAATTCAATTGATGTTGATGGATATGTATCTGATGAACCCGATTGCGTTAGGATTGAAGAAGTTGTGAAAGAACAAGAGAAGGATGAGCAAGAGAAGTAGAATGAAGAAGAAGCTCTGGTAGTGTCTCCTAAGACACCTAGATATGTTGAAAAAAATCATTTAGAAAGTCAAATCATTGGAGAGAAGACAAAAGGAGTAATGCCAAGAAGCAAAGCTGTTGCTGGTGAGATAAATCTATGTTTACTTTCTGAGATTGAACTAAAAATTTTAAGTGAAGCATGTAAAGATGAGAATTGGATGGAAGCTATGAAAGAAGAACTTATGTTGTTGAGAAGAATCAAACTTGGGAATTGGTCCCAAGATCGGAAGATAAAAAAATTATTGGATCAAAGTGGGTATTCATAAATAAGTTGAATGAGAATGGAGAAGTGGTCAAAAATAAAGCAAGGCTTGTGTGTAAGGGCTACTCACAAGTAGAAGGAATAGAACTTTAGGATATTTTTTCTCCAGTGGCAAGAATGGAAGCTATCAGGATGTTCTTAGCATTTTATGCTCATAAATATTTCAAGGTCTATTAGATGGATGTTAAGTCTACATTTTTGAATGGCGATCTAGAAGAAGAGGTCTACATGGAACAACTAGAAGGATTTCAGTTGTCAGATCAACTAGATATGGTTTGCGGATTGAAGAAAGCTTTATATGTTTTGAAGCAAGCTCCTAGAGCTTGGTATGCAAGGTTAGACAGGTACTTGATTCAACAAGGTCTCAATAAATGTACGACATATAGTAATCTATATTTTTAAATTAAAAATGAAAAATTCTTGATTGTGGATGTACATGTTGATGACATTATTTTTGGAGGAAATGAAACTCTGTGTAAGATGTTTGTGGAAGAAATACAAAAAAAAAAATGAGATGTCTATAATTGGTGAGATGAATTTCTTTCTTGGGCTACAAATTAATCAAGCAGAGTAAGGGATTTTCATTTCATAGTCAAAGTATATGAAAGATGTTGAAGAAGTTTGGTATGGATGGTTCCAAACTAGTATGCACTCCTATGGTGACTGGTTGGAAATTAGGAAAAGATGATGATTCACCTAAGGATGATTAGAGAAAATATAGATCTATGATTGGTAGCTTGTTGTATTTGATTGCTACTATACCAGATATTATGGATGTTGTTTGTCTTGTGGCTAGATTTCAAGAAGATCCTAAGGAAACACAAGTTGTTGCTATTAAAAGAATATTTATATATTTGAATGACACTTTGGATTATGGTTAGGGTATCCTAGGGATATTGACTTCATACTAAGTGCTTATATAGATGCAGATTGGGTTGGATGTGTAGATAGCAGAAAAAGTACAAGTGGTGGTGCATTCTTTCTTGGTTGTAGATTGGTGGCATGGTTGAGTAAAAAGAAAGACCTAGTTTCCTTATCTACTACTAAAGTTGAGTATATTGCTACTGCATCTTGTTGTACACAAGTTTTATGGATGAAACAGACAATGAAATATATCAAAGTAGTGTACATGATGATCACATTTCTATATTTTGTGATAATACAAGTGAAATTAACATTTAAAGGAATCCAATGATGCACTTAAGGACAAAGCATATATCTATTAGGTATCACTTCTTGAGAGAGAAGGTTGTGGAGAATGAATTAAATCTTGAGTATATACCTACGAAGGATCATATTGCTTCTATATTTACGAAGGCTCTTCCTAAAGACACTTTTGAGTATCTATAGGAGAAGTTAAAGGGGTCATTTTCCCTCCTTTCTTGAACTAGATGCATATGGAGATGCATTAGTCAGGTGGGTCTATGGGTCTATCTTTCTTTTGGACTGATGTTTTGGTGGCTACCTCTCAAGGGGAGCAAGTAGTGTCATATGTTGTCATTGTAAGAATATTTTGTTCTTAATGTCAAAGCAGAAATCAATATAAAATATTCCTTTCCTTTTCCATTGATGTCAAAGGGGGAGATGAAGAAGATGTGAGATGTGAAAAAAATATTATCTACTAAGGGGGAGAAAACAAAAGAAAATTCATGAAAAGTGTGTTCAGAGCTAGTGTGTTGTCTTTGATGGTTTTTCACATCATGTGTTGCCATCAATGACAAAGGGGGAGATTTTTGAAAGAATGAAGGTGTTGTCATTGATGTTAATTGGTCAATTGGTTATCAGCTGGTTGCTATTGTTATTTATGTCATGGATGCAGGTTATTGGTTGTATATGTTGAAGATATTGAGAAAATTGTAATGAAGAAAAGTTGTAGGTGTTTAGTGGTTGCTTCGGGTTTTTCTCTAGGATTTGATCCTATGTTTGTGTAGTTCAGCTATGTTGATCAAGGTTGTTGGAAGCTACTATATCCAAATTTTTGGCTTCTAATTCATTGTACAGTGTGAGTTATGTTCACCAATTGTGAATTGTGGTTATTTGTGTATCTGGTTGAGGTCTAGGAGAAATGTTGTTCGTTTAGATTCTTTTTGGTTGAGTCTTATGATTTGCAGTTCTAGAGTTAAGTTGCTATGATCATGTTGAAGATAATTTTGGTGTCTAGAAGGATTGGATTGTGCTAAGGGTTGTGTGTGCTTAATTGTTCTATGTGTATTACACCAGTTTGGACAACCTTGTGTTGAACACTATCTTTGAAGTTGATGAAGTATTTTGGGACCTATTTGGATCCTCATCAAGCGTATGTTTGGGTTCCCTAATTCTAATTCTACCCTAGGATTTTTTGGCATCAACCTAATGTGAATTTAGTGATGGATGACCGAATTTGGATATGTTTTAAAGTTGATGATGGTATAAATACAAGATGAGTTAGTGGTGAATACAAGAGATAAGTGCAAATTCTAAATGCTGAGTTTTTAGATGAAGTGAGTTGAAGGTGTATTCTATCATTCATGCATGTCTATAAGTGGTCAAATGAATTGTGGTTGAAATCTCTGTTGCATTAATATTTTTTTCTTTGTAACATATCTCTTCTATCTTCTTTGTATCTCTATGGCAATGATCCCTCTGATTGGTTAACCCTTGTTAGATAATGAGTCTTGATCCCGATAGTTAGTCCTGTTTTGGTAGCGATCCTTTGTAATTAGTTTTGATATTCTTTATATTGTGAGCTAATCCTCACTATGGTTTTTCCCTCATTGGGTTTTCTATGTAAATTTGGTGTTACTATGTTTGTGTGATGGTTTTTAGTTTCCACACTTTCACTTAATGTTTAATAATTTTAGTAGAGTTAAGGATTTATGATTGATCTAAGTTCTAGTGAATGTTTTAAAGGTTAAATTTTCTACAAATGATTCACCCCCCTCTCATTTGTCTTGTTAAAAAAATGTAGTAGATGTGTAATGGTGTAAAATTTTACCCTAGTGCAATTTCCCATTATATATCCCTACCTTAGCTTTATAAACCAGACAATGCAAAATTTACCACCTTTTCCTTACTCTTTGCACATGCCTTTTATCATTTTGTGTTGATGAGGGAATTTTTGTTATGGATTCCTACACACTGTATAGACATCTACGTGCCATACTAGCATCCTGATGAGATTCCTGCATCAGGAGACGTTGGAGACGTTACATTTTCTACCACCTTGCAAGTGTAATGCCTCTCTTTGAATCTTGACCACCCAAAAATGTCTATTTGGCTCCAAAAATACCTTCTGAGAATATCTCTTGCAATTCCATTCATTCTATCTACCTTATTTCACTTTATTCTTGCATTCTTTCAACTTGCTTCACTCTTGCTTCACACTCTACACCATTGTTGTTGCTTCTATACCATTTTATATTATAGGTTGTCAAGCTCTATACACTATCAATATGGTTGTCTTGCTCTCATCCTTCCTTTCTCAACTTCCCCAAGCACGTAGAAAGGAGGGTATCATATTTGTTTACTTGCATTGTCTTGTTTATAGAGAAGCATCTAGATTGTCTTTGTATTCTATAAACCGTGTCTATTTCCTTTCTTTATCATTTTTCTATATCATTGCATATTGGTTGTTTGTGGAGGTGGAAACACCAAAATGGGGGCTTGACTTAGGAAAGATCCAAAATACAACCACAATTTTTTTTTTCACCATGTGTGTAGGCTCATTATGTTTTTGAGGAGCTTTTGGGAGGCTAGACCTTCGATGAGTTAAGTTTCATCTTCCTTTCCCTTGTCATTTAATTATTAGATAGATTATATTTGTAAGTTATAGTATTCTTCTTTTTGTTTCCTTTCATTTCATGTATTTGTTCGCATCTGTTAAACTATTAGATTATAACTCTTGCATTGTTAACACTCCCTTTGAGTTTTTGTCTGTGAATTTTTCTCTCTAAAGTACAAGATACCAACACACCTCTAAGATGAAAATGTGTTGCACTATTTTCTGCCTCATGTGCTAGCATCCTCTAGGCAAGAGCCAATCATTTTGTATTCTTGGACCTCTACGTTTTGTTCACTCGTTTCCTTAAAACCTCCATTAGAAATCATAAAAAGCAGAGCTTAGTTTTCCCTTTCTTTTCAACCTATTTAGTCTTGAGGTAGTTGAGGGAAATTTTGTCTCTTTAGGCTCTTCTATGTCCTAGATAATTAGGAGTAATGAACCCCCTCTATATTTTGGTTTTACCAATGTAAACTTTCTCCTTTTCATTTCTTTTTGTCAAAAATTTCCCTCATATCTTGGGTGTGTTATAGATTAGTGTGTCGTGAAGATTTTATGAGATTTACGACCTAATATTCAACCTCCAGATTCACTGTTAGAAGTATTTGACATGCAAGGATGGAAACTAGGAAGGTCACCTCTGGTCAAATTGGTTCCTCTTTTGAAGAAATGGTTTCAGGGATGTCTACTGGACTTTCTAGCCCCTTTGGAGAAGCTGCTACTGGTATTCCTACCCCTTGCTTCTCCTTCTGCTTCTTTTGTGGAGGAATACATTGCTCTTAAGGTTCCTTTATATCAACATATTTCCATAGATAAAAGGCTTGGAGAGTTTGAGTGGTACTTGGAAAAAGCTAGTTGTCTTGCCTAAGCAGCTACCATTGTCAATAGACTGAGCACCATGTTGGATAAGGATCAAAGAGGTATAAAACTTCTTCAAGGTATCATAGACATTGTGGATACCAACATTCTGACCTATAACTCTAACTTGGGTTTTACCCAAGATGTTAGTTCCAAGAATGTTGTGAAATAGCTAGAAGTATTGATGCTTGAAGTGTCAATTTATATTCCTGAGACGGGTCCTTCAACTAACACCATCTTTGTATCTAAGTAGACCCACACTTTCAAAGTAAACAAGGTACCTCTAGGCTTCAATTCTTCTACCCCCAAGGTTTCTACTACTAGTGGAAACATTGGTGTCCCTAGTGGTCTTAGTGTTGGAGGATCTATCGATATGGGGGCTAATGGCTTTGGTGGTGGTTCCTTTGTTCCTATTTCATCTACTGATCATGTCTTAAATTCTCTGTTGCAAAACATGGGATGAATGCAAAACCAACTAGTGAACCTATCCAAATCTTCATCTCAACCTATGTTCCAGCCTTTCTTTCACCATAGTACTTTTTTAATCACCATCTTAAACAATCCTATCCCTTAGGGGATGGATATTCCTAATTTTGAGAAGTATAGTGGTCATGGAGACCCTCAGATGCATGTTTCAACTTTCAATGTCATGTGCACTGACTTCTTCCACCATGATGCTCTAATGGTGAAGTTGTTCTCACATTCCCTTAAGGATGCCACATTGGACTGGTATTATAATTTTCTAGATAATTTTGTTTTCTTATTTGATCAACTAGTAAATCAACTCCTTTGACACAGTTGAAGATGGTGTTTTCCAATCTCATTTGATGTAAGCAGGTGGGCCATGAAAAGGTACTAATTTCATTACTCACTATCAATCTTTGTTTTATTATATATCTTACCCATTTCCTAATTCAGATGTCCAAAATGTTTTCATTGGGAACTTATAGTGATCTCTGTAAGAGAAATTTTCCCTAATGAAGTACCCTTCTTTCACACATCTGTGTGTAGCTTTGTGTGAGTATTAGTATATGGTTGCTAAATTCAACAATTTATCCTCATGCTTCTATTTTGGTAACTAGCCAATAGTATCAATTTTTGGTGATTCAAGAAAGAATAAGTCCACATTGAATGTGGTCTCTGTTCCTAAGAACAAAGGCCTAGGATGCAATAGAAATTTTAAAAAATTGTCAGTCCTATGGAAATATATTGCAAAAGAAATTAAAGGATAAAATTATAACATTACTATAAATTTGACCACTTTTCGAGCCATATTTATAGTGGTATGATGCAAAAAAGTTTTGTCAATTTCATCGAGTACATGGACATGACATTGAGTGATGCATCCACTTATTTCATGAGATCTAGGATCACATTGACAATGGGACTATCCATCTCGATGGGAGGAAGAAAAACTCTAACAAATCTATAGGTAAGCCCAACATTGAAATACAGATATACATAGATCCATTTCCTTCTCATTCTACTAACTTGGTTATATAGTCTTCTGCTTCTTCTGATCTTGTCCCGTCTGAGTATGTGAACATGGTGTTTTTCACTTGTATGCCTACTATAGAAAATATGAGTGTTATCCCTAATATAGCCTTCACCTCACATGATCTACCCTTAAATAAGGAGCCTTCTCCATTGAATGTTTCCACCTTTATTAATGGTAACATCATGACTGGTGTTATGATAGATCCATCAAGCTGAGTGAATGTGATCACATAGGAGGCCTTGTTCATTAACAATCTTCATAAGGATAAGTACGATGAGTTGCAAGTCACTCTTCACACTCGTGAAGGATTTTTTATTCCCCTATTAGTAATATCTCTTTGTTGATCCTTGTAGGATGCAAGGATTTGGATGTCTCATTTATAGTGATTCCAAAGTTTGACCTATTCAAGGAAAAGCTAGGCATTCCATAGCTAGCTAGCTTCCATGAATGCAACCACCTCTATTGTCCACAAGTGTTTTGAAATTCCCCATGATGGTACAATGCATGTCATTCAAGACATTGAGTATAAGCCACTGGTATCACGTGGGGCCTTTTCTTTGGATCACTTTTGACCATCGCTATTGGACCCCTTCCTCACAAGGGGTATCTCTTGTATAACACTTATTTTAGGTATAATATGGGGGCTCAATGTCGAAAGGTGGTTTTTTCCATATCCTTATGTCTTTGAAGGCTTTCTTGTGTGTGTGGTAGCAAGATTCATCCTCTGCTCCTTCAAAGGGGAAGGACAACCCTCCTCTTTCCCTTGAGCCTTCCCCTTCTAGTTCTTTTGGACCTCTTACATCTTATTCTTAGTCTTTGGTGGTGTCCTCCATTCCTACTCTTGTTCCTACCACAAGAAAGGGAAATACACTTATGCTATGAAAGTTGAGGCTTCAGGTCTTCTAGCTTCCTGTTCTTCTCATTATTCCCTAGCCCACCCTATTGTTGTGCATGTTTTGCACACATGCCCCACCGTAGGAAGGGACCCCCTTTTTTTTTGCTCCTGACAGGATGCTTTGCTTTTGTCTTGTTTTGCGTGCCCCATTTTCCAAGCCCAAATTGGTCATGTGCCATCAAACGATCAAATTGCCCTTACCAAATTCACCTAATTAGGGTATTCAAATCCGCGGAGAAATAAAGTCGCTCGTCCCCTTTCTGCCTTTTGTCTTGTTCCTGCTGTTTTGGAAACATCCGTGGACCCCTGCCGGTCTGGTTTCCACATTTTTGACTTTGGGGCCAACTTTTTGGTGGATCTAGGATGTGTTTGTGGTGCCTAAGTGAATTGCCAAAGTTTCGTTAACGTTTCGTAAAGTCTCGGTGGTTTTGGAGCTTTCCCTCTGGAATTCCCTTACTCTTTGGCTATTTGGGAACATCCGTGGACCTCTGCCAGTCCGGTTTCCACATTTTTGACTTTGGGGGTAACTTTTTGGTGGATTTGGGATGTGTTTGGGGTCCCTAAATGAACTGTCAAAGTTTTGTTAACCTTTAGTAAAGTCTCGGTGGTTTCAGAGCTTTCCCTCCAAAATTCCCTTCCTCTTTGGCTGTTTGAAAACATTCGTGGACCCCCGTTGCTCCGGTTTCCACGTTTTTGACTTTGGGGGCAACCTTTTTTGGATTTGGGATGTGTTTGAGGTGCTTAAATGAACTGCCAAAGTTTCGTCAATGTTCGGTTAAGTTTCAATGGTTTCAGAGCTTTGTCCCCCTTTGGCTGTTTTGGAACATCCGTGGAGCCCCCACGGCTCGACCTTTAGAGCCCGGCCCCTCTGTGGCCATTTCTGGGACTTTGTCCCTCTTTGGCCATTTTGGAACATCCGTGGAGCCCCGACGGCCCAGTCTCCGGAGCCCGGCACCTCCGTGGCTGTTTCTGGAGCTTCGTCCCTCTTTGGCTGTTTTGGAAACATCCGTGGACCCTTGTCAGTCTGGTTTCCACATTTTTGACTTTGGGGGAAACCTTTTTGGATTTGGGATGTGTTTGAAGTGCTTAAATGAACTACCAAGGTTTTGTCAACATTCCGTTAAGTTTTGATGGTTTCAGAACTTTCCCTCTGGAATTCCCTTCCTCCTGGCTATTCGTAGTGAAAACATCTATGGACCCCCCTCGGCCTCCCAAGCCTGCCATTTTTGACTCAGCCAACCTTTTGATCTCTGGGAGGTTTCGATGTGCTTAAAATGAACTTCCAGGTTTTGGCTGTAACATTCCATTAAGTTTCATGGTTTCAGAACTTTCTCTCCGAAATTCCCTTCCTCTTTGGCTGTTTGGAAACATCCGTGGACCCCCGTCACTCCGGTTTCCACATTTTTTACTTTGAAGCCAACCTTTTTTGATCTGGGATGTGTTTGATGTGCTTAAATGAACTGCCAAGGTTTCTTACTTCAACATTCGTTGTTTCGTGGTTCCGTGGAGTTTGTCCCCTTTTGGTCATGAACATCCACAGAGTTCGCTGCCCGACCTCCGGGAAAGCCCAAATTTCTCCGTGGCCTTTCCCCTGTGATCAACCTCTTTGGCTATTTGAACATCCAGTTCGGCCTTCGAAAGCAAATGGTCAAATTGTGGAGTCAAGTATTGACTTCACCCTCCAGCCGCTTAGAACATCCGTGGACCCCGCCGCCCCTACATTTTTGACTTTGGGGGCAACCCTTTTTGGATTTGGGATGTGTTTGAAGTGCTTAAATGAACTGCCAAGGTTTCGTCAACATTCGGTTAAGTTTTGGTGGTTCCGGAGCTTCGTCCCCCTTTGGCTGTTTTGGAACATCCGTGGAGCCCCGACGACCCTCCCGTGAGCCCGACCTCCCTGCGGGCTATTTCGATTCTGGCTCTCCAGCTATTCAAACTCCATCCCTCCTCAGCTGTTTTAACATCCTGCCGCCCCCTCAATGACGGGCTTCTCCTGAGTCTGCCCTCCTGGCTTCCCACCCACCCTCCCCATGGCCGCTGAGCTTCCAGCATGAAATGAGTCCACTCTTGTATGGAATTTTTTGGGTGCACTCCCTTTCCCCTCTTTCCCATGTGCTATAATTGAAAAATCTTAGTTTTGCTATGTTTTGTGAGGTCCAGGAACTTCCCTTCCGGTTTGCTGTCCCTTGTTCGCTGCCCTCCCCCTTGCGCCTGCATTGATTTTTTTGATCCAAATGAGCCCCAAATATGAATATTATGATCTTTTGATGATGCATGGATGAATCTAACAAGGTTTTTGCAAGATTTGACTAACATTTTGCTTGTTTTTTGTATGAAAGCACTTACGATGTTTCATGTATGCAATATTAAAGGAGTTTACCGTCTGTCTATCAAGAGACACATCAAGAAAGTTGAGAAAGGAATGCACATATCTCCTGTCACCATTCATTTCATGCCCATCTTTCCTCATAGCACCCATCAATAGAGGTAGCATTAAAAGAAGGCGTGTGCCAAGGAAGTCAGTGACAAAAATGCAAGAGGGTGGTCTTGAAGAAGGCATGAGGTAGTTGTCTGTCTGAATCAAAGGCAACCAATCCATTGATGCCAATCGTCGATGGGCTCATTTGATCAAAGGAAGAACACTGCAAGCACATCAAGCAAAAGACAACTTTTAGCCAGTTTTAGCAATAGTGAAAAGGGAAATTAGCTAAATGATGAAATTGCTACAGTGACTGGCACTAGATGACAAAATAGAGAAAAACAAGGAATGTATTTTAAATTGCTAGATAATGGGGGGTAGGTGAAACCCTATTGTAAATCAAATATGGGCCATTCGATGTAATTCAATCCTAGCCATTCATTTGGGCTTTGGAAAACTATAAATAGGGGCTTGCCCCTCATTTGTAAGGGTTGGAGAGTTGGTGTAAAAAGCATTTGTAGCAATAGAGATACCACATGATTTTATGGATGTTCTCTTTGATTTTTCTCATCTTGCATGCATGGTTCTACCTTCCATGTTAGTTTTAGTGTTAGTTTCTTGAATGTAAGTGATAATGAAAATTGCTGTTATGGTATTTGATGAACTTTCAACCCATACTTTTAGCACTTGTTGATGACAAACTACTATGTAAAGTTAGTCTGGGCTTCTTTATTCCATTGCTACAACTTAGTTCGATTGCATGTTCATGATGTGCATGTGCAATTTGAAAATTAGCAGACCTTAGGAGATTGCACTGGTTTTGTGTAGTTGTAGGTTCTCTTGGTCAAGAAAAACTTAGTTTTAGGGAGTTTGTCTACTGTAGCAGCCTCCATGATCATTGTTCAGTCGTAGTTTCAGATCCAAGAACCTTCTCTCTTCCCTGCCCTTTTTCCTTTTTTTTAATAAGTACCTTAGGAAAGGTTCATTACACATTGAAAAGCTAAATCCAATAATAAAAATGGAGTTCAAGATTGCTGTTTGAACCTACAACAAACGCACAACAACTTCTCCATCGTAGGAACTCCATTTCAAGACCCAACTTCCCATGCTTTGTAACTCATATGTAAGTCCACCTTGTGATTCTAGCAAATCACATCAAACAACTAAGATATTCCAAACACTGTCAAGACCTGACATTAGAGACCTTGGGATAGGGTTCTACAATTTGATTGTGGAAGATTGTCTTTCAAGAGAGGTAGTGCACCTACACACTGCCTGTGTTGAGAAGTGCATAAAAAACACATCAACACCTATATAGGAAGGGGAAGTCTCTCCATTGGTTTCCTCCTACGTCTCAACCTCTATGTGTTCTGCCTATTCTTCAACCTCCTTCTTGGGTGGAACATGGGAAGAGGTCTAGTACCAAGACACCTCGCTCTATTTTTTATTTTGACTTTGTTGCTCTTCCTAGTCCTCTTAAGGAGTCTCACCTTCCACTGAAAATAGTTGTAGAGGTCCCTCATGTGGTAGAGGAGCCCCCAACCTCTTCTTAGGTTGTACCTTCAAGTTCCCATAGCTAACATAATTGTCTTGCATACAAGTGTAAGCACTAGTGAAAGGCTATGGACAAGGAGCACACGACTTTGCAACAAAGTGTCAATGAGTCTATTGTTCTTGTTTTTTCTTCTATTTATTCTTTATCTTCTGCTTCAATTCACATTGCCTCCATGCTTCTTTTGGCTTCATCGATAGATTTTGATGAACCTCACCCCAAAAGGGTGCAAGTTTTCATTGCTCCTTCGGTGGAGCCTCCCCTTCTCATGTCTCCTCCTAATATTACTCTATTCTCACAACCCTTAGACATGCCTCATATAAAGGTTGTGTCATTTTTGGCTCCTTCTATTTCTTCCTCCAATTTTTCTTCCTCTATCCTCCATTGAAATGCAAGTTGGAGGATGACCTCACCTTGAGTGATGGTTGTAAGAAAGGGTCATCTTCTCTGGGGTCTGGTTCTATTTTGGCTTGCACTATCCTTGTGATGGAGGCAACCCTCACTTTTGATGAGGTTGGCAGTGACTCTTGAATTTCTTGTCCTCCCACTTTGTTGACACATGGCACTCCTAAGAAGTACATGTTCAACTTGGCGGAGGATATCCTAACTCTATCTTCAATTTTTACAAAATTGATGACCTTTACCTCACAAGAACTTGATGAAGAAGACCTTGAGGGGCCTTCTTCCATAGCTCTTGTTGTAGGAGAGTTAGAGGGTACTTCCCTTGATATCCCTCCCTTGTAGGCTTTTCCTCCTCCTCCCTATAATGATCTATATTGGGAGCAAGATGACCTACTAGTTGATGAGGACTAGGGTGGTACCTCCATATACATTTGTAGATTAGCTTTGTTTGTTTGTGTTCCCTGATACTTTTCTTTTAAATTTTTTATGCTACTTGAAGAACCCTTGATACTCTTGTTTATACTTGGATACAGGTGCATAAATATTTTGTACACTTCTATTTGTGTCATCATTCTTCTATGTGTCGTACTTTTTCTTTTTGATATTGGGATGATGCAAAGTGTTGAGGGAATTTAGGCCTTCTTCCATGTTTACCCAATTTTTATTCTCACTTTTTCTTCATGTAATCTTCCTCACATTTTGATAAATTTGGGGATTGATGATAGTTCATATATATTCTATTATATCTATCTATCTATATCTATGAGCAATTTTGAACCCAAATTATCAGATTCCCCCATCTCTTGACTTCTTTATCTCTGCTTGTTTACTTTCTGATGTTGTGGTTCTTATGTATTTTCCCTCACATGTGTGAAAACATACCAAAAATACATCTCGTCATGTATTTTTTGCCACAACGTCTCTCATCTTTATGTTCTTCTTAGGATGACATGCAATCCTTTGTGTAGCACACATCCACCTAAGGGGGCTATCATACTTGTCTAATTTTTAATAAAGAGAATTATTTCAAAAGGATTCCTTAATGCATAATTCTTTAAAATGAATTCCTTGACAAAAGAATCCCTTGTTGAAAACCTCATTTTTCAAAATGGCGTAGTCTTTCAACAATAATTCCTTGGTAAAAAAATATTTTAAAAAGATCCATTGGCGAAAGAATATGAAAACTTTCCTTTCAAAAAGGAGAATTCATCCCAAAGGATTCCTTGACAAAACTTCTTTCAAAATAATTCCTTGATCATAGAATCACTTGTGGAAAATCTCATGTCTTTCAAAAGGAGTGTCCTTTCAAAAGCATTCCTTGGTATCTTGATGTCTTATGAAAAGGATCCTGGATGAAAAACCCCTTTGTGAAAGCCTTATTTTCAAAGGGATTCCTTGGTGTCTCATGCTTGTGTCTTGTGTTTGATATTTGAAATTTTGTGTCTTCATGTTTGGATGTCTTATATCTTAGTGTCTAGCTTGGGGGAAACCTAACTAGACTTGTCTTTTATATGATTGTCCTGCAACATAGTTTGGAGTAGCCACAGATCTAATCAAAGTGTCTTATTGTGTCTTATAATGGTGTCTATTAATTTTATCTTTTTTTCCTAACATGTTTGTTTGCGGCTGACATGGTCTTGGTGAGATCACAACTTAATTTACAAGATCGAAGACCAGTTTCCTCTTTGCATCTTAATGAATCTCATTCTATGTCAAGTATACTAGATTGAAGGACTGCTTCTTCTACATTTCGGTATATTCTCTTCAATCTCTTTCTACTTTAGATTGCACATTATCAGACACATATTCTTGCTAAAGTGGGGATAAAATGTAATGGCATAAAATTGTACCCTAGTGCAATTTACCATTATATACCCCTACCTTAGTCTTATAAACCCAATAATAAAAAAATTGTCACATTTTCCTTGCTCTTTACACATGCCTTTTGTTGTTTTTCATTGGTGAGGGAATTTTTTTTATGGATGCCTACATGTTGCATAGATGTTTGTGCACCATGCTAGCATCCTAATGAGATTCTTGTGTTAGTACACATTGGAGACATTACTTTTTTTCCACCTTGCAAGTGTAACACCTCTCTTCAAATCTTGACCACTCGAAAATGTCTATTTGGCTACAAAAGTACCTTTCAAGCATATCTCTTTCAAGTCCATTCATTCTCTCTACCATCTTTCACTCTATTCTTGCATTCTTTCAACTTGCTTCAATCTTGCTTCATACTCTACACCATTGTTATTGCTTCTATACCATTTTCGATTATAGGTGTCAAGATCTACGCACTATCAACATGGTTTTATTTCTCTCATCCTTCCTCTCTCAGCTTCCCCAAGCACAAAGAAATAAGGGTAACATATTTGTTTACTTGAATTTTCTTGTTTATAGAGTAGCATCTAGATTGTCTTTATATTCTATTATAAACTATCTATTTCCTTTATTTATCATTTTCGTTCTATCGTTGCATATTGGTTATCTATGGAGGTGAAAACACCAAAATGGGGGCTTGAAATAGGAAAGCTCCAAAATATAGCCACAACAATTTTTCATCACCATGTGTGTAGGTTCATTATATTTTTTAGGAGCCTGTGGGAGGCTATACCTTTGATGAGTTTAGTTTCTTCTTCCTTTCCCTTTTCATTTCATTATTAGATAGATTATCTTTTTAAGTTATAGTATTATTCTTGTTGTTTCATTTCATGTATTCTTGTTATTTGTTCACATCTATTAAAATGTTAGATTAGACACTAACTCATTTGACTACAAAATATGATGAATTTTTTTGATGAAAGATGTATAATTTGATGTATTGTCAGGATTTGATGTGTAATTTTCAATTTTTTAAAATTTTATCCCTATTCGTCGAAATTTTGACGAACCTGGGTTTCGTCGAAATTTTGATGCACAGTCTCATCGAAATTTTGACGAACATTCAAAATCAGAAAAAAATGAATTTGTGGTCGACATAAATAAAAGTGAGTTCACTTATTTATTGCGACAGTTTTTTTCTATACTTGCAAATTTGCTCTACTTGTGATAGTTTGTGGTGAACTAAGGATGATTTTCTTGGGAAAAATTAGAAAAAATTCAAGAAGATATTGCCAGGTTTAGGGTGATCACTATCTTTTTCCAGAATTCATTTGTGAAGTCAAATTTGTACTTCCAGGTTTGAAAATCATTTTTTAAAGCAACATCTCATCATATTTCATTTTTAGACTTGTGCATTTTGAGAATTTCATTTCCATATTTTGTTGTGCGTTCAATATTCTAATTTTATGGCAACGCTAAAACCAAGAAAATAAGAATTTAATAAAGTCTGAATTCATCTTTAAAGTGTTTTTGGGGTCATTAATCCTCAGATTATCTCTTTCTTTGCAAGTGTGTCGCATGCCAAATTCTTTTTTTGTGTAAAAGTATCTAATTATTAGATTTTGTTACCCATTTATGATTAAAAAAATTATTGGAGGAGTTTGATATTTTGGAAGATCTCAAACACAAAGCTTGCAAAGAAAATAATGTCGTGATACATAGTCCAAATAAAATGAAGAGACAAATAAGTTGAATGTGTATGATTGAAAGAAAGGGTGATGGGAATAAGTTGTATTATCCCGGGTAAATAAATTTGCAAGGCCAAAGCTTAGACAGAAGCATTTTAATCTACAAACAACTGTGAAATTGCAGGCAACATGGTTATTGTTGATGGTGTGCTTTCATTGTACAACAACCTCTGCACGTAATGCAATATATTCTATCTCTGCTAAGCTATTATTCTCAACAATAAATTACCAGGAATTCAACCCCATGGCCCTGCGTAAGTTAGGGTCGCAACAAATGCATAAACAACTCCGTGAAATTGCCGTAATCGTTAACTGACCTTACTACAAGCAACCGGTATCTTTTCAATGGTTGCATTCCATCAATATGATTATCTTGAATCCTAAATCTAACTGAATAATAAAGAAATTGCAAAAGATAGGGATGCAAGGAAGTAATAAAATCTAACTATTGCAAGGACAAGCAATGCAAATGACATATATTCGGAATGGACCTATCTCAATTAACCAATTCTTGTTCGACCCACAAGGCAATCTTACAAGAACAGTGCAATCTTCTGAGGAATACAGATTTTCAAATAATAGACTTGCATCTACAACCGAACTTAGGCACATTTGAATATACGGTCCAGGTTGACTTCACCAGCCTACTACAATCAGATAGTTACTGGCAGTATAGACCAGAGATAGCTACCAACATTCCAAATATGAAATCACATACACCATTTATCCAACTAAACTGATTTATTTCTAACTTTAAAACCCTAGATCTTCAAGCAATGTAAAAGATAGAACAAAGGAACCATGCAAGATGAGATAACACAAAGGATTTCACCAGGAACAACCAAAATGCCTTCAATTGTATTAATCACCAAATGCTGCAACAATTCAACTGTTCTGAATATGGTATTTGCTTCAAGAAATTCTAAAAAACTCTAACTATTGCTCCTGCTAATCTCTATTACTGTCTGTTGTCTTATAACCACGTCTCAATTTCTACAATGAGGCGTAGAATGCCTATTTATTAAATTCTTCCCCAAAAATATGTCAGCTCCAAAATGCAAACATTTTACAAAATAATAAAACCGCCAAAACAGTCAGCTAAGGAAACAAACTAAGGCACACATTTAATGCCATCATCCAAGTCGCCAAGGCACGTACCCCAAGGAAGTCCGGTCCAATGCATGCCCTATAATAATAGGGAAGCACAAATATCGAAAAGAGCATTAACTGCTACTCCCTTTGTCTTTCCTCCGCGCTGGTGACCCCTGGACCTTCGAGAATATCCCCTCCAACTCAGCAATAGGTGGCAACGGCAAAACCCTGAGTCTGCATTTAATTGAATCAATTCCCTCATTGGATCGCTCAATGGTTTTCTTCCAGTCTTCCTTGTTAGCCATGTACCTGTCTATTACTGCCAAGTAGGTAGCTGCATCATCAAGCAAATGAGAGGTGACAGCTCCATCAGATTCTGGGGCATAAACCTCATGCCACCATTCCTTCAGTTGATCTAAGCTCAGATATTTGGGAGCTATTTTCTTTCTCCCTGTCATCACCTCAAAGAAAGCAATGCAACCATCATAAATTGCAGTGAGGTCAGCCTCAATTGATTTCCTTCATTTTTGTATCTTTTTCAGGCCTCTCTGCCTGATCTGCAACGCCTCGAACCATTCCCATGGTTCATCCAATCTGGCTGAGGGAAGGATTCCATCTTTTCCCAATTGCTCCTTGCCATGTCCTAAAATAATCCTTGACTTCTGCAGTAGGAGGTCATTATCATTCTTATCTTGAGAGAGGATACTCTCTAACAGTTCCTTTCCCTGGACTGCATCCTTGCCCACAGACAGGATCTCCTTAATAGCTTCATCTCCTTGTGTCTGGACACCCATCAACCAGTCGGTGGTAGCCTGTGCGAAGGCCTTCATCTTTTCAATTCCAGAAATTGTTTCCTTGGGCAGAAATCCAGGAGTAGCAGAGGAGGACGGATGAAGAGACTGTAGAGGCTTCATTACCTCCTCCAGACATTTCCTTAACCTTTCGTTTTCTCTTTTAAGTTCTCGCTTTGACTGGGTCTCCTTCTTCAATCTGTCAACAATTACGGCACTTGACCCCTCAAATTCCTCAATATCCTGCTCTAAGGAGGCCAGCCCAAGGTTAATGGTTTGGACGTTGTAATCCTGGCATGTTACCTCATCTCTCGTTTTCTCTGCAGCAGGGGTGGCAATGTGAACTACTCGGTTATGCACTTCATCTCTTTCTACCCGAGAAATCACCTTTGCAGCCTTCTTCTTCTTGCCGTTACCAATCCGAGACAACATCTCATCCCAGTCAAGAGGAGTGTCTTCTACAATCACCTGTTTCTTCTTTGCAATTTCTTTCTCCAGCCAGTCCGGGGCTACGAGGTCCATCCGGATTCCTTTTGTATGAATTTCCCCCGGGTCTTCTGTGGCTTTCTTTCCTTCCACAGCTATCACCTCGACTTCCTCCTCGGCTGTTGCCTTGTCCCCTTCCTTCTCTGGAGTTTTCTCACTTTGACCAGCCTCCTCAAGTCCCAATTCTGGATGCACCGGTGATGGAGTCTGAGCAGGTAGGCTTTCCTCCGGTTCCGGTGATCCGCGGCCTTTCTCACTCTCTGGAGAATCCTCGTACTGCACCAAGGGAGAAGTGTTCCTTTCTTCTGTTTCCACATCGAGCTCGGCAGCCTCACTGAACAATGTTCCCTCTTTGAACGGTTCTGCTTCTCTACTGATTTCCTGCTCATCCGGATTCTCCGGTTCTAGTACGCTCTGTGGAGGAGAGACAGGCTTGTCCTTTTCTTCAGCTAGCAATATTGGAGAAGAATCTTTTTGCTGTGGAGCATCCTTTGGGGAAGGAGTTCTGGATTTTCTGGTATACACCTTGGTCTTTTCACCCCCAGAACACTCCACATCAACAACTGGAGGTTCATCCTCTGAAGCAATTTGGTCTTTCTTCTTAGCCACCCTTGTAGTTCCGGCTTTCGGTGGTGGAGGAGACTCTTTCTTCTAACTTTCTTTCTCCCTATCCTCAGGATTCTGTTGATTGTCGTAGCTTTTCTCACTCTACGTTACTGTTTTTGTTGATTTCATCCCACCCCCGCTAACCCAACCCGAACCTGCCTGCCCAACCCTTTCGCGGGATATGGCCGGATGACACCGTGCATATTATTAGTATCTCTAAATACCTAGACTTTAAAGGACCCAAGGCACCTTAGCACTGAGCTACTGTCTTCTTCCAACTTCAAGTACCAGTTTCATATTCCAATCTCAATATCTACAACTGATGGTTCCTTGATAAGCCTTGCGACATGGTCTTGACTAAGCTTCATCGGCCATCCAGCCGCATCCGGGAATCGCCTTTACATTATACTGCCTATCGGCCTCTACAGCCAGGAATACCTTTTCTTCCTCACATCAAGGTCATCCTTGATATTGACCCAGTAGTCCTCCAAATCCTCCTTATGCCTGTATTCCTGGGTAGCCCTTTTCTGTGCCTCTCCGGTTATATCAAAGTTCATTCTCTTTGAATGAAAAGAGAATCCATATGCGGCCAACTCCTCACCTGCAGTGTGAGCTGATTGGATGGACGGGCACATCTCCCCCATGCCAATCCCAAGAGGGAAGTCACCTCCAAAACTAGTCTTATGCTTCTCCCTCTTCACCACTGCGTCAAACTCACAAATCTGCCTTACGACCTCTAGTAACACGATGTGGTCAGTGGGATACCTGGGAAATCTATAGGGTGCAATAGGGCATCCATCAATCCGGAGATAAGTGAAGCGTGGGGAACCGGATAAACCATGCCCCATCTGACAACCCCTTGGCCCCATCTAATAACTGAGTATTCCCATTCCAAGGGTCCGTGTAATGCATTGTAAAGGTATCATTGGCTCCTATAATCTCAGTCCCAAATGTAGCCCAGATAAAACTCTATAGATGATATCCCCGGAGAATTCACGGAGTCGGCCTTGTAAGGATAGGAGATGGCCAATACATACATGATGTAGGAGGACATGGTGAACTTCTTCAACTCCAAGACATTCCTCATTTGCTTGTCTATCTCCGCACTGATGAGACCTGCCCAGTGATAATTTGTTCCCTGACTCATCTTGGTGATCACGTGGACCATCCAACTCTCCAATACTCTGGCAGTTTTAAGTCCGGCCACCCTGCTCAACAGTGTGATGGCATCATAGATATCCGGCCTGAATTTCACCCTGTGCAACTATTTAGGCAACTTGGAGTGGTGGGATTTTGGTTTCTCCAGCCATGAATTAATGATCTGTTGAGCCTTAACTGGCTCGTTCTCATAATATGTTCGAGCTGTGTCAATGTTTAAGGCACAGACCGAGGGGAGATCCGGCATGCTAAAGGCCCGGGCAATGGAGGCAGGACTGAAGTTTGCCAAGACTCGTCCCTCAGTGCTGACCACCATCTGTGTATCAAAAGCGTACTATCTAGCACACTCCAAAATCAACTCGTAGCACTGGACCGCTGGAGGGAACCCTGCCACATGCACCAATCCCGAATTCATCATTCCTTGCCTCAAGGCTGATTGGTCCTTCTCAGCTGTTCTTTGTTTGAACTCCTCATACCGCCACGCGCCAACGTTGGTGTCAGATATCTCAGCCCACACAGAAGATATCTTACTTTCTGGAACCTGACTCTTCATGTCTAATCTCAATCTCTCTGTCTCAAAAACTGAAGATGCCCCTGCACCACCCTTGGACTTCCCAGCAGCAGCCTTGCTTGATTCGGCCTGCACATTCAAGAATTATTATTAGAATTCAATTATTGATCTCATATCAATCCAAAGGGTTAGCACACATCATATAAATCCATTAAAATCCATTGCTAATTGCCAATCTTTCGAGATCCGGAGAAATCCAATAATCCAGGAAAATCGTGTGAACCGGGAAAATACCATCGGGGCGGAATTTTGGAGAAATCCAACCCAGACGGATTCCTGCTGCCAAGGCATTATTAGACATATAAATCATTAATACACTCAGAAAATCAAAGGATAATTGTTAAAAATTACTCATTAGCAACAGGAAATAAGCATAAACGATCATTCCATCATTCCTATCATCGAAATATACAAAAGAACGCAACCAGACAGGAAATCCAAAAAAATCCGGATGGAACGGATTTTCGCGGACAGCATCAAATGCACCAGAAATTAACCCTGTCCACGGAATAAGCCCAAACCAGAAAACCGGGAGCAAGAAAAAATTCCGCCGACGCGTTTCGGCGAACCCAAAACGCATAACGGCACCAAGACCCAAACGTAATTAATGGGATCTCCACTCACCGAAACAATGATCCTAAAACCGACGATAATCAACAATCTCAAGTATGCAAAGGATTCCAACTCCCAAAAGCCCTCAAAAGAAGGATCCCCGTGCTAAAAAGATGATGCCCTAAATCAAACGACCGA
Source organism: Sequoia sempervirens (assembly GCA_007258455.2). Lineage (NCBI taxonomy): Eukaryota > Viridiplantae > Streptophyta > Pinopsida > Cupressales > Cupressaceae > Sequoia > Sequoia sempervirens. Next base: position 335,788,132 of record VDFB02075321.1, on the reverse strand, counting down.
CTTTCCGCCATTAAAACCAGAGCAAGCTTTTAGGGTTAAAATACCGGCCAGATTACCTAAAAGCCCTCTAATCCTTGCAGGACGGGGAAGCCAACACGACGCGGGGCGAAAGTCACTCAAGCACGAGATGAAACCATTGTTCTAGCCGAGACACCAAGGAAACCCTAATTTCGCATGGTAACACATTCGCGTCCGAAACAAACAAGCAGCCCGACCCAGAACGCCGTCTCAAGGATAAATATGCAATCAAACGGACAAATGGGGCTCATAGGGCACGGGAGATGGGGCTCAATAATAAAAACAGACCAATCCCGACTGTATAAATATAAAATCAAAATCAAATCATGGGCCGACCCCAAATTTAACAATACCCAGCACAAGAAAACCCCAAATCGTCACGCAAGCAAAGGGAGGAGCAATGGATACATACCATGGATCAAAGCAAGCGAAAATCGAGCTCAGAAAATCAACCACGCGACAAACACGTCCAAGCAACGAGATACAGGCAGCAACACTCAAGCAATCCTCGCGCAAACAACCAAGATCAATTCTCGAAGCTCAATTCAAAATTCTAAATCGCCAGAGCAGAAAGCAAGGAAGCAACGAAGTTGGAATGAATCAAAAAATGCCCTAAATTCGCCCTTATACCCGCCCGGAGCTAAGGTAAATTTCAAATGGCCAGGACAAGACATCTCGACAACCGAAACCCGGAGCCCTAGTGCGGAATTTCAAAATCCTGTAATTCGGATACTACGAGCTTCTCGCGAATGCGTAAACCAAAATGAGGGAAGACCGATTTTGATAGAACTGGAAAACTGATAGGACCGAAAATCCCTCAAGTCGCGTAAACCCGAATCTGGCAGAATCCCAAAACAGACAAGGAACCAGAGCCCGGGAAAATCCCCCAGAGACGGAAAATCCCGGATCCAGGCGAAAACTCGGACCTGGCCCAAAGCTCAATTTAAATTAATTCCAACCTCAGGGCAAGGGTAAAGCCAGCAAGACCAACACATCAAGACCCTAAAATGATAAATCCAATAAAATCAAAGGTCAAAGACACCAAAAAATGGGTCCCCACTCCAAGTGGGGCGTGTGTGCGAAAATTGCACAACAAATAGCGACTCCGCTGGGGAAATGCTCCTGAGCATTTCGATGACAAACTAGAATCAAGAACCCAGAACTCATGGTTTCAACTCAGATACCTAGCCACCTCGTCCTAAGTTAAAGCACGAAAATTCCCAGCCAATCAGACATTCCTATATTAGGGTCTAAGTGTGTACACATGCATATATTACCTACCCTCAGTTGCAAGAAGAACCAGACTTGGTATGAACAGACTACGTAAAGATTCTTACTCTAAAAGTAACCTGGATAGAGCCTCGCTGCCAGTCAGGCATCCATAGCCCTAACGAGGTTATCGCTGTGATCCTCCTGAACATAGCTCTACTGCCAACCAGGCGTCTATAGCCCTGGTAGAGATATTCAGATCCCCTTGATGAGTTGAATCCCAATCTCAGGATTTTCAAATATATTATTATTTTTTTTTGCTGATGTTTCTTTCTTTCTCTTATTTTATTCAACATGTGAACAGTGAAGTTCACACTCAGGGCTGAGAACCACAGTGGCACTAGAGTAGAAAAGGATTTTTCACCTGTCCAGACCTCATAAGGACTTTTACAACTTCAGGTATATTAAGGATTAAAGATATAAGACCCCAATATGTTCCTGTTCAGACTGACTAGAAACCCCTTTGCCTTACCGCCAGGACAAATGACAGAGGCAACAGAATTCATACCATGGCGCGTTGGAAAAATGATCAAAGTTTGTAAGGGAAATATCAGGAACATTAGACCAGCTTTGCCACCATTTCCATACAGATGCATCCACAATCCCAAAAGGAGATAGGACCAAAAACAAGAGCAACGCCGAACAAAACAAACAAACCCAAGCAAACCTACCCTAACCAAACAAAACCAACAAAGCAAGAAAGGAAACCTACCCCTAACCAAAGCAAGCAAAACAAACCAAGAAAGCAACCTAACTAACTATTTACAGGACAAAGAGCTGAAAACAGCTCAAGACTGGAAATAATGTTTGAGATACTGCCCATTGACAGGCAGTGGTATGTCCTCTCCCGTGAGAGTCCTCAAACAGAAGGCATTATCTCCTAGAATTTCGGCAATCTGGTAAGGACCAAGCCACAATTTATCAAATTTTCCACGGCTCCCTTTCTGATCATGCGGCTTATCCCAATACAGGACAAGGTTAGAAATCCTGAAAGCCTTAACTTTAGCTCTCCTGTCAAACCATCGCCTAACTACCCCCTAATGTTTGGCAAACTTTTCAAGGGCATTGTCCCGTTTTTCCTCAAGATGCAACAATTTAGCTAGCCTTGCTTCCCTTCTATCCCCTTCATCATAGAACTGGTTGATAAACTGTAGAGTTGGGATTTTGAGTTGGATAGGGAAAACTGGTTCCAGACCGTACACTAAATGATAGGGAGAGGTACCAATGGAGGACTTAACTTGAGTACGATCTGCCCAAAGAGCAAACTGAAACTGGGTATGCCAGTCTTTTGGGTTCCTCTCTAACAGTTTTTGGATGACAGTCAGCAAGTTCTTGTTAGAGGATTCAGCTAGACCATTCCCCTGGGGATAATAATTAGATGCAAATTTGACAACAATGCCATGATCAAAAGCCCAGTTTGAGAATTTCAAAGATGCGAAGGTAGGGCCATTATCACACACAACAGCAACAGGACATCCAAACTGATTGAGAATGGCAGATTCAAGAAAATCAATTACTACCTCTGATGTACACTGCCTACAAGCAAACGCTTCAGTCCATCTTGTAAATTAATCAGTGATGGTAAGGATATACCTGTGTCCAACGGAAGATGGTGGATTGATGGGGCCTATGACATCCATACCCCATTGAGCAAAAGGTTTTACCTCAATCACAGACTGGAGCGGAAATGCTGCACACCTTTCTCTTGTCGCTGCAGTCTGGCAAGTGTGACAGGTCCAGACATGATGATGAACATCCTTGAATAGTGTAGGCTAGTAATATCCTGCCCTCAAAATCTGATTCGCAGTGGCAATGGAAGAACCATGACCAGTGCCATATTTCTCATGAAACTCATTTATTACTCTCTCAGACTCCTGTCTCCCAAGGCACCTCAAATAAATACCTTCATGATTCTTCTTGTATAGGACAGCTCCTTTCAGCATGAAGCCATCACTTTTCAACCTCAAAGCTCGCCTCTGAACTGCATTAAGGTGACCAAGAGCTCGCTGATTCAACAGATAATAGACTATATCATCATACCAGCCCTCTGGGGAAACCTCTTCAACATCATAGTTACAAACAGACAATCCAGGGCCTATCTCTGCCATGGTCCGGGTGAGTCCCTGTCCTCTTACCAGCTTCATGGGCTGGATCTCAATGTCATACTCCTGAAGCATAGTCACCCATTTAGCTCTGCGCTCCCCTAATTCATTCTGCATCAGCAATAACTTAACTGCAGAATCAGGAACAATTGCGAACACCTTGTTTCTGAGGATATAATGCCTAAATTTTTTTACTGCTCGGACAAGGGCATAGGCTTGCTTTTCCACACATGGATATTTCAGCTCAGCATCATTCAGTGGTGCACTCATGAACGCGATGGGATGCTCATTCCCCTCGTCAGACTTTTGTGTCAGCATTCCAGCACATGAGTGGTATGAAGCAAAGGAATAGATATAGAACGGTTTACTATAGTCTGGACTCACCAACACTGGAGCATCAGCAATGGCTCTTTTAATCTCTGCAAAGGACTCCTTCGCTTCTGTAGTCCACTCGACCTTGGCATCTTGTTTTAACATAGCATTTAATGGCTTCACAATCTCAGCAAACCCAGTGATGAATTTCCTGACAAAATTAATCTTACCGAAGAAAGATTTCATCTCCTTCTTACTGACAGGTGGCTGAATTTTCAAGATGGCCTCTACTCTTTCTGGATCTATGGCAATGCCTCTCTCTGATATCACATGCCCTAATAACTTTCCTTCTGTGACCCCAAAAATACACTTCTTGGGATTCAAGGAGATGCCAAATTCTCTGCACTTCTGGAACACTTTACGCAGGTCTGAGATGTGATCCCCTCTGTTTTTGGAAAAAACAGTCAGATCATCCATGTAAATGATAATGCACTTTCCTATGATGTCTTTGAAAGCAATATCCATAGCTCGTTGAAACGTGGCTCCTGCATTGATAAGCCCAAATGGCATCCTCCTGTAGGCGAATGTTCCCCACTTAATTGTAAAAGCAGTCTTGTGTCTGTCCTCATACTGGACCATCACTTGATTATACCCTGAATACCTATCCAGAAAGGACATCATCTGCGATCCATTAACCACTTGTAACACCTCATCCAAAGAGGGAACTGGATAATTATCTTTCTCTGATGACCTATTCATATTTCTGAAGTCGACACAGAGCCTAATTTCACCGTTCTTCTTTCTTACTGGAACCAGATTAGCCACCCAAGTAGAATGCCTGACAGGAAATATGATTCTAGCGGATAGCAGTTTCTGGACTTCCTTCTGTATGAGTGGCTCCAACAGTGCATTAATAGGTCTCTGCCTCTGTCTGAAAGGCTTAGCACCTGGATTGAGAGGTATAGTGTGAGTTATGATGGATGTATCGTAAGTCTTCAAGTCTTCATAACCCCAATCCACTATGTCTGGAAAGTCATATAGGGCTCTGATTATTCCCTGTCTTTCTTCAGGAGTACAGACCTTACCAATGAAAATATTCTTCACATCGTCTTCGGTGCCCACATTGTGAGTGTCACACTGTCCACTGATAGACTCTTTCTTAGATTCCTGTTTCTGATCTCTGATTTTGTTCATACCAAAAATTCTCTCCAGCTGTACCATTCCTCTTGGAATAGTATTGGACCTCAGATTCAGCACACCTTCCAGATCCAATTCTGCTTCTTGAGGTTCTGTTTCATCAATGATCTGTGAAGCAAAGACATCCGTGTTCATGATAAAGTCAAGGATATGTTTATCATCCTCAAACACCTAAAAATTAGTCACATTGTTAGGGACTGACGGGACAGGAGTTAATTCAATAGTAAACTTCTTCAATCCTGATAGGGACAGGGGCTGCAAAGTACTGGCCACTTGAGCTAGAGAATCAGCTGTCTGATTCTTCTTCCTTGGGATCAATTGGATATTAAAAGCGTCGAATCCCTCAATGAGGTCCCACACTCTATTCCTATAGTTGGTCATCCTCCTGTCGTGACACGCATACTGCCTTCTTACTTGTTTGACCACTAATTCTGAGTCACCAAAAACTTGCAAGACCTTGACCTTTTTCTTGAGTGCCATAAGGAGTCCATGAATTAAAGCTTCATATTCAGCCACATTATTTGTGCAATGAAATTGGAGCCTATGGGCTGCGAAGAAACTCTTACCCTTCGGACTGATCAACTCAAATCCAGCTCCAGCCCCCTGCTTGGACTTGGATCCCTCAAACTTGAGAGTCCAGTATTCTGTATTGGTGGTCTTCTTCATTCTGTCTTTTGGTTTATCAGTAATAGAGGCTTCCCTAGTCACAGCAGGTTCCTGATTTTCACACTTTGCTTGTAGATCCTGCTCATCTGTGCTAGCCACCTGAGATGGATTCATGCTTTGGTGTACTTCTTTCACTGCTGTCTGGCACAAGCAACACTCCAACTCTGAGTGGGAAGCATTGTGAACTCTGCACCAATTTGGCAAGAGTAACTCCTTAAAGCTTGTCTTCCTTCCCAAGTGAGTCTGATTCTCCACGCACTGTTTAATGAAATCCTGAAAATTACTCAGTAAGCCGATCTGCCTATCCTCAGGTTCTCCTTCTTCCTCAACTGATTCTGTCAGGACTTCAACAAGACTGGACCCTATTCCAACATCAGCTGGCATCGTGTGCAACATCAGCACCTCTTCTACGTCCGATTCTTCGTATAGGGCCGATAGTAAGTAGTTTTCCATTCCAGCTTCTGATATGAGAACCTCGGTTGAGGTCTTTTGGTATTCTATTATCATGTAATTCATTCTAGGCTCCCTCTCAATCCTTATCTGATTAGGCACTCCCTTTCAGGGAAGCCACATATGAGAGTGATCAGTGGACACATACCCATTCAGGGCCTTAGTGAAATCTCTTCCTAAAATTAAACCATATGCATCAGGAATGTCAGCTACCTGAATGTTAATAACCTGTTGGATCCTAGGATCAAAAGCTATCTGCATATGAATCATGTTCAGTTCCCCTACCACACTTACTTCGGTTTTATCCAACTGAGTGACCTTCTTCTGGGAATCAGCAGGTGTAATTCCCAGAGCCCTACAAACTCCAAGAGGCATCACATTGGTGGAAGCACCCGAATCCAACAGACAATTGTGAAGGTTCTTACCAAAGATTCTGACCGAGATCAGAAATGGTGGAGTCTCCGTCTTCCCTTGAAACAAAGTGGGCTGAGTATCCATCTAGGCCACTTGAGTTATGTCCTTTTCTTTTCCTCTATCTCCAGGGGGTGGATTGGTCTTATTATGTGTCTGACTTTATGTGTTCATTGACTGAAAACTGAGAGTCTGGCTGACATGCTCACCAGAAGGCTTGTCCAATGTCTTTGAATTTGCATCATAAATACCTAAGACAGCCTTCCTAATTGCAGGAAATCTTAGCAACTCAAATGCAGAAAGGTTTACCTTTAGCTTCTTTAATTCCTCTGCAACATACGAAGCCATCTGTTCTTCACTCATATCAGTAGAGACTTCCTTGGATAGTTCCTCTGGCTTATCCTTACCTGCTTGAACGGTCCTTTCCTTCTGTGGTTCTGCTTGAGCTTGTCTATCTTTCGAAAGGTATTGCCTGGAAGCCTGTGGATAAGACAAATTGTTGCTCGCATTAGGATCTGGAGGAGTACTAAAATTATTAGGAGGAATGGAGGTAGTGAATGGCCCTCCGGGTGGTGGACGCCTGTGGGGCATATCCCTCAATCCTTGTCTCTGGAACATCTATACTTCTTCAACATAAGCTTCATCCTGATCCAAGGGGCCATTGTCATTCATCTCTCCTTCATTAAACAGCTGAGCTACTTCATCTCCATTACAAATCTGATCTGTTTCATCTTTCTGGGAATCAGGTTCTTCTGGTACATTTTCTTGGCTGGCTAGAAAAGGAGCATGATTCAATACCAACACAGGGGAATCGTAGGAGTTGGAGGGAACAATCTCTTGTGTATTCACATTGTTCTCTACCTCATACTGAAAGATAGAAGCAGCAGTTTGGAACTCCGGACATTCCAAATCTGAATGCTGGCTTGTTTTATGGAGTCTGCACCATCCTGATAGGGCTGCTTCTGCTAAATACACACCAGTAGGAGGTTTGTCCTGGCTAACTGGCTGGTTCGTAGATTGATTGACAATCTGATTTGTAGGCTAATCCAATGGGGTGGGAACTCCTCCATTATTAGGCCCTGTATTTCAAGTTCTGTTTTGTCCTTGCGATGGTCTTTTATCGAATCCTGACCCACTTCCTTGGCCTCTATCAAAGTTTTGCCTCCGGTCATTGTTGAAACCTCTATCCTGGTTGTAACCTCTGTCATTATAAAATCCTCTGTCATTGTGTTGCCCCCTGTCGAAATTCTGCCCTTGTGAGAACTCTCTGTTCTGATTAGATTGCATTCCCTTTTGAGCAGCTTGTAGTTGGCTGTTCTGATTTCTTAAGTAAGTTACTTCTAGATTTAGCTTCTTTATTTGTTCAGCCATTTCATCAATCCTTTCCTTATTCGGGTCTCGGTAGGGAGGCTGATTTGGGTTACTCAGAGGTTGGATAGGTACTATGGCAGATCCCAAAGACTGATGTAACACTTCAGAGTTCTGCAGATAAGCAGGGAAATTATTTGGCTGCAACTGATACACAAGCTGATTAACTTGCTGTTGAGGGAAGTTTGTCATAGGGGAAATCTGGTTCATAGGATGACCAGGGTGTGGTACCATCGATAATTGGGGAACCAGATTCATAATAGGGGTATGATTGGTGAAAGCCTGATTTACTGCTTGAATCTGGTTGGGATGTGCAACCGGTCCCAGAGAAGGCAATGGCCCAGTCAAGTGCTGTCTCAAGTCTGTGCTAAGCTTTACAGCTTCCGTATAAGCATCAGTCAAGGTAGCTGGAGGGTTAGGTCTCCATTTCAGAAAGGTTGCTGTTAGACTATCCAGAGCTTCATAATATACTCCCAGGGCAGTACTGTCATCTAGAACATATGGGTCTTGTAATCTGGTGAACGCACGATGGAATCTATTATTGAAACTGGCTATGGGTTCATTAACCTCTCTCTTGACTTTGATAAATTGCAGGTATAACTCATTGGGACTGATAGGAATCTGGAACTTCTGTAGAAAGGCCTTCTCTAGGTCATTCCAATTAAGAATTGAGCCGGCAGGAAGATGGTTATACCAATAAAAGGCTTCTTCTCCCAGTGAATAAGGGAACAACCTACAAGCAACATCCTCATGAACTATCCCCCTGTCCTTAAGGCAAGTCTGGAAAATTCTCAGGTGCTCTTCAACAGTCCTGTTTGGGTCGTTAGCATGGAATTTTGAACAGAAGTGTTCAGGGTTCTTGGGCATAACATTGTAGGCTTGAAAGAACAAAGGTGATGGATTGTTGGCAAGGAAAGCCATTGGTAAGAGCGGGGGTGGAGGTGGTGGTAGGTTATTGGCAGGCTGAGGCTGTTGAAGAGGAACCTCTTCAGGGACGGGTATGGCTTCAACCTCAGGATGTGAGGATATGGAAGATGTGGGTGAAGGGATGGGTGATGATGATTCTCCCCTTACTCTAGTCCTCCTTGACCTATTGGAGAACTGTAGCTCTTCTAAATCCTCCTCTCTTGTATTGGATCTGGTATTTCTCCTATATCTCTCTGGAGAGATGGCATTCAAGAAACGATCCAGTGTGCTCATTCAGGCCCTCCTTCTAGCGCCAATCTGTTGATGGTGTTTTCTGCACAGCAACAACTCAGACAGAATGCAATATTCTATCTCTTGAAAGGTTATTCTCAACAATAAATTACTGAGAATTACCCCAAGGTTATTCTCAACAATAAATTACTGAGAATTACCCCAAGGTCTCTTGGGTGTTAGGTCATAACAATGCATAAAACAACTTAGATAAAATGTGAAATTGCTGGTAATCACAATCGGACCTTACTACAAGCAAACTGTATCTTTTCAATTTATCAGATCTGATAATATGATGATCTTGAATCCTAAATCTAACTGAATAATAAAGAAATTGCAAAAGATAGGGATGCAAGGAAGTAATAAAATCTAACTATTGCAAGGACAAGCAATGCAAATGACATATATTCGGAATGGACCTATCTCAATTAACCAATTCTTGTTCGACCCACAAGGCAATCTTACAAGAACAGTGCAATCTTCTGAGGAATACAGATTTTTAAATCATAGACTTGCATCTACAACCGAACTTAGGCACATTTGAATATACGGTCCAGGTTGACTTCACCAGCCTACTACAATTAGATAGTTACTAGGAGTATAGACCAGAGATAGCTACCAACATTCCAAATATGAAATCACATACACCATTTATCCAACTAAACTGATTTATTTCTAACTTTAAAACCCTAGATCTTCAAGCAATGTAAAAGATAGAACAAAAGAACCATGCAAGATGAGATAACACAAAGGATTTCACCAGGAAAACCACAATGCCTTCAATTGTATTAATCACCAAATGTTGCAACAATTCAACTGTTCTGAATATAATGTTTGCTTCAAGAAACTTCAAATGCTCTAACTATAGCTCTTGCTCTATTACTATCTTGCTATGTCTATAACCAATGTCTCACTCCTACAATGAGGCGAGAATGCCTATTTATTAAATTTTCCCCCAAAATATGTCAGCCCAGCCAAACATTTTTACAAAATAATAAAAACCGCCAAAACAGGTCGGCCAAGGAAACAAACTAAGGCACACATTTAATGCCATCATCCAAGTCAGCCAAGGCACAGTCCCTAAGGAAGTCTGGTCCAATGCATGCCCTATAATAATAGGGAAGCACAAATCTCGAAAAGAGCATTAACTGCTACTCCCTTTGTCTTTCCTCTACGCTGGTGACCCTTGGACCTTCGAGAATATCCCCTCCAACTCAGCAATAGGTGGCAACGGCAAAACCCTGAGTCTGCATTTAATTGAATCAATTCCCTCATTGGATCGCTCAATGGTTTTCTTCCAGTCTTCCTTGTTAGCCATGTACATGTCTATTACTGCCAAGTAGGTAGCTGCATCATCAAGCAAATGAGAGGTGACAGCTCCATCAGATTCCGGGGCATAAACCTCATGCCACCATTCCTTCAGTTGATCTAAGCTCAGATATTTGGGAGCTATTTTCTTTCTCCCTGTCATCACCTCAAAGAAAGAAATGCAACCATCATAAATTGCAGTGAGGTCAGCCTCAATTGATTTCCTTCATTTTTGTATCTTTTTCAGGCCTCCCTGCCTGATCTGCAATGCCTCGAACCATTCCCATGGTTCATCCAATCTAGCTGAGGGAAGGATTCCATCTTTGCCCAATTGCTCCTTGCCATGTCCTAAAATAATCCTTGACTTCTGTAGTAGGAGGTCATTATCATTCTTATCTTAAGAGAGGATACTCTCTAACAGTTCCTTTCCCCGGACTGCATCCTTTCCCACAGACAGGATCTCCTTAATAGCTTCATCTCCTTGTGTCTGGACACCCATCAACCAGTCGGTGGCAGCCTATGCGGAGGCCTTCATCTTTTCAATTCCAGAAATTGTTTCCTTGGGTAGAAATCCTGGAGTAGCAGAGGACGGATGAAGAGACTGTAGAGGCTTCATTACCTCCTCCAGACATTTCCTCAACCTTTCGTTTTCTCTTTTAAGTTCTCGCTTTGACTGGGTCTCCTTCTTTAGTCTATCAACAATTACGGCACTTGACCCCTCAAATTCCTCAATATCATGCTTTAAGGAGGCCGACCCAAGGTTAATGGTTTGGATGTTGTAATCCTGGCCTGTTACCTCATCTCTCGTTTTGTCTGCAGTAGGGGTGGCAATGTGAACTACTCGGTTATGCACTTCATCTCTTTCTACCCGAGAAATCACCTTTGCAGCCTTCTTCTTTTTGCCCTTACCAATCTGAGACAACATCTCATCCCAGTCAAGAGGAGTGTCTTCTACAATCACCTATTTCTTCTTTGCAATTTCTTTCTCCAACCACTCCGGGGCTACGGGGTCCGTCCGGATTCCTTCTGTATGAGTTTCCCCCGGGTCTTTTGTGGCTTTCTTTCCTTCCACAGCTGTCACCTCGACTTCCTCCTTGGCTGTTGCCTTGTCCCCTTCCTTCTCTGGAGTTTTCTCACTTTGACCAGCCTCCTCAAGTCCCAATTCTGGATGCACCGGTGATGGAGTCCGAGCAGGTAGGATTTCCTCCGGTTCCGATGATCCGCGACCTTTCTCACTCTCCGGAGAATCCTCGTACTACACCAAGGGAGAAGTGTGCCTTTCTTCTGTTTCCACATCGAGCTCGACAGCCTCACTGAACAATGTTCCCTCTTTGAACGGTTCTGCTTCTCTACTGATTTCCTGCTCATCCGGATTCTTCGGTTCTAGTACGCTCTGTGGAGGAGAGACAGGCTTGTCCTGTTCTTCAGCTAGCAATATTGGAGAAGAATCTTTTGGCTATGGAGCATCCTTTGGGGAAGGAGTTCTGGATTTTCTGGTATACACCTTGGTCTTTTCACCCCCAGAACTCTCCACATCAACAACTGGAGGTTCATCCTCTGAAGCAGTTTGGTCTTTCTTCTTAGCCACCCTTGTAGTTCTGGCTTTCTTTGGTGGTGGAGGAGCATCCTCTTCTTCAACTTTCTCTGCTTCTTCCTCATCCGAGGACTTGCTGATTGTTAGAGTTTTCCACCTGCGTTTGCCAATTGGTTTCCTTTTTGCTGCAGGCTCAGTCCCCTTAGGACCTCTGACTTTGATCTTGAAAGGGGAGGTTTTAGCCGATTTCCCTTTGGGGTCCTCTTCCCTGGATTCTTCAGAAGTGGACATGGGGTCGAGATTCCCCATCAAATCAAAAGTACAAGGCACATTAGCATTCTCCAACACCCAGACCTTATGTTTAATCCAAGAAAAGGTAAATCTTAGCACTGGAGCCATCAAGTCTTCCAACTCTGTTACCTCAGGCTCATTCCAATCAATATCTGCAACTGATCTGTCCTTGATGGGCTCATAGACATGGTCTTGGACTAGTTTTCCATCGTCATCCAGCTGATCCGGAATCAGCTTTACATTATACTGTCTAATGGCCTCTATAGGCAGCCGGAATACCTTTTCTTCCTCGCATCAAGGTCATCCTTGATGTTGACCCAGTAGTCCTCCAAATCCTCTTTATGCCTGTACTCCCGGGTAGCCCTTTTCTGTGCCTCTCTGGTTATATCAAAGTTCATTCTCTTTGAATGGAAAGAGAATCCATATGCGGCTAACTCCTTACCTGTAGTGTGAGCTGATTGGATGGACAGGCACATCTCCCCCACGCCAATCCCAAGAGGGAAGTCACCTCCAAAACTAGTCTTATGCTTCTCCCTCTTCACCACTGCGTCAAACTCACAAATCTATCTTACGACCTCCAGTAGCACGATGTGGTCAGTGGGATACCTGGGCAATCTGTAGGGTGCAACAGGGCATCCATCAATCCGGAGATAAGTGAAGGTGGGGAACTGGATAAACCATGCCCCGTAATTCTTGATCAACCCCTTGGCCCCATCGGACAATCTGATATGTTCTGCATTCTGAAGGGTCCGGGTAATGTGCATTGTAAAGGCATCATTGTCCCTCCTATAATCTCTGTGTCCCAAATGTAGCTCCGGATAGACTTCGTAGATGATATCCTGCCCGATAGTTCCTGCCGGAGTCAGTCCCTTGTAAGGATAGGAGATGGCTAATACATACATGATGTAGGAGGACATGGTGAACTTCTTCGACTCCAAGACATTCCTCAGTTGTTTGTCTATTTCCGCACTGATGAGACCTGCCCAGTGATAATTTGTTCCCTGACTCATCTTGGTGATCACGTGGACCATCCAACTCTCCAATACTCCGGCAGTTTTAAGTCTGGCCACCCTGCTCAACAGTGTGATGGCATCATAGATATCCGGCCTGAATTTTAGCCTATGCAACTGTTTAGGCAACTTGGAGTGGTGGGATTTTGGCTTTTCCAGCCATGAATTGATGATCTGTTGAGCCTTAACTGGCTCGTTCTCATAATATGTTCGAGCTGTGTCAATGTTTAAGGCATAGACTGAGGGGAGATCCAGCATGCTGAAGGCCCGGGCAATGGAGGTAGGACTTAAGTTTGCCAAGACTCGTCCCTCAGTGCTGACCACCATCTGTGTGTCAAAAACATATTGTTGGGCACACTCCAAAATCAACTCGTAGCACTGGACCGCTGGAGGGAACCCTGCCACATGCACCAGTCCTGAATTCATCATTCCTTGCCTCAAGGCTGATTGGTCCTTCTCAGCCGTTCTTTGCTTGAACTCCTCATAGCACCAAGCACCGACGCTGGTATCAGATACCTCAGCCCATACGGAAGATAGCTTACTTTCTGGAACCTGACTCTTCATGTCTAATCTCAATCTCTCTGTCTCAGAAACTGAAGATGCCCCTGCACTACCCTTGGACTTCCCAGCAGCAGCCTTGCTTGATTCGGCCTGCACATTCAAGAATTATTATTAGAATTCAATTATTGAGCTCATATCAATCCAAAGGGTTAGCACACATCATATAAATCCATTAAAATCCATTGCTAATTGCCAATCTTTCGAGATCCGTAGAAATCCAATAATCTGGGAAAATCGTGTGAACCGGGAAAATACCGTCAGGGCAGAATTTTGGAGAAATCCAACCCAGACGGATTCCTCCTACCAAGGCATTATTAGACATATAAATCATTAATACGCTCGGAAAATCAGAGGATATCGTTAAAAATTACTTATTAGCAACAGGAAATAAGCATAAACGATCATTTTATCATTCCTATCATCGAAATATACAAAAGAACGCAACCAGATAGGAAATCCGAAAAAATCCAGATGGAACGGATTTTCGCGGACAGCATCAAATGCACCGGAAATTAACCCTGTCCGCGGAATAAGCCCAAACCGGGAAAATCTGGGAGCAAGGAAATTCCGCGACGGCCTCGGGAACCCGAAAACGGCATAACATGCACCAAGACCCAAACGACCACGGGATCTCCACTACCTGAGTTCGAATGATCCTAAAACCGACGATAATCAACAATCTCAAGCAATGCAAAGGACCCAACTCCCAAAAGCCCTCAAAAGAAGGAATCCCCGTGCTGAAACGATGATGCCCTAAATCAAACGATAGAATTTCTGCCATTAAAACTAGAGCAAGCTTTAGGGTTAAAAATATCAGTTCAGGATTACCTAAAAGCCCTCTAATCCTCATAGGACGGGAAGCCAACATAACACGGGACAGAAGTCGCTCAAGCACAAAAATAAAACCATCGTTCTAGCCGAAACGCCAAGGAAACCCTAATTTCGCATGGTAACACATTCACGTCCGAAACAAACAAGCAGCCTGACCCAGAACGCCGTCTCAAGGATAAATATGCAATCAAACGGACAAATGGGGCTCATAGGGCACGGGAGATGGGGCTCAATAATAAAAACAGATCAATCCCGACTGTATAAATATAAAATCAAAATCAAATCATGGGCCGACCCCAAATTTAACAATACCCAGTGCAAGAAAACCCCAAATCATCTCATAAGCAAACGGAAGGGCAATGGATACATACCATGGATCAAAGCAAACTAAATCCGAGCTCAGAAAGTCGACCACGAGGTAAACACGTCCAAGCAGAGAGATATCGGTAGCAACACTCAAGCAATCCTCGCGCAAACAAGCCAAGATCAATTCTCAAAGCCCCAACTGAAAGTTCTAAATCGCCAGAGCAAATCGAGGAAGCAATCGAAGTTGGAATGAATCAGAAAATGCCCTAAATTCGCCCTTATACCCGTCTGAGCCAAGGTACCTCAGCCATTAATGCGCGACAAGACATCTCTGACAAGTCCAGAAACTCGAGCCCCAAGTGAAATTTCAGAAAATCCTAGAATGCGCGGATACACAGATTTCGCGGAAATGCAGAAACTGGGGAAATGAGGAAGACCGGGATTTTGACAGAATCTGGGAAAATCCGATAGGACCGGAAAATCCTGAAGTCAGGCAGAAACCCAGAATCGGAGAATCCTGCCAGAAACAGACAAGGAACCAGAGCCTGGGAAAATCCGCCAGAGACGGAAAATCCCGGATCCAGGCGAAAACCCGGACCTAGCCCAAAGCTCAATTTAAATTAATTCCAACCTCAGGGTAAGGGTAAAGCCAGCAAGACCAACACATCAAGACCCTAAAATGATAAATCTAATAAAATCAAAGGTCAAAGACACCAAAAAAAGGGTCCCCACTCCAAGTGGGGCATGTGTGCGAAAACTGCACAACAATGGTCATGTTGAAGGGGGGCATGATTATCATCCATTGGTAAGTTGTTCATTATATGTGTTTATATTGATTGAATTTGTAAATGTTTATATCGTTTTAACATTTTATATATATATATAAAATCACTTGATCATGATCATGGTTTATTTGTGTCTATCATTATCATAAAGGTGGGGTGCCCTAGGGCACATGATATGGATTATCACAGCCCAAATAATGTGGTTTTTCAAGCAGAGGAACATGGAGCTGTGAATATTGAAGATGAAGTTAATGATCTTATGGAAGAAGATGATCATGCACTAGAAAACACAGTTGAAGATGATGGTACAAATACATTGATCCATGACACATGTAGTGGCACAACTAATCATGATAATTGAGATGACTTTGATGATGTTCATGATTTACCTATACTTGATAAGGCATAGGAGCCCCTTTATGAAGGCTCCCAAACAAATCTTCTCTCTGTTGTATTTTTGCTGGTGAACTTGAAGGTTATGAATGGTTTATCCAACATAGCAATCTCACGGATGTTAAGGTATGTCATATATGTCATCTTTTTTCATCTATTTTAATTGTTGTTAGTTCATCACTAGTAAATAAATGATTAAATATGTACCATTAATATTATTTATATTAACAAATTATTTTTTTGTTATAGATTGATTGGTGAATTTTTGTTACCACCATCAAATATTTTACCTCGCTCATACCGAGATTTATCTAGCATTATGAAAGATATTGGAATGGAGTATCAAGCAATAGATACATGTCCCAATGATCATATTATATATCATAAACAACATGAATTTGCAATAGAATGCCCAGAATGTCATATCAGTAGATATCAAACAGATCAACTAACAAAAAAGGTGCCTTGCAAGGTTCTTCGTTATATTTCTATTATTCCACATATGCAACAATTATTTAGGTGCAAAAGCTTAGTGCAATTTATGGATTACTATGCATGAAATAGAAGTGGAGATGACATTCTTTGAATGCTTGTAGATGGTTCTGCATTTAGGGACATGGAGGAAAAATGGCCACACTTTAAAGAAGAACCTCATAATCTTAGGCTTTCATTGGCAGTGGACGGTGTCAATCCATTTGGAGAGCTGAGATTTATTTACTCGGTGTGGCCTATTTTTGTTATCAACAATAACATTGCTCCATGGATGTCAATAAAGAGGGAGCACATAATGTTGTCAATGATTGATCTAGGGATTTGTTTACATCAATTTTCTTTAACGTAGTAGCATCTCATTTATCTTATTTGTTGTATAATGACTTATATTTTTTCATTTAATAGTCATGTACATTAATTTATATATATTGTAGTAAAATAGTTATAATAATTATGTAATGTTTATGTTCATTCAACTAGGTAAGTACCAAGTTAAAGATATGAATATATATATCGAGCCTCTTATCGATGAGTTACTAAAGTTTTGGAATGGCGTCACTATGTATGACGTCTCTAGACCAACAGGACAAAGACAATTTCAATTCCATGCAATGCTTGTATGGACAATTCATGATGCACCCCAGGGCTAACACATTTTTGTGGTATGTTATAACGTTCGACTGCACTTTAACGATATTTAATTTAATGAAGTAGATATCATGCATGTTTTTTAAATAATCTATTCATTATATATAATTATAAAAATTGACATATTTAATCCAATTATATATGATCTTGTAGGTCTTCAAACAATTGGAAAATTTGCATGTCCAATTTGTGGTCCAAAGATGAAATCTCGTCATTCAACAAGTTTAGGAAAGCAGGTGTTTGATGAGGATAGGCACTTCCTCCACATAAATCATAAGTATCGAACTACTGAAAAAACAAATTTTCAATGGGAAAGAAGAGACTACATCAAAACCACGAAGAATGACACATCGCCCATGGAAGTTGGAACACAATAGAATTAATCGTCAAGGTTATACATCAGATCAAATTGCTTATCTATCATATATGATATGTTTGGAATTTATATTTTTATATTGTGTTGTGTTTACTCATGCTGTAATTGATGATTGTCATTATTAATTTGTTTAACTTATATGCTTCATGAAGGTCGTCAAGGCATTAATGGTCGGCTTCCACAGGGACTGAAAAGTTATCCTAGACAATTTAGTAGGTTTCCCTACTATGAGATTGTGCATTTGTTTGATACAATGCATATCAGAAAGAATATAACAAAAACGTTATGGAAAATATTAGATGGAAGGCATGACAAAGAAAAATTGTCAAAATTTGTAGTGACATTCAAGAAGCCAATCATGCAATGAAAAATGTCATTTGATTGAATAGCGATGGAGACCAAATTAATATAAGTTCCCTTCCTTGGTTATTAATGGAGCAACAAAGAAATGCTATAAAAGAAGTCATACGAAAAATTTGATTTCCCATAGGATTTGTTGCGAACATAAACAATATCATAACAAAGAAAGGTGAATTTGGGTTAGAGATGAAAACACATGATTGGTATACCTTCATTAAGGTAATTATTCTAGTATATTATATACACTTGTATACTGCATGCACTTTTCAGTATATTATGTTTACTACTTTTGGAAAAATAATGAAAAAATTATTTTATAATTATTGCAGTACGTTCTACCTCTATCTCTCCCAAACAACTTTGAAAACAATGTCAAGCAAGTTATATATGATCTTGGAAAATACATGAGGCAAGCAGTGATATTTGTTCAATTCGTTGTATAGATCTTATAATTTCCATTTGTTTTACTTGTTATGTAATATATTGTATAGTTTTGTTAAATCTCATTAATATATTTGTGCCTTGAATCATTTGTAGATGGTTGTCATCTAAATAAATACATAAAGAAGATATAATTATTGGAAGAGAAGAATTCCTCGTCTATTGTGTGAAATGCAAAAGTGTCTACCTTCGACACTTTTGAATGCACAAGAACACTACCTCATACACCAAGTTGAGGAGATTGAATTGTGTGGACCTGTACACACAAGGTCAATGTGGATGGTTGAGAGGCACTTGAAATTTTTAAATGCTTTGGTTAGACAAAGAGCACATCTTGAGGATTCTATGGTGGAGGGATATATGGTATACCAGACCATGGTGTACATTAGTGAATCTCTTCCTAAGTTTGCAGCAAATATCCATGTAGATCACATTTGAGATCCCAACTCAATTAAAAAATTCAAAGGGGAGTACCTGATGGGGAAAGGTAGATTGAGGAAAGCGAGAGGTAATTATAAGATGGTCATGGAGACTAATTATAATAAATTTTACATATGGTTTTTATGTATATTGTACTTATTTAATTATTAATCTTCAATAAACATCAATTATAAATTAAAGTCGTATACTGTGGTAATTAACTAATTATACGTCGTTTGTGAATTTCAATTTTTTTTGATATAGTTCGTCAAGAGTGGGATGCACTAAATTTGTACATTGTAAAAAATCTTGATTGGATGATGGTATGGATTGAATGATGTCAACAATCTAGTTGTGTATTAACATGGGAAGGTGTGGCTTCATTGGTTAAAGAAGCTCATCGTAATGGAGATTCCAATGTTACACAAAGGGAAATTGATTTAGCATGTGGTTTAAGAGATAAAAAGGTACATATAAATATATTAATCACCTTTATTATTTAATTATTTTCATATATTGATGTATATATGATGCAGAGGATCCAACAAAATCATTTCATGAGGGTAAATCAAACCCAATCAGAATCAGGAGAAGATCAAATTCTTAATTCACTTTCTTTTTCCTCAAAACTCATACAAATTCTTTTGATTCTTCATTTCTACAAGACATGAAGGCAACACGTTAGCACTCCAATTTCAACAAACCATATGTCATTATCAGTATTCCAATTGACTCATTCAAAGAAAAAACCATATTAGAAAACTTTGACTCAATCAATTAGATTCATATCATTCTCAACCACCATATCAACATCTATACATTCTCTCAGACTTTCATAAGGAAAAAAATTATGCTCACTTGCTAAAAAAATAATTACCAATCCTTCAAATTTCTGTATACATCATATCCTCAAGGCAACAAAACACTTATTCTAAGTCATATTCCAAAATGTCAATAACCAAACTTCAATTATTGAAAACAGTCTAAACTTCTGAAATAGCACCAATTCATTTTCCTTACAAGGAAAACTAACAAAGACCAACCCTTCTTGCTATCAACTAGTTAATCAGTCCTTCAAGACACAAGATTCATCATGTTTTGAGAGAAATCAATTCAATACATCAGTGTATAAATATCGGATCTGCCTACTCTATAAAGATACCAAGCACACAATAGAATCATCATTCTCAAAATAATATGCATTGCCTTTACAACCTTGTTCAAGTATAAATTGTACTATAACTCCATCCAAATGACAAGGTTCAAGTATTTAAGGTCACTCACTTCCTTGTACACACAGATTTCCACTATCCATGAAATTTAAACATTAATTAGCAATAGACCTCCATACCCTAGATCAGGTGAACCACTCACACTAGGTTCAAAACCAAGATCCAAAGGAAAATTTAGAGACCTCTTAATGCCCATATCATCATATCAAAAAATTAGAATAATTTATAATGGAGAAACTAGCAGATTTCAAACTGTACACCCAAGAAAGGCTACTAGAATAGGGCCATTTTACAAAGCATCCCCCTTTTTTCCAACTCCAAATTGTTAGAAAACCTCAAAAAGTCAAAGTAAAGGTCACAAAACACCATATTTATCCACTTTCAAAGATTGAAAGACCCATTTAGAAAGTGTATTAACAAATCCTTAATTTTAGGCTAGAAACACCCAAAACAGTGAAGGTTTTGTGATTATCACCCTTACAAGCCTCCAATAATCTGGCCAACCATTGAAACATGCTCCTTATGTCTGAAAATTACTTTAGAAACATCTCCTTGGACATGCATACGTTATTTCTCCAATACCCTACTGGAAACCTTCATTTTCAAGAGGAAAACTCAGAAAATTAACTTTAAATCAGCAACACAACACCATATTCTTGATACCCTGCACTCACACAAAAAAAAATCACATAAAGGGCACCCTAATTATCCCATCCCACCATTTCTACTAGGCTTACATTGGTGGGATGGGGCTTAAACTTCTTTAGGGACTCTCAAAATCATAGTGAAACTAACTATGCCTGAGACACAAGATTGTCTTTGATTCTTTTGCTGCTTAAAACTAACTTTTAGACTCTTTGAAAATGAAAAGTACTCTTTATCAAATGAGATTACACAAGAAATAACTCTTGGATGTTACCAAATTAGCAATACAAGTTAGGAGAAATAGAAAGAATGCTTGATAACTCAGAAAAATAGGGCTTTTATTCAAGATTTTGTTGCAAGAATTTGAAGATTCTGCTCTTCCATGCCTTGCCATGCTTTTTATAACTTTTTCCCTCTTAATAACCGCCTTTTATAACTTCTCATCAGTTCAAACTTCCTCTTATCTCCTAATATGCTTGATTTATGCCTTTTTGTTTACATAATATTGCATTATTTGCATTTTTTTGCATTTTCACCTCCTAGTGACTTCTTTTATGATTTGATTACATTCAAATTATCCTTTTCATGGCCTTGACACAAAAATTTAGACTTGAACATGTAAATTTAACATATTATCCTTTTGAATGCATTTGCAAGATCTAGGTGCTACTGCACCAATATATATGTTGAGATTTGTTTTCTTTGCATACATTCGGCCAAGAATAAATGTTTATCAACTGATGATATTACAATAATTTTTACATGTTTGACATATTGTAGGTGAAACACCACAAGGATATGTGGTGCAATGGTCATAAAATTTGAATCAAAAATTTGGATGATACGAAGAAAACTTGTGATTTTGGTATAACTGCAGTCTTTTAGGTGACTAATGTTTCATCTAGAAGCGACATATATTTAGAAGTCAAAAAATTGATATTATGGGATTTTGGATGATATACTTGAGTGTGAATTTAAGTCTTTCAAATTAGTTCTGCTCATCATCCTATGGTACAGGCTACAATTGAATGAAAATGATCCTGAGTGAACTATTATTGAACATGATAATGGATTTACCAGGGTTAATACAAGGTCGATCGAGTGAGCTAGAAATGAGCCCTATGTTCTTCCAAGCCAATGTGAGTAGGTATTTTACTTAGAGGTTTCAGGTAAACCAGGTTGGTCATTTGTTATTAGACATGATCCAAGAGGAAGACCGGTAAAGTATAATGTGGTGGAAGAAGAAGATACTGAAGAACTAGAAGATGGTGTAGATGATGATCAGGATCAACAGTTAGTTGATGATGTGCTTGGCGAAGATGTCGAAGAGGAGGAACTAGATCATGATGATGTAGGAGTTAATGTTCATGAAGATGACATCTGTGTGGATGATGACATTATTGAAACTGATCGATATCAATGATGAAGATGATGATATGACCAATCCTTACAATGTCAAATATGGATAAGATGATACAGACAAAGAGTTGGATGAAGAAGAAGATCAATGACATTGAAATGTATGAGTTATTCGATTACATTATCTATTTGATATTAATTTCTTGTTAGAATTATATTTGATTTATGTTGTTACATAATTAATTCATGATGTTTACATTGACATATGTATGAGTTATGCGATTATATTATCTATTTGATATTAATTTCTTGATAGAATTATATTTGACTTATGGGAGATCTAATTTTATGAATTTTTATCCATGCACAGACCTAATGGGTTGTGTCTAAACACTGAATATAAATGATACACACACACACACACACATATATATATATATGTATATATGTATGTATGTATGTATGTATGTATGTATGTATGTATATGTATTTGAAAATGTAAATGTAAATGCAATTACTGGATGCTCTCCTAGAACAATAAATGCAACATATCATTAAATAAATCTATATCTATGTATATAAATGTGTATTTCTAAATGCAAGTGTAAATACAAAGAGCATATGGTTTTATAGTGTTATAGATACAACATATCCATAAATTAATGTAATTGAAATTCTAAAGTCTTCAACACATATAATATGAAATCAATCAAACTATTAAAATACATGAGAAATAAATGAAAACAATAAATGCATATGTATCTGGATCAAATCCTTTTCGTGGACCCTATTAGCACTCAAAAATTCTGGTTGAAAAACCACAAGAGGTTTCCAATCTCTTGGTACGCTTTGGGTAACGTACAAGGCTTAATGACTCGAGCCTTCTTCTCTTTTGGTGCTGCTGAACCTAGGTGGGTCTACCTATACTGACTGAGCAGACTTAATTGATGTTATTTAACTATAGTAATCTATCCACAATGGCAAGTTTACAATGAACAATGTGATCCTAATCTAACATGAACTAAATGAGAAATATGTTCAGTTAACAGATGTATAAAATGAATTAGATTTATGGATGGACAAGGGGAGACCGTGCCTTATTGGGTATATGGAGTCTAATGAATATCTGCAAATGTGGATTTCAATAATGGCAATAATTCAAACTGTCAGGCACAAAAATTGTTTACAACTTGTGTAAACATGCAAGTGAATAATTGACAAACTCTTCTTGAGATAGAATGGCAATTCTAGTTATGCGATTCTTCTGATTAATCCAACTAACACTTACCAATTGTTGTGATTGATTAAAAGATTTTAATCCCTACTTGAGAGAACCAAATAACCAGATCACACATATATAGCAAATGTACAATGATAAATAGAATATAAACTTGTTATATCAATTTAAACAATAGAGAAGCATCAAAATGGAGACAATCAAATAACTACATAAATTTAACAAATAGCTGATACAAAAATCTTAATCTGCGACTTAGATATCTTCATTTACTCCATCAAAATACATGCATCTGAGTCTCTGTATATGAAAGCATTTTGCTAGAAAGCTATCTACTGAATATATCCTAATGCCTATATTTGTTGCATTACTATGGAACAAATATAAATACATCAAAACTTGGAAGGGACACGTCCCTTCACAAATGTTTTATTTTACTTAACTAATTAAAACAAGAGATTAGGCTCTATTTAGCCATAGATGAAAATTTGATAAATGATGTAGATAATCCTACCATTGATGAGTATCAACATCTCCTAATGTGTTCTTGGTAGATATTTCCACCTTTATCATCCTTCGTTCTGCTCGCAGCTCTCATCCAATGTCGAATCCTTCCCTGTAGCATTTTCTAGAATTCTCTGCAACATCAATTCACATTCTTTGATCCACTTGGCTTTCTCTTTCAACTTTTCTCCATCTTCAAATAGTGTAGGTAGTTCCATATTCGTAACATCAACCAGCCCATTTGCATCTTCTCACAGTTCCTCATAAAGGTCCCTGTGTTTCTTTATAATATGGTCACCCATCCAATGGCCACACTGTCAGGAACATCTCTTTCATTTAATTCTTGGAGCTTTTCTTGAATCCTTCCATCAATTCTCTTATGTTCCTGCCCTGTAACATGGTTCTTTGAATATGCTGACCATATCTTATTCAACCAAATCATTAAGTTGGCCTACCTTTTTCTGATTATTGTAGTGAGTATCATATTTACCTTGTGAATATGCAGTTGACTCATCCCAATGATCTTTTACCTGTGAGCTTTAGCCATGTGTTATTAATTTAGGAGGCTCCATTGTGACTCCTAGCATGTCCTTCAAATGATCATTTTCTCTCATGATCCTTTCATTACTCATTTTGTACATTTCCTTTTCTTTGATCAACATTTGTATTTGAGCTTTATTCAAATTTTCCACATTAATCTGAATGTCTACAGTTTCCACAGGATCTACCTCTCCAACCTTCAGAGTCATGAAATGTCCAAATGCTTTCTTAGTATCAATCACCACTGTATTTCTATGAGGTGGATACAAGGCCCATATAATGAGTGTTCCTTCATTTGGGTTATATTTGGATCTAGCATATATTTCTATCACCCCCTCTGGACTAAGCTTGTGTGTGGCACTATTATCCTTTAAGAAGCTATCAAAGACCAATGTAGAATTCAAATCCAACCCTAGAAAGATCATAACTCTAACATACTCTAACATTTTCCTTCCTTTATCGGGGGTCATATTAGCCTTTTCTCTATCCACAATTAATTTCAAATTATTTAGTAGCTGCTCCTCATTGCTTTGTGTAATATTATCAACTATCTCCGTTATCTCCTTGCCCTTTTTTTTATACAAGAAAAATTTGAATTCTGAAGAATTCACAAATTCATTGTTTGCTACAAATGACCTATATTCCATCTCTCTGGTGTTTGTATCTTGGCTCTCTTCAGCACTTGGTTCTCTAGGAGGGAAGTTGTAATCTTGAGTTTTTAATCTAGAAATCCTACTGGGTAGGTCTCGTGGCATATCTTCTCCAAGTTCCTCATCTCTAGAAAAAAGGAACCTTGTATCCGGCAACCCTTGGTTGTATTCCTCCACCACTCTCTCTGCTTCCTCGTCCTCCAAATTTCTAATCATGTCATCAAACTGATAAGAAACATGATCATATCCTCCAAAGTTTATCCTTTGTCTGGCAGAATTGATATATCCCTCTAGATCAAAACCTTTTCTTGGTGGACCCTTATTCATATTATACTGCTTTAATTTGTCAAGGATTAAATCATATCCTTACTTTGCAAGCACAATAAAATCACCAAAGAATAGAGTACTAGGCATAAATGCTTATTTTTTGAATGAACCAAAATTCATGAAACTAGAAAATTCCATTTTTCTTACAATTTCCAAATATGCAATCCTATCTGGGACTATTTTAGGAAAAATGAATGGAGAATCCTCAAAACCAAACACCCTTACAATAGTAGCATCTTCCAAGCAATACCAATCTCCCCAATTGTGATCAATTGGTCCATTAAAGTCCTTAGGTCTGAGGAAGCGTTTTATTTCATCAAACAATGGTTGCACACAAGGATGACTATACAATTCATATATTGGCTTTACAAAATATTCTTCAAAATACAGGTAACTAGAATTAGCAAACCTATTGTCCCAAATGGGAGTCCACAATTGAATGGGTAACAATTTGCCCTCTTTATCAAACTGTGAAACCTTCATCTTTTCTGGCCAAATCCCTAACTCTTGTCTGAAGTACAATACTAGATGCATTAAAAGAAAATAATTCCTAAGGTGTAGAACAAGGGATTTATTCTTGATTTCCATCAATGCTAAGTCGAGTTCCTTGGAGACAAATGAAGCATAGTAAAAAAACCTAGAATTATGACATTGAATGTCAACTACAATTACAATGGGAACAATGGACATATACTTAGGAACTTCCATACCCAACACTTTTCCTACCGAGAAATAGGTATATCTCATATAGGTCTTGAATGAGTCCACATGGAATGGAGGCCTATTGCCATCATGAAGTAGGACAATTTTACCATCTTTAATTCATGTAAGGGAAACCTCCAACCCTTGTAAGTGGTGTCCATTCTCCAAAACTCCTTTTCCAACTCTTCATTCACAATTTTCTCATTACTCCACCCTTCCAACTTAAAAACCTCACTTATTGAAGCCTCTGATATGTATATGAAGGGTTTCCCAAATGGTCCACATATGACCTTAAGTTTTGAGTCATAGTGGGTGGCCAACAATTTTACCAGTTTTGTATTGACAAACACATTAGGGAAAACCATCTTTCCCAAATTTAGACACCATGGATTACAAATTGGCTCAAAACGACATCTTCGGTGAAAGTGGAATCTAAACAATTCATAGCCTCTTATTGGGGTCCAAATGTCTCCTATGTGCTTGCATTTGTCATCCAATTTTTCCACTTCCACCCTCAGTTGCATAGAGCACCTACCTCTGGGCCCAAAGCTAGCCAATTGGTCAATTAAATCCCGATTCAGCTTTCGTTCAACACCCTTCGGCTCAATTCTAGACTCAACTTTTTGCTTCTTATTCTTAGGGTAATTGCTCTCACTTTGTTTTCTACCTTTCAACTTCCCTGAGCTGGTGGCTTCCATATTACTTGCTTAAAATTGCAGAAATGAAAAAGTTAAAATGCAGAGGACTTACTGGTTTTGATTGAGGTCTTTCAACTAAAACAATTCTCTAGCCCTTTGTTTGTCTCCTCATTTCCTTCGCTACCAATTCGCAACAATGTTCATTTTGCAACGATTTCCTTTCAATTTATGAAATTACCTGTACTCTGTGGTGCCATTAATGTTTAGCTCCAGGCATGAATGTAACATATTTTCAAATTCCTTACTCTCACATAAAATTAATTGGTTGGCAAGACACCTTCAAACTTTAGGCGATCTATACATTAGGCCCCAACCAACGTTCACTGAATGCTTTGCTGATCAGGGTAACACTCTACACATGTGACCAATGTTAACATTTGTCTTGTATACATCACCAAGAGTCACCCCAACAATCATTTTGGTTCATTTGTTTCTTCATCAGATTGAATTTTAGTATTTCTAACACATTCAATGGTTCCTCTGATGTTATAAGTCTCGTCGATAACACATCAAATGAACTTATCAGCAAGACACCTTCAAACTTTGGGCGATCTATACACTAGGCCCCAACCAATGTTCACTAAATACTCTGCTGATTGGGGTAACACTTTACACATCTGAATGATGTTAACATTTGTACTATATACATTGCCAAGAGTCACTTCAACAATCATTTTGGTTCATTTGTTTCTTCATCGGCCCAAATTTTAGTATCACTAACACATTCAGTAGTTCCTTCGATGTTATAAGTCTTGCCAATAACACATCAAATGAACTGGTTAGAAAGACACCTTCAAACTTTGGGTGAAGGCCCCAACCAATGTTCACTGAATACTCTGTTGATTGGGGTAACACTCTACACATTTGACCAATGTTAACATTTGTCCTGTATACATCACCAAGAGTCACCCTGACAATCATTTTGGTTCATTTGTTTCTTCATCAGCTTGACTTTTAGTATCTCTAACACATTCAGTGGTTCCTCCGATGTTATAAGTCTCACTGATAACACATCAAATGAACTGGTTGGAAAGACACCTTCAAATCTTGGGCAATCTATACATTAGGCCCCAACCAATGTTCATTGAATACTTTGCTGATTGGGGTAACACACTACACATCTGACTGATGTTAACATTTGTCCCATATACATCGCCAAGAGTCACCCCGACAATAATTTTGGTTCATTTGTTTCTTCATCAGCATGACTTTTAGTATCATTAACACATTCAATGGTTCCTCCGATGTTATAAGTCTTGCTGATAACACATCAAATGAACTAGTCAACAAGACACCTTCAAACTTTGGGTGATCTATACATTAGGCCCCAACCAACGTTCACTGAATACTCTGCTAATTGGGGTAACACTCTACTCATTTGACCGATGTTAACATTTGTCCTGTATACATTGCCAAGAGTCACCCCGACAATAATTTTGGTTCATTTGTTTCTTCATTGGCCTGACTTTTAGTATTGCTAACACATTCAGTGGTTCCTCTAATGTTATAAGTCTTGCCGATAACACATCAAATGAACTGGTAGGCAAGACACCTTCAAAATTTTTGTGATCTATACATTAGGCCCCAACCAACATTCACTGAATACTCTTTTGATCGGGGTAACACTCTACACATCTGACTGATGTTAACATTTGTCCCGTATACATTGCCAAGAGTCACCTTGACAATCATTTTAGTTCATTTGTTTCTTCATCGGCTTGAATTTTAGTATTGCTAACAGATTCAGTGGTTCCTTCGATGTTATAAGTCTTGTTGATATCTTTTCTTTTGGTTTTGAATATGTTGCCAGAACTCCTACCGATATCCTCCTATTGGTGTAACTTAGCGGGTTAGGTGAACATTCAAGATTTACACCAATTGCACATGTCTCGCTGATATATTCCCAGTGCTCCTGTCGGTGAAAGAAATGATGGTCTCACCGATGAAACTTCATCGATGAGACTTAAACATTCAGGCCAACATATGTTTTTCATGCCGAGATGACTTGTCTTGCTGATAGATTATCTTCATCGATGAGACCATAAGCCAATCTCCCCGATATGCCTTCTTTAGTAATCTTGATCACTACAATAGTTTTGATGTCTCATTGATGTGCTAAAAAGTGCTTGTAACCCATAATAGGTCGGGAAGACCCATACCAGCTCATGCCAATGTGATTTTTTTGCCACAATATCTTTGATCAGAAGGATTTTTAGGAGTAGAACAAGGTGACCGTGGGTAATTATATTCTATAGGGCCAATTACATCCTTTTCTGACTCAAAATGTAGTTAATTATTATTGAGAAATTTACATGAGTAAATCATTATAAAATTTTGAAATTTATAGTTCCAATCGCATCCCTTCTTCGACGCCAGGTCAGCAACAACTCCACGAGAACCATAATTACATCCATCCCTATTAACACAGCAAAAAACCAAGAAAGGAAGAGGTGGAGATAGAGAGCCCATGGATAGGGGAGATAGGAGGGAGAGATGGTGAGAGATAGAGGGGAGATAGAGAGGGGGAGGGAGGACAAAAGGGATAGATTGGTAGGAGGAGAGATAGAGGGGGGAGAAGGGGATGGAAAGAGAGAATGGAGGGGGAAGAGGAAATAAGAGGGAGATAAAGAGATATAGAGATGGAGGAAATAGGAAATGGGGAGATGGAGATAGCTCCATAGATATAGGGGAAGAGGGAGTGACATAGATAGTGGGAGATATAGAGAGATTGAGATAGAGATATATGGGAAGAGAAAGAGAGATGGAGATATATGGGAAGAGAAAGGAAGAGAGGTGGAGATAGAGAGTTGATGGATAGGGGGGATAGGGAGGGACTAGAGATGGTGAGAGATAGAGAGGGGGAGATAGAGAGGGGGAGGGAGAGAAAGGGATAGAGATAGGTAGAGGATGAGAGATAGAGAAGAGGGAGAGATAGAGAAGAGGGCTCAGGCTTCAGGGGGTTTAGGAGATAGAAACATGGAGATATGGATCAATCACCCTATATCTCTATATATCTCATCCCATCTCATCTCTACCCGATCTTTTATTTTAATCTCTATTCTTCCCCGATGATCTTTGTTCCGGCATACTGGCGGTCTTTAAAGGAGACAATTCATCATATCTTTAATCAAATGCATACCTTTGAGCATTAACCCCAAGGATCATTACGCCATCCTTGACTGTTGATAATGAAACAAACCAAATCAAAATTTAGTTTCTTCCTTTATCTTCTATTTGTCTCTCTCTATGTTTCTCCCTTATCTATCTAAGTTCATCTATCGTCCATTCTCTATCTTTTAGTTTCCAGAGATCCTTTCTATTAGCCATGGTCATTACATACTGCGAGACTGGTTTCAAAACAAACTCATCTCCCAAAACCACCACAGTCAATGGAAACAAAGCCTTCCAAACTAAGCATTTAATGGTAAACTAGCTATAGTGTAATGGTAAAATCCTCTAAAATATTAGGTAAAAGCCTATATATACTATTATATAATAATAAATATAATTATATTATATATAATTTAATCTAATATTACTATTATATTAAATATATATTATATTAATTATATTTTGCATTGGGATAACACCAAGGAAAATATAGAATATATACTTTCACGAAGAAAGAACACGAATGTCTATTATTAATCTACAAGAATGAGATACAAAATATAAATCTAATATAGCTAATGTATATTTAACTAATATATACTTAACTATATTGTGGAATTTTAAAACCTAGCTAAATGGCACCATAATTTTCAATTTAATTAACATTCTCTAAATCCTAATGAAACCAGGTTGTAGCTCGTCAAATTGGAGAAGTGAAAGGTCAATAACAACATCGAGGAATATTTTGGAGGAGTGAAAACAAGGTCAATACCAGTGTTGAGGAAGAGTTTGGAGTTAAAACAAGGTCAATACCAGCATCAACGAAGAGCAGAGGAGTGAAAACAAGGACAATACCAATGCTGAGGAAGAGGTTGGAGGAGTGAAAACAAGGTCAATACCAACATCGAGGATGAGGTTGATGGCACTCAAGGAAGATTGACGACCAAGGGACAATGAGTACTGTAATTTTGGCACCCCCATTCTCTTTAACCTGCAATTTCATGACTAGTTTCCAAAGATCTTCTCGTACATTGGCACCCCCAAAGGTCTAGGATTTCATCACACATAGCCTTCATTGCATGATTCATAAGCAATTGTAGACTTAGTCCAAGTATATGCTAGGCTAAGCTAGATCTAATGAATAGAAATAGAGGCATACAATTCTTCTTTAATACCTCCACCACAAACATATGCAAGGAAAGGTCTCCTCCCTTCTTGGTAGTGATAACCTCCTCCACACACAACCCTTAAAAATTATGAATAGAGGAATATAATATTTGAAGAACTCAAAGTTGATTCTCTCCTACTTGATGCAATTAGTCATTTTATCCTTACAAACATTTATAGTGATTACTAGAGGCAGATAGACCAATTCTTCATAATAGAAGAATTTGATCATACTTTTCCAATGATGGAATTATGAGAAAACCTTAGGTTAAATGAATAATTCCTAGCTAAGCTCTTTAAATCATGTCCAACTGTATAAGAGAAGACTGCTGCTATGTGTACTTGGATACCATGGAGAAAATCTCTTTGGGCTCTTTTATCAATCAAGGTATTGTTAAATTTTAACATCTAAAAGTGAGAATGAAGAATCTTTCCTAGGATGGTGGCCATCCCATTATAGCTCTTAGAGTTGTTAGAGATATTTTTGTTTTGAAGTAGATATTGGACCATCAAATAGTGTCACCATGACTCTACCAATATATCCATCAAATTGACAAACCCTGACTTAACAACCACAAATTCACAAGAAAATTGCCCCTGTCAGCCCCAGGGCATCAATTCAATGCCAATTTTCTTGCTTTAACAGACCCCTAAATGCAATGAACCTCTATCATACCATGTTCCACACCAATCCACCGAGTTATAGTTCCAAGACAGTGGGTGGATTGGTGGATGTCATTTCTATTTAGCCCTCAAATCTTTACATAGGAAAAACAAGGTAGTCCCTTTATTTGATTATTTTCTCCCACAAAACAATGATCTTAGAGCATATCAAGATTTTAAAAACACATATATTTATCTACACCAATGATCTTAGAGCATTTCAAGCTTGTACAGATCCATACAACACAAAAGAACTTCAAAAAATTAGTAAAAACACAAAAAATTGCTTCAAGAATTTGGAATTTGATATGAAATTTTGGTATCAACAATTGTAATGGGATGGGAATACAATATGTAGAAGTGGGATAATAAATGCATCATTTGAAGCATCAAACCAATATGCAAAGATGAAAGAAAGTGATAACCCCTTAAACTGAAAAAGTTTCATTTAACTTTAAGTTTGTTGGGTAGCCAATTCTTTTAAGTTATCAAATCCTACCATCATACATAATGAAAATGTTTTTGTTTCAAATGACTATAAGCACTAACCTTCACTATTTGAAGATGTTGAAACCTTGTCATAGAGAACTAGAACATTGATGCAACCACTCATCCTACCTTAAAACATACCAAAAGTCTCCTAGCAATTAGACATAGGAAGATTTAAGATGACTTAAAAAAAATTTATTGCCAAAGCATAAAATTATGATGAATTAACTAGGCCTAGTACACACTCCGTCCCCATTAACTACTTAGACATATGGAAATTAAATGTAATTTTTTTTTCTATTTTTAGTCATGTAGGTGTCCAATAAACCACTTGGTGGTGTTTCCCTTCAAGTTTATTTACTTGAATGAAGAGAAAAAGTCCTTTGATTACAATTACAAAATACATTTGAGGCCTTGGTTGTGTAACTAGTGGACCATAGTCACATTTAACACTTGTTACAAAGTTTGGGAGTTAAAATTTTAAGTAGATTTTATTTTTGATGGACATATTTGGATGGTAGTAACAATAACTTGCAATCTATCAAGACTTGATTACCTTATAACCTGCCAAATTCTAGCAATGAAATGATAGATTTATCATAATGTCACCTTGGGATCACATCACCATGAAAGAACTTCATCCAACATCCTTATGAGTGCAGGTACTACCAAATAGGTATTTTTCAGATCTTTCTTCCTTGAGCGAGGGATATTCAAGAAGAGAAGAGGAAAGCGAGACATGTAGTAGGTCTAAAAGAGTGAGATCAACTAGAGGTCAAAAGATTGGAAGAAAATTATGTAAACGCATGGAATTTTTTCTTGTTGAAGGGGGTTAATGTTCTTATGATGATGAGAGCATAAGCGATATCAAGGTGCCCTTGAGGTACAAACATCTATGGAAACAATGGGTACCCAAGGAACTTCCTCCAATAAACACTGATTTTTGTGTCAACGAGAGGATATATCGCATAGCACCATTGTCATTACATGGTTTGGGTTTATTTTGCATGGATGACATAAAGGTATGCTATGAAAAAGTTATTGAATTGATGGAGTATGTCGGACCCTGTTATAGTTACAAAGATTGGATGCAACTAGTTTGATATACACAAAGTATGTGTAGGTATGCACTATCAGCAAATTATATACAGCTAAAAGATAAGGATCAAAATAAAGGAGTGGCTATGTACATTGACAGAAGGCCAAAATAATCATGGAATATTGTAGGGTTTATAAATAGTACATGACCTAGGTCAATAGATAAGCAACCCAATTGCATATTCGAGGCCGAGGGAAACCGTGTATTCGTATGTGCGATAAAATTAATAATGGGGAAGAGTTGCTAATCGATTACAATTTGAATCGCTTAGTTACAAACACAGTTACTATGGGGGTGGTACGTACTATGTACCATTTTACCCAACCTCCAATTAATGACTCCAATATACCATTTTATTCTTATGTTTTTTTTGTAAGTCTATTGGTTTCATTTTGGTAATGCTTTTTTATATTTAATTTTTGTCACAACGGAACATTGATCATACGAGGAAGGATTCGGCCTAGAGCACAGATCACGATGCATCTTCAACTGCTTCTACTCGATAGGTTTACCTCATTGTAATTGTACAAATTAGATACGAGTAAAATGTTTTATTTTTATGTTTTTTTCATAAGTTCCTTGGGTTAATTTCGATAATGTTTTTAATATTCTTGATGTTGTCGGCTAATTGGGGAAATGAACTAGTAGTAGAGAAGAACATCCATAGGGAGGTGCAATCAATATTATGTGATGATGACATCTCATATTCAGCAAGCCCTCTTGATATGTTAAGGAAGACCCAAAAAAAATGCAATGAAGAAATCCTTAAGTTGATATTCATAGTGCTTCAAACAAATGAGATAAGAGAGGGTTAAAATATTGACAGAGAGAGCATAAAACTTGCAAGTAAGTTGTCATGAGGTCTTTAATTATAACATAATTTCATTCATGGTTTTATATTTTGTACTCTTTTATGTCATGAACTAAAATATGTGTTGTTTTTACGGGATTATTTGCATCCTCATGATGTTGCTGGCCATGATCAGGGTACTGCAAGAGCTACCCAATGAGTAGGGGTTGGTACAAGTGTCAATCCTAATCTTCCTACGTATACATCACATCATACAACCCCATCATCCATGCCTATATTTTTGTCTCAAATGTCAGAAAAACATAGCATGGAGGCATCAGGTAGTGCACCCTCTTGCAACAAACACATGCCAGAACATGTGTCAAGACATGTATCTAGGGATGTAGAGGCCACAACTAGTACTAGTGATGTTTTAGCAACATTTCCTAGATCTTCCTGTATTACTAGTATAGGAAAATTTCTGGTCACATTTGTGGTGACTGAGGATTTTGTTCCCATAAAGATAGAGAAGGTCCCAGGTACTTTAAAATATTTTAATTATTATTATATATAATCCAATTGAAATTACTTATTGATCACTCTTTTTAGAATAATGATCCCATGATCATTTTGTAGGAAATGATGTTTTTTATAAAAATCTAAGTGATATTACATTGGATCTCTTTGGGCCCACCATACGTACACAGTGGAATGCCCAAAATTAATATTTAAAAGATGAGCTCATTAACTGTTTAGTTGTGTTGTTCAGTGATAAAAAAATTCAACTGAACGAAGGTCCTTAAGAAAGCTTGTACCTATCTAAAGTATGTGAGGGACCAATATAGGTCACATTTAGAGAAGAACAAAAAGTACGAGTGCCCCCCCATGATTTTAGAGAGGGAGTGGAAGGACTTGGTGTCAAATGGAAAGGAGAAGGCTAAAAAGAAAAAAGGAAAGACACCATCGGGCCAAGGAAGGTATGTGATACTATCAACAATGTAATTATATACTAATTACTCTTTCTTTTTACACAATCTAATGTATTTCAAACTTTTTATAAGCTTCCTGACACATCAAAGGAAACAAAGGTCAGACTAGAAAAAAACGAGCAACACAAACTTGGATCTGGTAGTTATATGAAATTAGTTGCACAAATTGTAAGTATTAATAAATGAAATTATGCATCCAAATAATAAATTGCAAACAATTTTGGTTTTATCACACCATAGAAGCAAAATTCATGATCTTATGCAAAAATGTAGGGCTCTGAATTCAATAGAGTTCCCACAAAAGAGGACTTGAATATTTCCTTCTAGCAAGGCTATGGAGCCATGGCTGAATGCCTAAGAGCCTTGATTGGGAAAACACAATTTTCCACTGCATCCGACATGCAGGTAAATAAACTCAATAAAGTTTATTTAAAATTGAATACTTGTGCAATCTATTCAATATTAATTTCCACCATAAATTAATTATGTGCCTATTATTTTTAAATAGAAAAGCAATGATAATACTGCACATGATATTGGAATGCAGCCTGGTGAGGGTGGAGCACAACTTGTAGATGAAGGTCATGGTGTGCATCCCGGTACTGGATGTATTCATGTGCTGTACAAAACACAATATGGATTAATACAATTAAACATCTTTAATTGCAATTGGTGTATTAATTAATGTAACCTTTCGCGTTTCGACTTTAAAGCATGTAGAGCATGATCAACATGTTGAGTATGATCAGGCTAGAGAAGATCAAGAACATGATGTGGCCCCATCAGGTAAAGAGGACCACTCTAATGTTCTTTTAAACATATTTAATTGCAATTGGTGTATTAATTAATGTAACCTTTCGTGTTTCAACTCTAGATCATAATTTAGAGGGTGTTCAACATGTTGAGCATGAGGCTATAAGAGAAGATCAGGAACATGATGTGGCCCCATCAGGTAAAGAGAACCACTCTAATGTTCTTTTAATTAATGAAATACTTGTAACAATAATAATAAAACATATCAATTTAACATTTCTTTGTTATTGCAATAGACCCCCCCTTGCAGCGGCGTCCACGTCATGAGTACATGACTAGGCATACATTAAGATCACAAGCAAAGGGAAAAACAACTGAAGGGGGGACAAATGACTTAGAAAATGATACTCTACTTAAGCTTTTTTTAGCTTCAAAATAGAAACAAAAAAAAAGTGATTGTAATCATATTATGAATGAATGTGAATATGTTAATGAATGAATGTTATATGTTAATGAATGAATGTTATATGATAATGAATGAATGTTATATTTTATTAATGGATGAATGAATGATTAATGTTATATGATCGGGTATGGGGAATTGAGAGTGATGTGAGGGGGGGGAGGGGCCAAATGAGCTTCCACCATCACGTGGTTGGCCCTGTTAAGTAGAGAATATTAAACTATTCTCGAAACAAAGAGAAGCTGAATAAGGTAATGAACTTTTGAATATAAGAAATGCATTGTTTGAAGCATCAAACCAATATGCAAAAATGAAAGAAAGTGCTAAATTTTCACTATGGTGGCAGAAAAATGATTCTTTATACCCTGATTCCTTCATTTTCCAATCCAATTTCTCATGCTTTGCATAGCTCTACCATTTTTGTGGATGTGATATGACTCCTACACAAAAAACATGTACTAGTTTACGGCCTTCAATCCAACTACATCCAAGTATCTTTTTAATTCCTCTATCTTTCATCAATCTGTTTACTATTTGAACCTCATACAAATGTTTTAGATGAAGAACCCATTATTGTGAAATGTGCCTCTAGTTGAGTAAAGTGAATCCATGCTCTATATAATAATTTGAAGTTGTTTCCATTCCAATGTTATGAGTTTAGTTTGTTTCTATGGCTTTCTATGAATACCAAATTGTGTTGTGTGTGGATTTGGTTTCAAAGCTTTGTTTCTTTTGTTTTTGGTGGTGACATAACTCTAAAATTTGACTTTTGTGCATAACAGGTTAGCAGAAAAATTGATAGCTCTGAAGGGTTTAGAGGCTCGATTGAGATAGATACACGAATATTTGGATCTTGTTGTTGATGGGAGGCTTCTACTTAACCATGAAATTTTGTTCATATGTTTTGTACTGATTTTCAGGAGCTTGAAGAAGAGAAGCACCCACCTGACCTCCCAAACTTTAAGAGGAGAATAAAAGAGGGTAATTTTTTAATTTTGATTGTTGTTGCATTGTTTTCAAGATTACAAGGCATAATTTTTTCATCTATTTGGACTATGTTTGAAATATATGGATAGAAAGAGATAGAGAGAGGGCTGAGAGGGATATAAAGATGTCTTTGTATTGCTACAATGGGGTTGGAATATTTGTGAGCACTATTATTGTGTGTACTTTCTTGTGTAGGTGCATTTTTGGACTGTCAGAAGCACAATTTTTTGTGTATGGGCAATGATCTTGCATCGTTGTTTAGTAGAGACCAAAGCTAGTTTGGCTTGTGTTGTTAACTCAAGGAGGTTAAGTTTCCACTTGTCAATATGTATTGTCCATTTTTGTGCCTTAAAATGGTAAATTCTATCATGATCATACACTCATGGCTGTCCAATATAAACAAATTATATCTTTTTATGTATAATTTTAGTTATCTCCTCCTGATTTTAAATAAGTAATATTATTTTTCAATAATATTTTAACCAATAGATGTGTCTGGCAGAATTCACAGACTCCTATGTCTGCCTTGAAAGAGCTCACTGATGGAGAGTAGAGGCGATAGAAGACTCTCACTCACAGGTAGCAAGTATATGATTCTAACCTTCTAGAGGAGTATCTATCTCTTCTATTTTTATTTCCTGTTATATCACTTTTTTGCTTAGGCACATTATATTATAAAGCTCTAGAAATTTTTTTATTCCCTTACACTACATTTTTTTTGTTATTTTGGTTTCAGGAAAATCAAGATGCATTGATCAAGTGTATCACTGAAGATGTTGGCTTTAATAATGGAAGACCTATATCTGCATGTATCATCTATAAGTCACTTCTCCAATGACATTCATTTGAAGTTGAAAGAGAAAGTGTTTTTGATCGTATCATTCAAACGATTGGTTCAATAATTGAGGTATCATTGATTCTGCATTTCCATAGTTCTGAGTAGTTTATGTGAATTGGACCTGCAAAATATAATTATTTACTCAAAATTTTATAATGATTTACTCATGTAAATTTCTCAATATGATGTTAAGTTGCTAGTACAAGACAAAAATTTGAGTTACTCCTCTTGAAAATGGATGATTGATTATTTCTTTCAAAATATGTTAGTTGTAGTGCCTTGGATATTTGAGATAGGAGTTTGTAGCATGAATGCAAGAATGAGGTTCTTTTTCCTTGTAGAATGTAAAATGGAAATGAAGATTACTTGGTGAATCAATAAAGAATGGAATGGTTTAGTGTTCAAGAATTGGTTATGGTTTGTTTTTGTCATATTGATGGTGGTTGAGTTGTATTCAGACTTGATAAAGATATGAGGTAAGTTGAAGTGATGAGTGCTATGGTCTTGGTGTTTTGGTTTAAGGTTTTCTAAACAAATTTTGTTGTTTGTTACTGACAAAGATAAAATGAGATGGTGGGTTGGCTGCTGATAGCCTTGTGAAGATGAATGGATTTTGGTTGAATGAAAAGCAAATTTCTGATGAAATTATAATTTGATCTTCTCCTGATTTGATTGGGATTGGAATTCCCTAATGTAATGATGTTGTTGTTGGTGTTTGTTATGATGTTGGAATGGGTCTTCCCAACCTATTATGGGTTACAAGCACTTTTTAGCACATCGATGAGACATCAAAATTGTTGTAGCAATTAGGATTACTAAAGAAGAAATATCAGGGAGATTGGATTATGGTCGCATCGATGAAGATAATCTATCGGCAAGACAAGTCATCTCAGCATGAAAAATATATGCTGGCCCAAATGTTTAAGTCCCACGTTTCATCGGCGAGACCATCATTTCTTTCACCAATAGGAGCACTTGGAATATATCGGCAAGACATAGCGGGTTGGGTAAACATTCAAAACTTACCCCGATGGTATAAGTCTCATCGATATACTTCATCGTGCTTTGTCAATGAGACCATAAGTCAGTCCTCTTGATAAATCTTTTTTTTTAAAACTACAACGTTTCATCAAAATTTTGATGACACAGTCCAATGAAAAAAAAAGTGTGACAAGGTTGCTATAGCTCCAACGCAATTTTGATCTCATTCTAATGGCGAGATCATCGAACAAATGATGAATGTTTGTCAGAATATCGGGGAGACTGGCTTATGGTCTCATCAATGAAGAGAATCTAATGCCAAGACAAGTCATCTTAGCATGAAAAATATATGCTGGACCGAACGTTTAAGTCTCACCGATGAAGTTTCATCAGTGAGACCATCATTTATTTCACCGATAGGAGCACTGGGAATATATTGGTGAGACATAGCGGGT
Organism: Sequoia sempervirens; assembly: GCA_007258455.2. Classification (NCBI taxonomy): domain Eukaryota; kingdom Viridiplantae; phylum Streptophyta; class Pinopsida; order Cupressales; family Cupressaceae; genus Sequoia; species Sequoia sempervirens. The sequence continues at coordinate 335,748,707 of VDFB02075321.1, read as the reverse complement.
TCAGTAAACATTCAAAACTTACCCCAATGGTATAAGTCTCGCCGGTATACTTCCTCGTGCTCATCGATGAGACCAAAAGTCAGTCCTCCCAATATAGCTATAGCTCCGACGCAATTTTGATCTCATTCCGATGGCGAGATTGTCAAACAAATGACGAATGTTTGTTGGACTTTCTCGAAACTTGGTCACAATTTCAACAAACATGTCATGCTATTTCGATGATTTGGAAGAGGCATGCCACATGTGTTATGGCTATTGTTCATCGCTAGATCAACGCAATGTTCATTGATATTATGATGAACACGAGGTCCCTTTTTGTGGTAGCAACCAATGAAGTTCAGTAGTGAATTCAACGTTTTGAAGCTCGCTGGGATATCGACAAAAATTCAACGACGAATTTTTTTCAAGAGATTCGTTAGAATTCCATTCAAATTTTTTCGACAGTTTAACAAATGTTTGTCGAAAAGTGGAGTCAAATACAGTAGTGAGAAATCTTGGGTTGTAAACACACCCTTTGAGTTTTAGTCTATGAATTTTTCACTCTAACCTACAAGACGCTTGCGTGCCTTTGAGAGGATAAAATGTTGCACTGGTGTCTACCTCATGCACTAGCATCCTCTGGTTGAGAGTCAATCAGTTTGCAGTCTAGGACCTCTATGGTTTGTTTACCCATTTCCAAAAACCTCCATTAGAAAACATAAAAATTAGAGCTTAGCTTTCCCTTCCTTTTTAGCCTATTCAATCTTGAGGTAGTCTTGAGGTAGTTGAGGGAAATTCACTCCCTTTAGGATCTTTTGTGTCCTAGAGACTTGGGAGTAGCGAATCCCCTCCTCTACAAGATGTAATAAATGGGTTTTGAAAAATTCTCTTAGAAGTTGAAGAACCTCTAGACCCATAAAATATTTTAGAAAACTCTACTTTGGAAGCTAGTTTCTCCATTCTCTCTAATTCCTTTTCTTAGAATATCAACCTCCACTTGTAGTTGTAAATCTTTTAGATCGGGTACTACAAAAGTAGAAACCTTTTGATATGCAATATTTTCATTTATAGTTACTCCTTTTGTAGCATGGATATGCTTCTTTCCCTTATCCACAATCTTGGATGCACCACTTGTGTTAGAGGCTACTGCTATTGTACTAGAAATAACAGAATTGCTCTGTGTATTAGTGTGGGTGTTTCCTAAGGGAAAAATTATAGTATTACTAATACTTGTGGGATTAGGCTTCATAGTATTTGATGGAGTGGGCATGGAAGAGAGATCTTCTTGACAAGAATTTTTCTCTCAATTTGCCTCTATAATAATATCATTCTTGATTTGAATCTCTTTATCCTTAAGCTTCTTAATCCTTATATCTTCTAGCCTATTCATTTCATCCTAAAGCTCTTGAACTTCTTGTGCCAACTCATCCTCATCTGGTAAATTAGTCTCAATATCTAAGGTATAAGTGTGGATCTCAACATATTTAGCAATATTTGTGGTATTCTTAGCAGATCCACTTAACAAATCATATTGTAGGGGGATAGAAATATTCGATGGGGGATTTAGGCTACAAGCAACTCACTTAGCATCAAAATTATATTGCAATATTTTTTCTCTTTGTCTTTTCTTCTTGGAAAGGACATGGGGATGTGGTTGTTCCTCATTTATAATAGGCTTAATTACTACATTATCTTCATCCATGGGAAGCTCTTCATAATCAAGGTCAAGAAAATTTCCAAAACTCTCATTACTATCATGGGAATACCTAGATTCAAGAGTAGGAGGAATAAAATTACTTTTACTTTTCTTCTTCCATGTCTTTTGAGTATTGTGTAAAAATTATCCTTCAAGCTTCTTTTTTAGAATTTTTGTTTACTGGAGATCTCGTTCCCCTCATGGCTTCCACAATTTTTTGGAGCTTCTTTTTTTTCTTTCTTTTCTTTTTCACTCAAGCACCGGCAAGGGGACTTTTAGAGTTGCCACCCAATTAAGGGAATTGATATAATTCTTCATATTTCTCTCCCTCTCTCTCTAAAATTTATAAAGGCAAAGACAGGTGACAAGGTCAACAAACAAAAAAAGGAACTTCACATGACTATGAAAATATAAGCAGATATTCGTAGGTTTTTTCTTGAAATAATAGCAAGAAAGTCCCCATTGGAGTCTCCAATCTTTTGGTGTTTTAATTTCCCAATGATAATCTCACAAAAATATATAGGATAGCTACTTCAAATAATTGAAATTTGAAAGGGGTTGGCCAATGAACAAGATATGGATTCTGCAATTATCTCTACACTTCTAGCTCTACAAAACTTAGGAGGGTGATCCTAAAATATTCACTTGAATTTAAAGTGATCAGGTTGATAAAGAAGATACACAATTATACAAAATATTGTTTAGCACACATATATGTTCTCATTTATGAAACAAGAATTATAGATAAATATAAGAATTAGCTAGATTCTTGAGCTCTTATGTATTTTACTTCTTGGAGAACATGTGAAATAAAATTAAGAAAAATAAATTAATGCTTGAAAGTAGATGATTCATTTGATTTTCAAATTAGCTAACTAGGGAGTTGTATCAAATACAAATGCAAGAGACTAGTGCCTTAACCTAGGACATAGAGAAAAAGATGATTGTAATTGAACTCACATAACATTTTTTTTACCCAAACATCATAAAGCTAAGTAATAATGCACTACACTATTACTCTTAAAATTTTAACACCAATTCTACTTGCAAACATTCATAACATTCAACATTTTCCTTAAAGAATTTAATTCACTAACTTGAGTGAGAGCTAGAAAAAAAAAATTCACACACAAAAAAGGCTATGGAGATGAACAAAATGATCCTTGATCAAATTGTATTCATAAATGTAACAAAGATAACAAAATAGGAGATAATTGGCTTAAAAATATGTCATTGTATTCTCATTAATTGATGCTAGTACTATTATACAACATTTATAGACTACAAAAAAATCCTATTCTTAGACATTGACTTAGACTAAAACACAAACTCTATTACAAATGCTCTATAGTACAAAATTTCTCCAACATCTCATGTAAATGGCCTTGAATTCCCTTTTATAGAAACAAGGGAGAAAAACAAGCCTCATGCCAATTTATGCATGTCATATTTTTATTTGAAAAACTCTTACATAACAAAATACAAATAGAAAATGGCTCTAGGCGGGAATGGGAGTGGCACGGGTTTTTTGAAATATTTTGAACTTGTTGGCGATGGAGAGGGTGAGGAAGATCCAGATGGGGTTGTTGGGATTTTCTTGTGTGAAGGGGATCCATTGCTAGGTTCTTTCCTGCTGGGTAATGAGGGCAAGTTTTTCCTCAGTTTTTTCTATGTTGATACACTTGCTTTTGTCGCCTTTCTTTCCTTTGTCCCTTCTTGGGCTTGCAGAGACAACCTGTGCTTGCTTGTGTTTCTTGGGTGTAAGCTGCAGTTTGAGCTTGTGGTGGCACATGTCTGTTACAGTGCTCTCTGGTGGATGTTTGATGCTTTGGCTTGCCTGGGGCTCATTATAATTGCTCAGTCTTGCTCTCTTCTGGTATTTTCTACATCAGGTGTGTGGGGAAGGCCTTTATTCCCTTGATTTCTTATTGCCAGTCTATTTGCTTGTATTGATTTTCATGTAACATAATGCAAGAGGATGGTTACTCTGAGCCAGAATGGAGGAGGTCTAAGTTTTTTAAAAATCCCTGATGAAGGAGGCGATGGAGATGAAGACTCGAAGGGTGATCTTGCTTTTTTTGGACTGCCTGGGTGCCTCTTTGGTATGTCTGATACTTGTCCCATCTCTAGGGACGTCACTGTTGTCTGCAATCTGGAGGATCCCAGGTTGCTTTTACCTATGGAGGTTTTATTTTCTACTCTCCTTTTCCAGTTCATTTGTCTTGAGGAGTTGGTAGGGGCTTTGATGATCTTGGGACCATCTCTTCTTTTTGATTTGGGATCATTTGAGTTCCTTTGGGTGTTTGGTGGGGGCTACGGTCTGGAAGGCTATGAGCTCTCTGTTCAGTTGAGTGGTGGGTGTCCTGTAGCCCCCGTCCTCTCTTTTTTTTTCTACTTCGAGGGCTTTGAGGTGTTTGTGGCTACTGCTTTTAGGTTTTCCCTAGTGTTGTTGGGTCGGTGGCTTTGTTGGATGTTGTGGGAACCCATCTGTCTCATTGTGGGCTTTTTTTTTTCTGGCTGGGGAGACCCTTCCATTGTCGGGGCTTGATCTCTATACTTTATCCACATTCTTGCCCCTTTTGGGTGCCTCAAGAGGCTGCATATTGATGAGGTGATGTCTCTTCTTGAGTTGTGGCAAGTGTATGGTGACTCTATCCCTGCCTTCCTTTATGTTTGGATTCCCATTTGGTTTGTTCTTCTTATGGATATTGGTGATGCTGGTGTTTCAGACAAGGATTTGGTCCTTAGTTTGGTTCCGGTGTTGGTTGTTGGTGCTTATTTTGAGTTGAGCTCATGTTGGGTGGTTGTTGTCACTGTTTTGGAAGATGGTCTGAATGGTCTCTATTGGAGAGTGTTATGCCTCGCATAACCACCCCATTTTAAGCTTGTTTAAAATAGGTCCCTTTTTTTCTGTTATGTTTCCTTTGGCCTTTTGTTTTCTGCCTTAGGCATTTTTGATTTGTTGTTCTGGCAGACGCAGAATGCGGACCGAAACTGAATTCTGGAACTTTTTTGAAGTTCCAGGTTCTAGTTCCGTTTCGGTTCTGGTTCTGCCGGTTTCCCTTGTTTTGTTTGTTTGTCGTCTTTTGTTCTAGCGGAAGCGGGACGCAAACCGAAACCGAACTATGGAACTTTTCTGAAGTTCCAAGTCCAGGTTCCGTTCTGGTCCCGGTTCTGCCGAACTCGTTTGTTTTGCCTTTTGTTCTGATCGTTTGGTCGTGGGGTGTTTTCTTCCCTTCCTTTTTCCTTTTTTGTCCTTTTTTTCGTTGTTTATTTGTGTGTTGTCGGAGGCAGAGCCGGGATGGAAACCGAACCTGGAATTTGCAGAAATTTTAGGGTCGGGTTTTTGTTCTACTTCCGCCCCCGTTGCAATTCGCCCAGGATCAGTTTTTGCTCCTATCCCATTTGTGTTTGTTTCCGTGTTTTGATCCTTGTGTTTGGTCTCTTTTGCGGGGAAAAGTTTGGGAAGGATTTGGGATATGGAGTTATTACCAAATTCAGTTTCCTCATCTAGTTTTGACTCCACCCCCGCCCTGCTGCACTCCTTGGTTTCTTTGCTTTTGCGGATGCAGAGCCGAAATGTGGGCTAAACTTGGAAATGTTGGTTATTTCCATGTTTTGTTCCCGTTTCGACTCTGGTCCTGGTTCTACTTTCATTTTGGCTCCGCCCCCGCTGGTATTAAAGGTAAGTATGTTTCTGGTGTAGATTTGGTTCCGCCTCCGCCAGAGTTGGTTATTTCCATGTTTTGTTCCCGTTTTGACTCCGGTCCCGGTTCTAGTTTCATTTTGGCTCTTTCCCTGCTGGTATTAAAGGTAAGTATGTTTCTGGTGTGGATTTGGTTCTACCTCCGCTAGAGTTGAGTCTCTTTTTGCTAAGTATAATTGAATGAAACATATATGAAAGGTAGGATGAATGATGATATTTTCTATGCTTTAGAGGACTAATGAAGGCATTTTTTTGCAGGATTAAAGTAGGTCAGGAGCATCTGATGCCGCTTCACAAGAAGATCAACCCATGTAAAGGTTCTAGGTCGAGAGGACAGCGTAAAGGGAGGAGCTCGCGAGTCTTAGTGATGAACGGTACATTCACTAGAAAGAGTAGGTGGATGTGAACGGCAATACCCCTGGAACATTCAAAGCAGCTCTGCGGGAGCAGTTTTCGAGGTCAAGGATGAAACGTATGAAGTCTTAATGGAAAACACGAGGGCTGCAAGTTAATGATGGTGGTTTTAAAAAATCTAGAGACCATGCCTGAGGAAGATCTTTCACCGACTTGAACAGAGTATATGCATTTAATGCATGATTGACTTTGTTCCAAACTCTTCTAGGGCTGACGTGTTCTGGAACCGACTCATTTTGGACGCGCGTGTATAAATATGGAATTCTCGCCTCTTCTTAAGGGATCAAGATCTTTTTCTTCTTTATCTTCTTCTTTTCGGTTAAGAATTAGCAGTTAGGGTTAGAAGGTAGATAAAAAACTTGAGAGCAAAACTAGAGTAGGAGTTAAGTTTAGCAGGAGGAGGTGATGTATCTTCTATATTTTCTTAGTATAGATGGAGATAATTCGAAGACATGGGTTTTCTATACACTGGTGATCTTGCCAGATTTGTAAATGCAGTTCATTTGTTTCACTAACAGTAGAAGCAACCAGATTTAAATCTACTTCATATTACACTCTAGAATGGTATTTATTTTGGGTTAATTATTTGATTTGAAAGCTTTCAAGAAATGAAATTTTATCTTATGTTTTGTTTAAATGATGATTTGCAATCTACTATTAAAGTTTGCACTGTGAATGAATGAAACTTTGTATTAATTACAAGTTAACTTTATTTTGCAGTTTTAGTTTAAGAATTTCTTGGAAGGAAACAAGTTTGATTAGTTGGATGAATCAACATTCTCATCAGTTTAAAAGCTTTAATCTATCTTTTTCTGTTTCTTTAAAACCACCGGTTAAAGTATGTTTAAATATATGTTTGATCTTATAACAATCCAGAATCTCAAAACCAGTAGGCCCCTTGAACATTACAGTCATATTGACCACTTCGTGAAATAACAACATTGTGAACCAACATCAAAGACCTTGGGAGGTGATTAGTTTGATTGTTGATTGTCTTTTTCAGGAGAGGTGAGATATTTCACTTTTATCTTACCTGCATGTTGTGGGTCAACTTGGCACCATCAATAGATTTGGTGCTAGAAGGAGGGCCAAAGAGCGAACTGGATAATATTGGGTTTTTCTCACTAGAGAGGTCCCATAGAGTTATTTGATCAAACGAAAACCCACCACCTTTGATAGAACTCAAGACCCCAACAAGACACAAGATTCATAAGACTGGGGCAACCATTCTACCACCCTTGTCATATCCACTCACTCCACCAGGATTTTCACCAATACCTCAGTGGATACCCATCAATCCACCATGAAATCCATCTCAAGTGCCATTACAGTTGGTTCAGCCCATCCAGCACCTGGCTCAACCCCCACCACTGCCACCAATGGCAATTTTTATGAATAATCCCTCTCCATTAGGGACTATTCCTAGAGGCTTTCATGATATGCCTAAGAATCTTGAGAGATTCTGTCCCAAATACATTCATGGTGAATCAAAGAGTGTTGAAGAGCACATAAAAGCTTTTAAGGACGCTTGTACCAGAGCCCAGGTAGCTCACCATGATGTAGTTTGTAGGTTGTTCCCTTATTCCTTAGGGGATATGGTGTACAATTGGTACCTAAATCTTCCATAGGGTTCTATTCTGAGCTGGACAGACCTGGAGAATGCTTTCATCAATCAGTTCAAAGTTTATGTGGATCCAGCCATTTTGTTCCACCAATTTGCTACCATTAGGAAGGAGCCATGTGAATCCCTGCCCTACCAGGTTTCAACAAATGTATAAGAGACTGCAGGACCCCTATCTAGTTGCTGAGAATAGTGCCATTCAGGCATATTTTAGAGTTATAGACCCTTTTCTTGGCTTGTTCCTACAAAGGACTTATCAGCAGGAAGATATTGATTCCCTGTCTAAAGTTTATCATCTAGCCATCAAGCTACAACAACAAACTAGCTCTCAACAAGGAAATTTGGGAGGAGGTTTTCTTTCTATGGGATCTTAGATGCCTAACCCAACCCATTTATTCAATACTATCCCAGGGATATCTCCTTCCCATTATGGACCTATATCTAAGTTGCAGACTCAATCTCCTGTTCCATTCTTTGCCATCGAAACTCTCGACTTCTTTCAACAATCACAGGCTCATCACAGCCCACATGGTCATCATAACCAAGCTGGAATACCAAATCCTGTCGGTCAGCCACCTGTTGCTAAGAGTGCTGAGAGTGAAAAGACAGTTCAACTCACAAACAAGGTGGATACCTTTGTTACCTATTTTTCACTTTACGCTCAATAGGTAGAGCTGAATGAAGTTCAGCTATTATAGGTACAGGAAATTTTCAAATTTTGATGATAAGTGTTCATTGATCATCATTGAGATCATCTTACAAATGTGACATAAGCGTATTGTGCAGATGTTCAAAATAGAAAATTAAGAGAAATTTGCATAATGATATTTTTATTCATTTTGTGAAATGTTGAATCTCGCACAAGCCGCGAGAGTAACTGAGTTTGTTTTTGACAATCAAGAGATGAATACTAAATCTAAATGGATAGACTACACTGCTGAAAATAACATAAACATAAAAAAGAGAAGCAATTCATCATTGCCTGTAATGATGAATCACTTCGTTGGTGCTTCTAGCCGTCGTGCCTCCAAGCAGTTGCAGCCTCGCTTCATCGCTCCGTGTACCTGCAAAATCATTAAGGAAATGGTATTAGAGTTATAATCTAAGCAATGGTGAATTACTTTCTGCCTTACGTCTATGCTACAGACAAAAATGTAATTTGCATTAAACAAAGCATTCATCAGATAATTGAAAAAAGATCAAGCGAAAATACATAATTCAATGGAAGCTTTCAACTTCTTATATTTTGCTGACATGTTTGTTTCAATGTGCAGGAACAGGTTTATCATATTCAAGTTCATTTCATCAAATATGTGGAGTAAAACGGGCTCCCACAAGGGTTGAGCCTGACATATCAGGTTTTCAATTATAGAGCAAGAAAGGATTACTGTACTATAATATCAAATGATAAAAACAGTCTAAATCAGCATGACGAAATTGATCGAGCAATTATCTTTTGCTCACAAATGAAAAGAAATAGTAAAGTAGCATGGTAGATAAACAGAGCATTCAGCATTTTGTTTTGTTTCTTACACCATCAAGTGCATGCACAGTTTACAAAAGATTCAAGATAATAGTTTAACTTCAACATTATGAGAAGAATTTCCATGTTTAGCAAAGAACAATGAGTGGAAGGAGACAGTAAGCTTATTCATACATTGAGCTGGGTAGATGAAAGTATTACATTCATAAGTAGAAGGATTGTTGTTCTAGAAAATGCATGATACCTTGAACTTTTGTTTGAGTCAAAGATGAGAAACAACAGAAAAGTACAACACTTATTAATTTGCTGAGCATGATGGTGAAAACACATTCAATGGTACACACAGTAAGAGCAAAGCATCATAATTACAGTGTGTAGTATAGATTGCTAGAAAATATGTGCCAAGTCAATTAGAGCATCCTTGTCAGTAACTTTGAAGGACAGCGAGAAGTTTGAACTGGTAGAGCAGCAATGAAATATGCAAAATGAGAGATATCAGAACTAGTTTTCATCATGAGTCATCATTTTTTTTTGAATTTCTATGTGTTAATATAATGATTGAGCATTTAGATCAGTTTTAGACTTTCATTTTATGAGACAACAAAGAGAGAAAGGCGTTTTCTTTTTCAATCAAATTCCTAAAGTGAGAAAGCATCAACAATAGAAGAACGGCTCAATATCAAGACAATTTTGTGCATTTTTAATCTTCTTATCGGTTACAAAAAGTTGAGGATCTGTCTCATTGAAACAGTGTTGTATTTGATTTTTTTTCTGATGAGACAAGCTGTACAGGTTTGCATGTAAGGAAGTATATTTTACAAGGAAAGGAAAAGTTAAATCTTCTTCATCTATAGTCAGTAGCAAAGAAGGAATGTACAAAATTCTTTATTGTTGTCTTGAAGCTCATCAAAAGGAATTGTTCAGGCGTGCCTTGCCATGCAAACATAACTACAGCCATGAAGGTTTTGCTCTTAACAAAGAAACAGGAAATATGATGAGACAAAAATACCCAGATCTAATATCATTCATGGCGGCCTGGAGGAGTTTTTTTGCATATACCCAGACGAGATTTCGAACTGGGGAATACATTTTCTTTGCTATCATGAATATTTGAAGCTTCAAATACAGAAAATACAGAAATCAAACGCTATTTACAGTACCCAGAAGTCTTAACATTGCTGTCTCAGAAATATGGAAAAGAATCAAAAGGAAATCTTCATGTACCAGCTTATGAGTGAAGATTTTTGTAGTTTCAAAAGAACAAGACACAGATTCAATTTTTTTTTAAAGCAGAGATTGTTCTTTATCTGTCAAAATACTTCAAAAAATGTTCAATGGTGCTTCAAGAAGTAGAGAAAGCTTTTAGAAATGCACAGGAAAAGCAACAAAAATTGGACTATTGTCTCAAAATACCTTCAGAAATCTTCTTATTTTCAAATTTTAAGAGTGTTTGAACAAAGTTCGTAGCTTCAGATCTTCATGGCAGCCAAGTTAGATGCAGATTCTTGACAAAATTCAAAGCAAAAGATCAGATAAATGGCAGAATATCATCCAGGAACAGAAAATCGTGCTTAATGCTTCCACATTTTTTATTAAAACATTTTATGTTCTAATTTCGCCCATGAAACAAGCAGATTTTTTTCAAAGTTTGCAGGAAAACCACAGAGAAGTCTTCAAGCATCAATTTCAACAAGAAATCGCGCCCCAAAACACTTCCACATTTTTTTTTAAAAACGTCATACTGCAGATTCACCCAAAATAAATCATATTTGAATTTCTTCATGACAGAAAATACACAGAAACAGCAAGTTCGTGGCTCAGGATGATGATGGCGGCTAGAAAAAGTATAGATTCATGCCCAAATTTGCCACAAAGTCTCAGAAAAATGAAAGAATATCACTTAGAGCAGAAGATCGCGCCTAAATACTTCCACATTTTTTATAAAAAATGTCTCATGTTGCAGATTCGCCCAAAATAAATCAGATTTGAATTTCTTCATGGTAGGAAATATCAGAAGCAAAGCAATTCGCGGCTAGGGTTTGAGCCATGGCGGCGCAACATGGTCTCTCTTCCAAAATGCAAAAATGTGAAATGTGGAAATGATTAGGGTTTGATTTTGTGCTCGCCCTAAATTCGACTAGTGATGGTTTTCTTTTATTTTATTTAAACTTTTTTTTCAAGTAAAATTCTTGCATGATTTCGGCCTTGCTGTTGACTTAAAGTCAATAAAATCTAATTATGTAAAAGGGGTCGTGAATTTAAGTCTTTTAATTTTGCATATCTAGAGTTCAACTCCACTTAATAATTTTGCATGGATTTAGGGAGTGCTGATTCACAGATAAAATATTAAAGATAATAATATGATTCTTTAATATTTAGCATATAATAAAAGGTAGGATAAATGAATATTAAATATCAAAATAATCATCAAGTGGTTATTTTAGATATTCAATTAAAAGATTGCCTTTTCAGATAAATCCATGTAAAATATGTAAGTGAGGTCCAACTGAAGATTGTTATCAATTTGATGACTGAGTTCATGCACATTTTGCTTCAAGTTTCACTCTAGTTTACGAGATATTATCGTCATACACGATACAAAGATAGAGTTCAAGTCATTATGGGTGGATTGGTAAAAACGAGGCAGTTTTGCATACTTTAAGCCACTTTTTCAGGGAGTTGCAGTTCAGTTGGAATAGTGCATGTATCAGTTATGACTTGGCAGTGAGTTTGAGCTTAATTGGACTTATTTTTGCATGGTTTTGGGCCTACTTTTCAGTGATATTTTCTTCTGCTCGGATTTGGCTTTGGAATTATCACCCTTTCTTGGGGTTGGACTTTCAGTTTGTTCTGCATGCCTTTTGGAAAGGTTTTTGTATATATTGAAAACTTAACTGTTTTTCATGGCTAGTTCTTGTTTTCTACCTTTGCCTTCAGCGAAGAAGATCATTTTGTAACTTAGTTTTTAGATTAATATAGCCGCGTTTATTACAGGTTTGTAGTGTGTAATCGCAGAAGATTCCTTTGAGTTCAGTACTTTAGAGTTTTCCTTCTAGATTTCGAGCATCGTTTTGTGAAGAATTTGATCAAAGAATTATAGTGTTTCAGTTCTAAAACCTCTGATATTTTCTGTCTTTTTCACATATCTGTATGCAATTTAGTTTAAGTTCACTGGTTATGCACTGTGCTTATTAATTGGTTAATAAACTTTGTCGTGAAAACCTCGTTTTCCCTCAATATTACATTAAATCAAAGCCTCTGTTTAAATCATTCAAGTGATTAAATTATTGAATCAGGTTGTGCAGATTAGAGTTTTGAGAAGTTATTGTGAGTCATAATTGCAAGTCATTATCATTTAGGTGCAATCACCTCTCGTAGCTTTAGAATTTCAATTCAAGCAAGCTTTCTATCTCTTTCCCAGCCAAGTCAGTCAGTTTTTAGGAGGTTTTCATCAGGGAACTAGCCCTCTTTGGAGATTGATTCTCATTTTTAGGCAACCCACAGGCTTGAGAATCATTCCATGTTTGAACAGATTGCTGAAATTAACTTTTCTAGCGTTCGAGTGCAATCTGAATTGACAACAGTTTTTGGCACACCCGGTGGGACTCTGAATCACTTTTCAGAGCGAAGTTTTACAGTTCAAGCTGCTATTTGGTGTATACAGTAGTTTATTCCAGCCTTCAGAGGATTATTTTCATATACCTGGCGACTCTGTTTCTCAGTTTTTAGCAGATCAAGTGCACACAGCCTATGAGAAAAATTCAGATGCGAAGTTCTTCTTCGTTTGAGTACTTGCAGCTGTCTTCGCCAAAGAGAATAGGGAGGACAGCCAAGCGAGCATCTGGTGAATCTATAAGAAAACGATCAGTTTCTCTGATTCTTAGGGCAGAACCAATCGTTTATACATCGAAAAGAAGAGGCAGATCATTAACAAGGCAGTCAAGTTCTTTCTCAGCTTCACCAAGTTACAGAGTACCAGTTCAACCTGTACCGATTATACAAGCAACAAATTTCATAACAGCAACAGTTCCGATGGTAGCTAGAGCACATGTTTTTGTTCCGTTTGACGGGGGCAGCCCGTTAGATTTGGCTTTGCATGATGATATACTAGTAGCAGCACTCAAAAGTTTGCCTTTCTTCACTAGTGAAGATCAGACTACGCCAGTTGAGCATATTAGAGACGTAGCCTCATTATGTGGAGTTCACCATGTGACTTAGGAGAACGTGGCCTTAAGATTGTTAGCAGCATCATTCAAGGGTAAAGCATCTCAGTGGTTTCGTGGCTTACCAGTTCGTAGCGTCCCGACATAGGATGACTTAGGAGACAAGCTGACGAAGCAATTTTCAGATAAGTCCAATCATTTATCTCTAGTTGAACAAATGACGACTATTAAGAGAGTGCCACAAGAACAAATGATGGACTTTAATTTCAGATTCCAAAGGACATGGGATCAAATTCCAACAACGGTAAGGCCCACTCTTGACCACGCTTTTCTATATTTTCTTAGATCGTTGCATAGTGATATTGCCTTAATGATACAGTCAATGGGTGGGTTAACCTTACCAGCAGCATATGACATTGCCATTAGAGCTGAAAATTGCCTCATACAAGCTGGCAAACTTTCCCCAAGACCCCCTATGCCAATTTTCCCTGAGGTACAGCCATATATGCCCATTCATGTACCTCCAATAGCCGCTATACTTGTTGTTTCAGCCTTAGGTTTCCAAGCAGCAGTACAAAATAATGTTGTTCTAGCAAATTCTGATTTGAAAGGTCTAAAAGATACCCAACAGTAGCTAATGAGTGACCAACAACAAATGGCCAAGTTACTTCAAACTGTGAGTAACAATTTGGTAAGTCTTAAAAACCAGCAAGGTCAAAATTTCAGGCCTAATCAATCATCCTTTCAAGCAAATAGGCCTGCTTATCAAGCTGATTACCAAGGACAGAAGAGGAATTTTAACTTTAGGCCTAATCAACCATTTATCCCAGCTGCTGCTAGCTCTTCAAAAGAGTTGATGCCAATACAGAACAACTTAGCGCAGGATTATGTTTGGTGTTATCCCTGCAATTAGCCTCATAATCAGGCTACTTGCATGAACGGGGTGATTAATCAAGCGCTCATGGTGCAAAATAGTTATGTTGCTCCTGAACAAACAACTAAGGAGGATAATGATCAGCAGAGTGAACAAACGTAGCAAACTGACCTTGACGTTGCCATGATGAACTGTCAAGGAAGTGAGTTTTGCGGAGTTAATCACGTGCAAGGTCAAAATCAGTCAGCCACTTCTATTGCAGCCAATACGAGGGCCAAAAAGAGAGCATTTGACCTTAGACAACAAGCTATCTTTGATAAACAACAAGCAGAAAGAGACAAACAGCCTGCTGTTCACCAAAAAATCAAGATTTTATAGCCCAACAGGGGCAGGTTCAGCCTTCAACAGCTCAAAATGTTCATGTTTTAACAAGACAACAAGTTGGACCACCAAAGGAGCAGTCTAAAGTTCAATTTCAGCCTCAAGTAGCTCAAGTAGATGCTACTGTTCAAAAGGTACAGTCAAAAATTGGTGCTTCTTCTTTTAATATCGTTGAGCATATGAAGAAAACAACTGTTGGCATCACCATGATAGATGCATTACGCTTGCCTGGACAAAAAGAGAGCTTGCAGGAGGCATTGGCTAAAATATCAATTTCTGATAAAGCAAATACATAATAGCCAAGTGTTCTTGCAAATAGTTTAGATCAAAAGAAAGGACAGCTAGCTAAAGAGGTAAAACCACTCCCTTTTTATGTCAGTTTGATAATTGGTGAGAATATAGTACATAACTACATGATCGACAGTGGAGCAAGCAGCTCAATCATGCCCAAGCAGCTAGTAGACAAGTTAGGTCTCGAGTATGAACCTTTGTCAAAAGGGGTAGTTCAATTAGATGGTACAACTATTAAGTCTGTAGGAGTTATCAAAAATCTGCCCCTTATGTTGCATGCCTGTCCAAATTTTCAAATACCACAGGACATTTATGTTATTGATCTCCCACCTTACTTTGCCATCTGCTTATCTAGAGATTTCACTGCAAAGTTAGGTGGTTATTTGTCATCAGACTGGTCTCACATGTTTTTCAGAACCAAATACGGTACCAGAGTTACCATTAAATCAGAACCATTAGCTAAAGACCATATTGAACCTTATGTTCCGAACCCCATAAATGCAAACCTAGCTTTCCATGATCAGGAGGATCAATCCATGACTCTCGACCCCACTGTACCTATAGAAGGCATACCAGATATAAATCTAGATGAGTGGGCAGCCGAGAATCACGAGATTGATCCGTTCAATCTCATAGACGAAGTAGTTTTGGGCGTTTATATGATTCGAGAGCCTGATGCAGTTATTCCAAATCTGGTTAAGGAAGAAAAACATCAAGTACAATAGTTTGGATAGCTTTGGAAGCTTTATTTTGATGGTTCTAGGAGTAAAATTGGTGCTGGTGGAGGAGTTGTTCTGATTTCACCTGAAGGAGACAAGTATTATTCAGCATTTAGATTTGCTTTCAGCTGTTCTAACAATGTTGCTGAATATGAAGCATTAATACATGGCTTAGAATGGGCCAGAAAAAGGAAGATTAAGTGCTTACAGGTGTTTGGCGATTCAGAATTAATAGCAAATCAAGTCAAAAATTTGAATTTAACAAAGAATGACTTGCTGAAATTGTACAAACATCGTGTTTGGGACCTAATTGAGGAGTTTGATGCATTTAATCTACAATCAGTGCCCAGACTTCAGAATAAGCAAGCTGATAAACTTGCTACTCTAGGGTCACAGTTCGACATTCCAGCTGAAATTCACAATATGGAGGTACAGCAGTACGTGAAGGTAGTTGTTAGACCTTCAGTACCTGATAATAACATAAGTTGACAGATTTTTGATAGTGATGAACAAATATGCCATTTTCTGATGGAGGAGGCAGAGTTTTCTGCTGGAAACCAGCGCAAGTTTGATCAGCAATATGGTGATCAAATCATGCAGTTAAAATCTAATAAACTGCTGAAAGGTTTGGTGACTCTTGAGTCAATTTTCAACACTGATGACCAGGTTAGGAAAGACAGATCTGGTATCATAGTGAAGCAAGAACATTACGAACAAATAGAAATTTTCAAGGACAAGCTCCTTAAGCTTGGGAAGATCTGCACAAAGGAGGAGCAGCAAGCATTTATCTTACTTTGTCAGGAATTCAGCGACATATTCGCTTGGCAGTATGGGGATTTGAAGGGTTTTAATCCTGAATTATCTCAGCACACAATTGAGCTCGAACCAAATGCAAAATCGGTAAGACAGAAGCAGAGGCCTCTGAACCCGAAGTTAGAATAACTAATGAAAATAGAATTAAACAAGTTGATCGAAGGTAGCATAATATTTCCAATCAAGCACACTTCTTGGGTGTCAAATTTGGTGCCTGTCAGGAAAAAGAGTTGAGAGATAAGGTTATGCGTTGATTTCCGTGATCTAAACAGAGCTTCACTCAAAGATCACTACCCGCTGCCTTCAATGGAACAAATATTGCAAGTTGTTTTAGGATCAGAAAGGTTTTCATTGCTGGATGGGTATTTAGGTTATAACCAAATCTTGGTGAAGGAAGAGGATCAATATAAGACAGCCTTTACCACCAAGTGGGGTATGATGGCTTACAGAAAGATGCCGTTTGGACTGTCAAACGCCGGAGCCACCTTTCAGAGAGCAATGGATATGGCTCTCCAAGGTTTGATAAACAAATTTGTTCTTGTTTACCTAGATGACATTACTATTTTTTCACGTAATGCTGATGATCATTTCAGTCATCTTAGACAGATTTTTGAAAGGTGCAGAGAATATGGAATCTCCTTGAATTCGAAGAAGAGTATTTTTGATGTACATGAAGGTAAGCTTCTGGGTTATATCATTTCAAAAGATGGCATTTCTGTTGACCCAGAACGTATTGCAGCCATACTGGCCTTACCACTGCCCGCTCACAAAAAGGGTTTGCAGAGCTTCCTGGGCAGAATTAACTTTGTAAGGAGGTTCATTCCAAATTTTGCAGCGTTATTACAGCCATTGACAACCATGCTAAAGAAAAACATTCAATTCAGCTGGTCAAAAGAAGGAAAGAGCAGTTTTGAACAGATTAAGGAGGCATTTGCAGCAGCCCCTACTCTTATAAATCCTGATTTTGAAAAGGATTTCATACTGTATGCATTCAGAGGAGTGGATACCATCTCCGCAATGCTTTGTCAGCAAAATAATGAAGGTATGGAACAACCCATAGCTTTTTTCAGCCAAGTCTTGCATGACTATGAAACAAGATATTCATTCGTTGAGAAACATGTACTTGCCGTAGTGAGAAGTCTAAAGAAATTTAGACATATGTCATCTAATAATAAGATAAATCTGTTGGTAGCCCACCCAACAGTCAAAGATTTTCTACTGAATAAAGATATTAATGACAAGTGAGTAGGCTGGATAACCAAAGTCATGGAGTATGACATCAGCATAAAAGTTACCAAGCTTGTTCGAGGTAAAGGACTGTGCGAACAACTTGCAGAAAATGATGAAAATAGCAGTAAAGAGATTGCTGCAGTTCTAAAAAATGAAGATGAACCTGTTGTTTCAGCTGTTTTAGCTAATTGGATTCATCAAATGGTCCATTATTTGTATACTGGAGATTTCCCAGAAGGTATGGATAAATCTAAACGAAGGTATTATAGATTGCAGGAAATTCCTTATGCTGTAATAAATAATGTTTTGTATAAAAAGGACTTCAATGGAGTATTCCTTAGATGTATTTATCCAGATTAGATTGAAAGAATTCTAGAAGAATTCCATGATGGACCTGCTGGAGGTCACTTTGCACCTCGTACTACAGCTTTGAAGATTATGAGAGCAGGCTATTATTGGCCAGATCTTTTCAAAGATGCACATATTTATGTCAGAAAATGTGCTAAATGTTCACTTTTTGCAGGCAAACAGAAGTTAGCAGCCCTGCCCTTGAATCCAATTCAGGTTGAGCAGCCATTGGGGAAGTGGGGACTTGACTTTATCGGTCCTATTAACCCACCGTCAAGTGCAGGTCACAAGTGGATCTTGACAGCAACAGATTACTTCACAAAATGGACGGAAGCAGTTGCTCTAAAAGATTCAAATGAAACTTCAATCCTAAATTTTTATCAAGACATTGTTTCCAGGTTTGGTACTCCCAAGTCCATTATTTCAGATAATGCTTTAGCTTTTGTTGGCTTAAGAGTTTCAGATTGGTCGGTAAAGAATAATGTTTATCTGAACACTTCGTCCAATTATTACCCTCAAGGTAATGGACAAGATGAATCAACAAATAAGAATCTAATTAAGATCATTAAGAAGACAATTGAAGATAATCAGAGGTCATGGCATGACAAACTTAAATTAGCCCTTTGGGCTGATAGAATTACACCAAAACAGTCAACAAGTTTTTCACCGTATGTTTTGGTTTATGGTAAGGAGGCCAAGCTGCCTATATCAATAGAATTCCCAACTCTGAGCTACATAAAGGAACTAGAGTTACTTGAAGAAGAGCCAATGCAAGTTAGGCTTGCTGAGTTAATAGAGTTGGATGAGATCAGGAAGGAAGTTTTCAGAAGGCTTCATATTCATCACTCTCAGATGAAAAAGACATTCGACAGAAAATTAGTTGCACGAATCTTCAATGAAGGTGACTTAGTTTTCAAATGGGATGAGTTGAAGAGCAGGCCTGGAAAACATTCTAAGTTTGATGCCATGTGGGATGGCCCTTACATTATAATAGCAAAGAAGGAACACAATGCTTTCCAACTCTCAAAGCTGGATGGTGAGGTATTACCAATCCCTGTTAACGAGATTCATTTGAAGCAGTGTTATTAAGCTTCAGGCTTATTGTTGTACATAGTCGAATTATTTTCAAGTTTTAGTGTGCTTTCAATAAGTGCCTGCTGGCACATTTTATTTCAGTTTTGTCTATTTTTTTTTCAATAAGTGCAGTTGCTACACCTGTTTTTCAAATTCTATCATAAACAAAATTTCAGTAGTTTCTTTCAGTTTTTTGTTTGTGCTGAGTTACAATTTTCAGAAAATCAAAGAGCAGAGAAAGACTCCATGCCCAATGAATATACTCGGCAACTGGTCTTTTTTGTTTAGCAGGCAAACACTCCGCAGAGGTCGCCAATTTGTTACCTATTTTTTCACTTTACGCTCAATAGGTAGAGCTGAATGAAGTTCAGCTATTATAGGTACAGGAAATTTTCAAATTTTGTTGATAAGTGTTCATTGATCATCATTGAGATCATCTTACAAATGTGACATAAGCGTATTGTGCAGATGTTCAAAATAGAAAATTAAGAGAAACTTGCATAATGATATTTTTATTCATTTTGTGAAATGCTGAATCTCGCACAAGCCGTGAGAGTATCTGAGTTTGTTTCTGATAATCAAGAGATGAATACTAAATCTAAATGGACAGACTACACTGCTGAAAATAACATAAACATAAAAAAGAGAAGCAATTCATCATTGCCTGTAATGATGAATCACTTCGTTGGTGCTTCTAGTCGTCGTGCCTCCAAGAAGTTGCAGCCTTGCTTCATCACTCCGTGTACCTGCAAAATCATTAAGGAAATGGTATTAGAGTTATACTTTAAGCAATGGTGAATTACTTTCTGCCTTACGTCTATGCTACATACATAAATGTAATTTGCATTAAACCAAGCATTCATCAGATAATTGAAAAAAGATCAAGCGGAAAGACATAATTCAATGGAAGCTTTCAGCTTCTTATATTTTGCTGACATGTTTGTTTCAATGTGCAGGAACAGGTTTATCATATTCAAGTTCATTTCATCAGATATGTGGAGTAAAACGGTCTCCCACAAGGGTTGAGCCCGGCATATCAGGTTTTCAAGTATAGAGCAGGAAAGGATTACTGTACTATAATATCAAATGATAAAAATAGTCTAAATCAGCATGATGAAACTGATCGAGCAATTATCTTTTGCTCACAAATCAAAAGAAATAGTAAAGTAGCATGATAGATAAATAGAGCATTCAACATTTTGTTTTGTTTCTTACACCATCAAGTGCATGCACAGTTTACAAAAGATTCAAGATAATAGTTTAACTTCAGCATTATGAGAAGAATTTCCATGTTTAGCAAAGAACAATGAGTGGAAGGAGACAGTAAGCTTATTCATACATTGAGCTGGGTAGATGAAAGTATTACATTCATAAGTAGAAGGATTGTTGTTCTAGAAGATGCATGATACCTTGAACTTTTGTTTGAGTCAAAGATGAGAAACAACATAAAAGTACAACACTTATTAATTTGTTGAGCGTGATGGTGAAAACACATTCAATGGTACACACAGTAAGAGAAAAGCATCATAATTACAGTGTGTAGTACAGATTGCTAGAAAATATGTGCCAAGTCAATTAGAGCATCCTTGTCAGTAACTTTGAAGGACAGTGAGAAGTTTGAACTGGTAGAGTAGCAATGAAGTATGCAAAATGAGAGATATCAAAACTAGTTTTCATCAGGAGTCATCGTTGTTTTTTGAATTTCTATGTGTTAATATAATGATTGAGCATTCAGATCAGTTTTAGACTTTCATTTTATGAGACAGCAAAGAGAGAAAGGCGTTTTCTTTTTCAATCAAATTCCTAAAGTGAGAAAGCATCAACAATAGAAGAACGGCTCAATATCAAGACAATTTTGTGCATTTTTAATCTTCTTATCGGTTACAAAATGTTGAGGATCTGTCTCATTGAAACAATGTTGTATTTGATTTTTTTTTTCTGATGAGACAAGCTGTATAGGCTTGCATGTAAGGAAGTATATTTTACAAGGAAAGGAAAAGTTAAATCTTCTTCATCTATAGTTAGTAGCAAAGAAGCAATGTACAAAATTCTTTATTGTTGTCTTGAAGCTCATCAAAAGGAATTGTGCAGGCATGCCTTGCCATGCAAACATAACTACAGCCATGAAGGTTTTGCTCTTAACAAAGAAACAGGAAATATGATGAGACAAAAATACCCAGATCTAATATCATTCATGGCGGCCTGGAGGAGTTTTGTCGCATATACCCATATGAGATTTCAAACTGGGGAATACATTTTCTTTGCTATCATGAATATTTGAAGCTTCAAATACAAAAAATATAGAAATCAAACGTTATTTATAGTACCTAGAAGTCTTAATGTTGCTGTCTCAGAAATATGGAAAAGAATCAAAAGGAAATCTTCATGTACCAGCTTAAGAGTGAAGATTTTTGCAGTTTCAAAAGAACAAGACACAGATTCAATTTTTTTTTAAAGCAGAGATTGTTCTTTATTTGTCAAAATACTTCAAAAAATGTTCAATGGTGCTTCAAGAAGTAGAGAAAGCTTTTAGAAATGCACAGGAAAAGCAACAAAAATTGGACTATTGTCTCAAAATACCTTCAGAAATCTTCTTATTTTTGAATTTGAAGAGTGTTTGAACAAAGTTCGTAGCTTCAGATCTTCATGGCAGCCAAGTTAGATGCAGATTCTTGACAAAATTCAAAGCAAAAGCTCAGATAAATGGCAGAATATCATCCAGGAACATAAAATCGTGCTTAATGCTTCCACGTTTTTTATTAAAACGTTTTATGTTCTGATTTAGCCCATGAAACAAGCAAATTTTTTTCAAAGTTTGCAAGAAAACCACAGAGAAGTCTTCAAGCATCAATTTCAACAAGAAATCGCGCCCCAAAACACTTCCACGTTTTTTTTTTAAAATGTCATACTGCAGATTCACCCAAAATAAATCAGATTTGAATTTCTTCATGACAGAAAATACACAGAAACAGCAAGTTCGTGGCTCAGGATGATGATGGCTGCCAGAAAAAGTATAGAATCATGCCCAGATTTGCCACAAAGTCTCAGAAAAATGAAAGAATATCACTTAGAGCAGAATATTGCGCCTAAATACTTCCACATTTTTTATAAAAAATGTCTCATGTTGCAAATTCGCCCAAAATAAATCAGATTTGAATTTCTTCATGGCAGGAAATATCAGAAGCAAAGCAATTCGCGGCTAGGGTTTGAGCCATGGCGGCGCAACATGGTCTCTCTTCCAAAATGCAAAAATGTGAAATGTGGAAATGATTAGGGTTTGGTTTTGTGCTCGCCCTAAATCCAACTAGTGATGGTTTTCTTTTATTTTATTTAAACTTTGTTTCAAGTAAAATTCTTGCATGATTTCACCCTTGTTGTTGACTTAAAGTCAATAAAATCTAATTATGTAAAAGGGGCCGTGACTTTAAGTCTTTTAATTTTGCATATCTAGAGTTTAACTCCACTTAATAATTTTGCATGGATTTAGGGAGTGCTGATTCATGGCTAAAATATTAAAGATAATAATATGATTCTTTAATATTTAGCATATAATAAAAGGTAGGATAAATGAATATTAAATATCAAAATAATCATCAAGTGGTTATTTTAGATATTTAATTAAAAGATTGCCTTTTCAGATAAATCCATGTAAAATATGTAAGTGAGGTCCAACTGAAGATTGTTATCAATTTGAAGACTGAGTTCATGCACATTTTGCTTCAAGTTTCACTCTAGTTTATGAGATATTATCGTCATACACGATACAGAGATAGAGTTCAAGTCATTATGGGTGGATTGGTAAAAACGAGGCAGTTTTGCATACTTTAAGCCACTTTTTCAGGGAGTTGCAGTTCAGTTGGAATAGTGCATGTATCAGTTATGACTTGGCAATGAGTTTGAGCTTAATTGGACTTATTTTTGCATAGTTTTGGGCCTACTTTTCAGTGATATTTTCTTCTGCTCGGATTTGGCTTTGGAATTATCACCCTTTCTTGGGGTTGGACTTTCAGTTTGTTCTGCATGCCTTTTGGAAAGGTTTTTGTATATATTGAAAAACTTAACTGTTTTTCATGGCTAGTTCTTGTTTTCTACCTTTGCCTTCAGCAAAGAAGATCATTTTGTAACTCAGTTTTTAGATTAATATAGCAGTGTTTATTACAGGTTCAAAGTGTGTAATCGCAGAAGATTCCTTTGAGTTCAGTACTTTAGAGTTTGCCTTCTAGATTTCGAGCATCGTTTTGTGAAGAATTTGATCGAAGAATTACTATGTTTCAGTTCTAAAACCTCTGATATTTTCTGTCTTTTTCACATATCTGTATGCAATTTAGTTTAAGTTCACTGGTTATGCACTATGCTTATTAATTGGTTAATAAATTTTGTCGTGAAAACCTCATTTTCCCTCATTATTGCATTAAATCAAAGCCTCTGTTTAAATCATTCAAGTGATTAAATTATTGAATCAGGTTGTGCAGATTAGAGTTTTGAGAAGTTATTGTGAGTCATAATTGCAAGTCATTATCATTTAG
Source organism: Sequoia sempervirens (assembly GCA_007258455.2). Lineage (NCBI taxonomy): Eukaryota > Viridiplantae > Streptophyta > Pinopsida > Cupressales > Cupressaceae > Sequoia > Sequoia sempervirens. The sequence goes on along the minus strand of VDFB02075321.1, from coordinate 335,725,389 downwards.
GTGCAATCACCTCTCATAGCTTTAGAATTTCAATTCAAGCAAGCTTTCTATCTCTTTCCCAGCCAAGTTAGTTAGTTTTTAGGAGGTTTTCATCAGGGAACCAGCCCTCTCTGGAGATTGATTCTCAGTTTTAGGCAACCCACAGGCCTGAGAATCATTCCATGTTTCAACAGATTGTTGAAATTAACTTTTCTAGCGTTCGGGTGCAATCTGAATTGACAACAACCTTAAAGAAAACTCTGTCTGAAGTCACAAATGATATGGCTCAGCTTAAACTGAACCCCTCTCAGAACCAAGGTAATTACCCCAATCAGAGTAATAACAATCAGGGTAATTATCCGAACAACTACAATCACAGTTAGAGGAATTATCAAGGCTAAAACTCCCCTAACCAAGGCTATCAAAATCAAAATAGAGGATATAACCAGAGGCCAAATAACAAACGACAATGGAATATAGGGCCAAATAACGGTGGGGTTTCTCACAATTATCAAAGCTAATGAGGACAGAATACATATTGCAAATGTGGTTGAACTCAATTTTATGACTAACTGGTGCAGGTTGCATAATACTGCAACTCATTCTGAGGTAAATTGCCCTAAAATGGAGAAGGTCATGAAGATGGAATAGGTAGATGCCCAAACATTCCAAGGGAATTCAAACAAAGGAGGTGGCTCAGTGGATACAACTATGACTTATGAACTCTTTGAAGAAGAACCTTCATTCCCAATGCAGAATGAGAATGAACTAGAGGAAGATGTGTATGATGCCCAAGCCTTTCAGACAAAGGGAGGACAATTTTTAAGAAATCATAATAAGGGTTTGTTCACTACATCATCACCACCTAACCATATGGTGCCTCTGAATCAGGGTGCTGATAACAACCCTCCTCCACCAAGGGGTCTACCTAACTCCCATAATAAAGGTAATTCATCTAGTGTTTTCAAATGTAATGCAAGCTATAACATAGAATTTGATATTATTTTTGAGATATAGAAACATAAAACCTCTTTATCATACTTTGACATCCTAAAGTGGTGCCCTGCCCAATGAGAGATAGTGCTGAAAGCTTTGGAAGATGATAAATTAAAATGGGAAAACCAAGGTGGCGCCTGCTGCAGACATGAACACAACTTTGTACAGAAGCAAGGTAGGTACCCCACCATTTCTTTTAAGTTTGAGAATCTATGGGAAGAATCTACATAATTGTCTGCTAGATTCAGGGGCTTCTGGCAATGTTATGCCATTTTCTATATGCAAGAAATTGGGATTGAACCCTATCCAAACAAACAAGAAGGTCATACAACTTGATAAAACAAAGGTTAATGTAGTTGGAGAATTGAGAAATATACATGTGCAAGTAGGGTTTGACCCTAGGATTTTAACCAATATGGATATTCAAGTAGCAGACATTCCTGAGACTTATGGTATGCTGTTGAGTAGAGATTTAATGAAAAGTATAGGGGGATATATCTCCCTCAAATTTTCACACATGTGGCTACCATGGAGGGGAATACCTACGCAGATTAGGATTGAAAGCAAACGTCATCTTAAACATATCATCACTGAATATGACTGTCCCAATGAGGTAGCTTATTTTGAAACTGAAATAGGGGTTTATAAAAGAGAGGAAATTCTGAACTTTTCGATTCTTGATTCTAAAGATTTGACAATGCAAAAATTCCATGATCCCATGATTAATGTGAACCAATAGGTATTGATCAGGAGGCTACAACATGATCAATTGGTCTTAGGGGAAGATATTGATTTGCGGAGTCTTCTACTCCCTAATTGGTGTAGGGTGCATTACCAAGGTCATTCGGAACTGACCTGCCAACCCTGCATTGGTGTTTTAAATCATGTTTCCAAAATTGAAGAGACCCACCCAAGTCACCTTGAGGCTACTTCAGATCACTTCTCATTCAAAGCCAAAAATGCAATAATGTTAACCATGGATAATATACCTTCGAAGGAAGTCCCTCCTCAAACTGAACCTACCCCAGTCATAATACCGGACCAACGTAGTTACGATGAACAACCCCAAGGTTTGTTTGATACCCTTGCACTCACAAGTATACCAAAACCCAGGGGATTAATCAAAGATACAAATGACTTTTAGAAATATATCCTAGGATTACATGATATATCTAACCAAGAATCAAGAATTGCACCCGAGGAACCTATTGAACACCCATTCCCAATATTTGATGCAAAAGATCAAGTGGCCCCACCTATGGTTCATCTTATCCAAACACCCACAATAGCCTCAAAGGGATCAATCCCAACTCATGATCAGCTATGGACCCTCATTTTTTATGGATCCAAATCTAAAACAGGGTGTGGCGTTGGAATTGAATTAACCATCCCGAAAGGGAAAACATTTTTTGCTTCTTACAGGTTGTAGTTTGGGTGCACTAACAATATAGTAGAGTATGAAGCATTAGCTTGGGGACTGATGTTGGCACATCAGAAGAAAGTTACTGCCTTGATGGCTAAAGGAGATTTGGAAGTGATTATCAAGCAAGTACGCATCCAGTACACATGTCATAATAAAAGGTTGGCAACTTATAGAAATCAGGTATGGAACCTGATTGAAGACTTTGATGCTTTTGGGATTAGTTTAATTCCTAGAGAGGAGAACCAAATAGCTGATTCATTAGTTGTTGCCACAAGTACCCTAGAACCCATGCAAGGCTCCAAGATTAAGAGATTCTCAGTAGAACTGATATCCACCCCGATTGTTCCCAATAATGTCAGGAACTTTCAAGTCTTTGACGATGATCAACATATCCTTTCTTTTCTAGCAAGCTTAGATGTTTTCGAAGGACAGATCATCGATGAGTCTGAAAGGGATCAAGGAGACTGGAACCCCAAAGACTGCGATACAGAGGGGGTCCTCAATTTAAAAGGTAATAGCATTCCCAAGGGAATGGTGGCCTTAGAAAGAATTTTTGATTTAGACCCAAGGGCTTGGGAAAAGGTATCAACCGAAGATAAATGGGGTGAATATGAAACTGTTAACCTAGCTAATTCTGCCTCTGAAAGAAATGTTTACATAGGGAAAGCCTGCCCTGAAGCAATTAGAAAAGATATACTAAGGGCACTGAAGAAGGATATTGCTGCAATAGCTTGGGGGTATGAAGATCTAAAAATATTTGATACTTCTGTGATAACTCATACTATCCCTCTTAAACCTGAAGCTAGACCATTTCGGCAGAAACAACGTCCTTTCAACGCCCTGATTGAACCATTGATCTTTAAGGAATTTCAGAAATTTATTTTTGCAAGAATAATCTTCCCTGTACGACATTCAACATGGGTGGCTAACTTGGTTCTAGTTCGTAAGAAGAATGGAGAGATCAGGCTATGTGTAGATTTCAGGAATCTGAATAGAGCTTCGGAAAAAGACAACTACCCACTCCCTTCTCTGGACGAAGTCTTGCAAACTGTTAATGGGTCTAAGATGATTTCATTCTTGGATGGTTATTTCGGGTACAATCAGGTGATCGTTAATTATGAAGACATAATGAAGACAACCTTCACTACTAAGTGGGGAACATTTGCTTACAGAAGGATGCCATTTGGTTTAATAAACACTAGAGCAACCTTTCAGCGTGCCATGGACATAGCGTTCAAAGATTTGATTGGTAAATGCATCATTGTTTATATGGATGACCTAACAGTATTATCTAAAGATAGACTAAACCATGCTGCAGACTTGGCTAAAGTTCTTGGAAGATGTATCCGATATGGTGTCTCTCTGAATCCTAAAAAGTTTGTGTTCAGGGTTTCTAAAGAGAAACTTTTGTGACACATAATCTTGGAAAAGGGGATATCGATAGATCCAAACTGAGTTGAGTCTATTTTAAAGTTAACCATGCTAGGAAGTAAGAAGGAGATGAGATCTTTCTTTGGAAAGATCAACTTTGTGAGAAAGTTTATCACAGGTTTTGCAAAAAATATTAAACCTTTGAACGAAATGATGAAGAAAGATGCTAGAATAGAATGGAGTAATGAGGCAAAGGCTACTTTTTCTCAGGTTAAGCAATCCATTTTGGAGGTGCCAGTCCTCACCAGTCCTGACTACTTGAAGCCATTTTATGTTTATTCTTTTGCCTCTGAACACTCATGTGCAGTTGTCCTAACTCAACGAAGAGGGGAAGGGGATGAAAGGCCAATTGCCTTCATGAGTTCCCCATTTAAGAAAGCTCAAGTCAAGTACCCACCTCTTGAGAAACAAGCTTTTGCGCTGGTTAGAGTTGTCAAGAAGTTCAGGAACTATATCCTTTGAAGTCAGATTATTGTTGTAGTTCCTGATGCTGCTGTGAAGTCTTTACTTCTGCAGAGCGAGTTGGGAGAATGAAGGGGGAAATGGATGGCTATTTTGCAGGAGTTCAATATGGAGATTCACCCTATGAAACTTGTTCGAGGTCAAGGCATGTCTAAATCAATGGAGGATGTTGGCGAGAACATTATTTGTCAACAATACACAACACAGTCCTTTTCCAATGACCCTTGGTATGCTGATATTATTTATTTCATGCTCAATAATCAGTGCCCAGAGGGAATGAATACAACTCAGAGGAGAGCACTGAGAATGAAAACTCCCATTATATGCTCAAAGGAGGATTGTTATACATAACGAATTTTGAGGGAGTTTATCTATGATGCCTTGATCAATAAGAGGCTAAGCATGCCATGGCTGAATTCCATGGTAGGCATGGCACAAGACACAGATCAACAGATTCTTTGGCTCACCAAATCCTTAGGTCAGGATATTATTGGCCCCATGTGTTTAGGGATGCACATCAACACGTTCGGACATGTCATACATGTCAGACTTCTGCATCAAAGGAGCGTAATTCAACAATGCCTCTACAACCAGTATATGAGGTAAGACCATTTGGCCAATGGGCACTGGATTTTGTTGGGGTAATTAATCCTAATTCTTTTGCAGGACATAAATTCATTTTGACTGCCACAGATTACTGCACGAGATGGACAAAAGCTATACCTTGCAAGAATAGCACAACAGAAGTGGTGATCAAGTTCCTCACTGAATACATCACAACCAATTTTGGAGTACCCTTTGCATTGGTATGTGACAATGGTCTTGCCTTTTCTTTTGTCGAGTTCATTTCCTGGGCTTATGATCATAAGATTGTTTTAAAGTATTCTTCCAACTATTATCCACAAGGAAATGGAGTTGCAGAATCAACTAATAAGAATCTCCTAGGAGTAATAAAAAAACTGTTAGAGAACAATCATAGGGATTGGCATACCTAGTTAAGATTTTCTTTGTGGGCAGATAGGACTAGGATCAAGGCTGCTTTGAAGACTTCACCATTTAAGCTAGTGTATGGCAAGGAGCCTGTGTTCCCTATTCACTTGCAAATACCTGTCCTAAAATTTATGCAAATTTTTTACTCTAGTGATGATAGGATTGAAGTAAGGTTAGCTGGCTTATTGAGATTAGAAGAGCAGAGAGATGCTGCTTTGCAGCAATTCTTTAAGCACCAGGTTGTCAAATTTTGGTTTGACAAATGAGCCAAAATCAAGGCTTTCAGAATATCAGACCTTGTGTTGTTATGGGATAAGGCTAACGAAAAGAAAGGCGATCACAGGAAGTTTAGTAAGATCTGGTTGGGCCCCTATCAAATTTTTGAAATCCTAGGAGAAAATGGTTTCCAGCTAAGTGGTTTAACAGGAAAACTTGTTCCATTTCTTGTCAATGGATAGTTTCTCAAACATTATTTTGGGCCGTGAAAGATCTTGTATTTTGTTGGGTTGTATATATGTAAATGAGTTTGTTTTTCTTCTTGTAAATAGTTTTGTTGTTTTCCTTGTTTTCCTTTTCTTTTGTTCTTTTGCTTGTTGTTCCTTTGTTTTTCTTTGTGAGGACCTTCATTTTATGCAGTTGTAAGGGGGTTGTTATCTGAAATATACTTTGGTTATTAGGAGAGAAGTTGGTTTAGATATTTTTAGGTTTTCTGGTCAGATGATTTTGTTCTAAATTCATGGTTTTATGTCCATTGTCAATGAAAGTTATGGAAAGTTACTAAAAACAAGGTGCAAAGTAAACAATCTTCATTAGCTATGGTTGAATTTGTCACAAATCATCAAAAAAATCTCCTTTTGTAATGGTATAGTTGTCTTAGGGCGATGGTGTTGTAAGATTTGAGTGAAAAATCCGATTCCCTAGATGTTGTTATCACGTCCATGGTAGTTTTCAACCTAGAACAAATGTCAGACATCTGACATATTAAGAAAGAATTGAATGAAATATCTGAAACTCCAAGAGAAAAGAAAAGAAAAAGAACTATTTAAGAAAAGAAAACTCAATATGAATGGGTGATTCCAATATCTCTACCGGGGCTATGGATGCCTGACTGGTAGTAGAGCAATGTTGTGAGAAAACTAGAGGTATCTCCGTCAGAGCTATAGATGCTTGACTGGCAGTGGAGCTATGCCTAGAATATCATTGCACAACAGCTAAAGGGAATCAACTCATGTAGTTCAAATCTTGCACATTATTGTCCGAAAGGTGAGGAAAACTTTATAAAAAGTGATGCACCATCAAGCACACACATAGATTCAGGGGTAGCCAGTGTTGATTTGCATTTGAGATTCTAGCTCGACCTTGGTTGTTAAAACTGACCTAACTGGAGTCGTGATGTCCATAAACTAGGAGTTCTGGGTAGTTGAATCCTTCGATTTCTTGAAAATGGTTAAACCATTTTTTCCAGCCAAGTCGCCAATTGTTATGCCTTGCATAACCACCCCATTTTAAACTTGTTTAAAATAGGTCCCCCTTTTTTTCTATTTTGTTTCCTTTGGCCTTTTGTTTTTTTCCTTAGGCATTTTTTGTTTGTTGTTTTGGCGGACGCAGAACGCGGACCAAAACCAAACTCTAGAACTTTTCTGAAGTTCCAAGTTCCGCTTCTGGTTCTGTCGGTTTCCTTTGTTTTGTTTGTTTGTCATCTTTTGTTCTGGCAGAAGCAGGACGTGGACCGAAACTGAACTATGGAACTTTTCTGAAGTTCCAGGTCCAGGTTCCGTTCCGGTCTTGGTTCCGCCGAACTCGTTTGTTTTTCCTTTTGTTCTGATTGTTTGGTCATGTGGTGTTTTCTTCCCTTCCTTTTTCCTTTTTCGTCCTTTTTTTTGTCATTTCTTTGTGTGTTGTCAAAGGCGGAACCAGGATGGAAACCGAACCTAGAATTTGGAGAAAGTTTAGGGTCAGGTTTTTGTTCCGCTTCTGCCCCCGTTGCGGTTCGCCTGAGATCGGTTTTTGCTTCGATCCCGTTTGCATTTGTTTCTGTGTTTTGATCCTTGTGTTTGGTCTCTATTGCAGGGCTGAGTTCGGGAAGGATTTGGGATATGGAGTTATTACCAAATTTCATTTTCTCATCTGGTTCTGACTCTGCCCCCACCCTACTGTAGTCCCCAGTTTCTTTGCTTTTGTGAACGCAGAGTCAGAATGTGGGCTGAACTTGGAAATGTTAGTTATTTCCATGTTTTGTTCCCATTCTGACTCTGGTCCCAGTTCCAGTTTCATTTTGGCTCCGCCCCCGTTGGTATTAAAGGTAAGTATGTTTCTGGTTCAGATTTGGTTCCGCCTCCGCTAGAGTTGAGTCTCTTTTTGCTAAGTATAATTGAATGAAAGATATATGAAAGGTAGGATGAATGATGATATTTTCTATGCTTTAGAGGACTAATCAAGGCATTTTTTTGCAGGATTAAAGTAGGTCAGGAGCATCTGATGCCGCTTCACAAGAAGATCAGCTCACGAAAAGGTTCTAGGCCGAGAGGAAATCATAAAGGGAGGAGGTTGCGAGTCTTAATGATGAATGGTACGTTCGTTGGCAAGAGTAGGTGGACGTGAATGACAATACCCTTGGAACATTCAAAGCAGCTTTGCGAGAGTGGTTTTTGAGGTCGAGGATGAAACGCGTGAAGTCTTAATGGAAGACACAAGGGCTGCAAGTTAATGATGGTGGTTGTAAACAATCTAGAGACCATGCCTAAGGAAGATCTTTCACTGACTTGAACAGAGTATATGCATTTAATGCATGATTGACTTTGTTCCAAACTCTTCTAGGGCCGACGTGTTCTGGAACCAACTCATTTTGGATGCGCGTGTATAAATATGGCATTCTCGCCTCTTCTTAAGGGATCGAGATCTTTTTCTTCTTTATCTTCTTCTTTTTGGTTAAGAATTAGCAGTTAGGGTTAGAAGGTAGATAAAAAAACTCGAGAGCAGAAATAGAGTAGGAGTTAAGTTTAGCAGGAGGAGGTGATGTATCTTCCAGATTTTCTTAGTATAGAGGAAGATAATTCGAATACATGGGTTTTCTATACACTGGTGATCTTTCCAGATTTGTAAATGCGGTTCATCTGTTTCACCAACAGTAGAAGCAACTAGATTTAAATCTACTTCATATTGTGCTCTAGAATGGTATTTATTTTGGGTTAATCATTTGACTTGAAAGCTTTCAAGAAATGAAATTTTATCTTATGTTTTGTTTAAATGATGATTTGCAATCTACTATTAAAGTTTGCACTGTGAATGAATGAACTTTGTATTAAGTACAAGTTAACTTTATTCTGCAGTTTTAGTTTAAGAATTTCTTGGAAGGCAACAAGTCTTATTAGTTGGATGAATCAACATTCTCATTAGTTTAAAAGATTTAATCTATCTTTTTCTGTTTCTTTAAAATCACCAGTTAAAGTAGGTTTAAATATATGTTTGATCTTATAACAATCCAGAATCTCAAAAACAACAGGCCCCTTGAACATTACAGCCACATTGACCACTTCGTGAAACAACAACGTTATGAACCAACATCAAAGACCTTGGGAGGTGATCATTTTGATTGCTGATTGTCTTTTTCAGGAGAGGTGAGATATTTCACTTTTATCTTACTTGCATGTTGTGGGTCAACTTGGCACCATCAACAGAGAGGTAGAGCTTTTGCTAATTTATTTGGAATCACTGTTTGTGACAAGGTTTTGAGCCTATTTTGCAAGTTTGTTTCGTTGGCCCTTGATTATGGCTGTGGTGGGGATTTAGAGTTTGTGGTGTTGAGTCTCTTCAGTATATGCATGTTGAAGTTGTGTTTTGGGGGTTCCAAAGTTGTTGTTGGTTCTTTGTCAGAGATTGGTTGTTTTTGGAAATGGTGGAGGGGGCTCTTCTCTACTTGGAAGACCCCTATTTCAATCTTTGGTGCCTTCAAGCATGGTTGGTTTGAAGATATTTTGGTGGTGATGTTCTAAATTCTCTTTATGAAGGCTTGAAGTACTTTGTTTCCTCTCTTTGCTGAGGAGCTTTCTTTTGCTTCCTTCCTAAACCTGTTGCTTGGGCTGCCAAGGGTTGTGGTGACAACTTTTTCTACTGGGTTGTTGGCTTCCTGTTTGTTTCTTTAATCAAGGTCTCCTATGGAGGTGGAGACTGATCCTTCAGAGGTGGAGCTCTCTCCTTTTGAGGTGGAGTTGGTGGCTATTGTTGGGGTGGGAATCTCCCTTATCTTCTATTGGTCCCTTTTGAGGTGGAGACAGTTCGTGCAAGAGATGAGTGGTACTAGTGGTTATGGTTCTCACTTCACCCTCTCTGTTAGAGGGGATCTCTCTCTTATAGAGGTGAATTTTTAGTTGTTTCTTGGCTCGTGGTGGTGTTTTGGGTTGGCTCTTCCTCCTCAGGGGTTTTATGTGCTCTCTCACTCTATTGTATTGGAGAGTTTTGATGTGTTGGTTTTTCTCATCTTCAGGGGTTGGTGTTTTACTAGTGTTGTTGTTTGGGTGGAACTACTTGTGGGATATGCTTTCTCCTACAAAGGTGGAGAGGAAAGTAGGCTGAGGGGGGCTCTCTACCCCATCAGAGTTTTGGCTGTTTCTGGTTCTAATTTGGTTTCTCTTAGTAACAGGCTCGATGTGGGATGGTTCAATCAAAGAGTCTTGTTGGACTTAGCTATTTTTTGGTGGTTTGGATTTCAGGATCCTAGTAAAATTACTTGTATGAGATCAAAGTACAATTTTTCTTACCCACCCTTGGGGTGGTTGCTGCTTCAGGTTAAGGTTTTGTCTACTTGGTGGGAGGCCAGTTGGCCTATTTTCTTGGCTATAAGGCTTGGTTCAAAAATTGAAGACAACTTGCTTGGAGGGAGTTTGTAGCCCAATATGGTGAATACTAGGAATTTAGTGCTCTAATCTAATGGTTGTTTTGATTCTCTTGGTGCTCAATTTTACTATTCTTGATTGCTATTTCTTGATAGCTTTGTTATGGTTTCATATCTGTTGGTCTTTGGTTGTTCTCATAAATGGTATGTGTTCCATTTCTTGGATTGACTTGGGGATTTTGTTTTTGATAATGCTGCTAATGATTTTGTAGTTGTAATTTTGGTTACTTGGCCTACGTGCCATTTTTGGCTTTGGTTAGGCCTATCTGCTATTGTTTTCTGGTGGTGGTAGATGCTGCCTTTCCTTGTCTGTTTCTCTATTTGCTTTCCTTCCTTTGTACCACGGGATTAGGGCCCTTCCCCTGCTTAAGTAATCAAAAACAAAATATAAATACAATTTCCACATGTGGGAATATCCCATATAGGACAAAAAATTTTGTACACAGTTGTAGAAGATCTTTCAACTTTTGAAAAAGAACTTGATATAGAAAGTGGTGGTACACATACACAATCTTCTTTAATCTTCACCTTCTTTATCCTCCAAAAACCCAAGAACCAAAACATGTGCAAAAAAGAGAAAAAGGTAGGTCCCACCTCAATATCAAAGACAAACAATTGAAAATAACTAAAAATAGGCTAATTCAGTATACTTCTTGAGCCATGAATTGTATTCCTCTTTTGTAAGCCAACTAAAGGTAAGTAAATTATACACTTTGGTGTTATGTGCATTATGTATTGCATCAATAATTGGTCAGGCTTCTTTAGAAAATATCTCCAAATTCACCCCCAACTTAAAAAGATCATCAATAGAATTATTTAATATAGCTAACTCAGGTTTCCCATCCTTGTAAATGTATTCATAAATTAAAGGCACAACACCTCCAAATCCCTCATTCCATTTAGTTAAAGGATTCATCTCCCCTGAATCATTCAATATTTTAGGCATCACTCCTTTCTCCATGTCTCAGAATATTTTCAACTTGCCTTTAAATTAGATGTCCAATTTTGTTTGGAAGGAAAAAATTTCCCTAGTAACTCAATCCTTTGAAGGACTCGAGGCAAGTTTTTTGGGGATTTTGGATCTACATCTATGGAATTGATCATTTCGTTTATGGCACTTGCTCTCCTAATCCATTTTCGAAAAACATTCTAAAAAAATTCTTGAACTTCTTGATACTTCTTAAAATCCCCACATATGCCTTTGAATTCCATCCATGCACCTTCCATTTTATGCAAAACACATGCAATTATATGGCCTAGGATATCATCAATCAAATTTGTCATCTCCTTACTTTCCTCTTCCTTAGTTTTCACTTCACTTTCCTTAGCTTGTATCACCTCCTCCTTTAGCTTTTGTATCCTTAGAGATAAAGTTTCTTTGTGTTGTATTGACAATTGTTCATAGGTAGATGGTGGAGGTGCCTTAGTTTGAGGTACTACAAGCTTAGGTGGTTGTATTCTAGAAATTTCCTTATTATACTCTTCTTGCAACTTATTAAATTTTACCAACAAGAAATCATATTGCCCCTGTGCAATTTTTGTTGTGTGCACTTAGCATTGCGGTGTGAACAACTAACTTTTCAACTTATGTCTAGGGGCGATCTTAGATGATAACAATTATCTCTCCAATAAGCTCTCCAATAGATCTGATAACTCTTTTTATGGGGGATCCATTGACCATCTAGGGGCTAAAACCAAAACCAAATAGACTATTGTTAACTTTCTCTTCTAATGTGAATGCCTCAATGTCCTTCCTTATTGTGTCAAGAGCAATTGCTAAAGATAGATCCCATTCAAGCAGTAAGAGGATTCCACTTTCCTTCACCAATTTCCTTCCTTCAGTAGGGGAGTTGTTGACAATTTCATTTCTATTTTGTAGTTCCACTTTTTGTTTAATCTCCTCATGTTGAGAAGGATCTACTCCCTCTTTTTCCTTCTCAACCCTTTCCTTATAATTCTCACTTCTCACTTGAATAACAAATTCCTTGAATTCTTTTGTCTTAACAAAATAACCATCATCCATGAATTTAGAGAAAGTCTTGTGCCTTATATCCTCTGGTGCATTTTCTTTATCATACACATCTATAATCATCCTCTCCCTAGGTAAAAAATCATCCATTTCATCTTTGAATTGAGGAGAAGGTAAACTTTGGCATACTTCCTCATCACCAAGAATATGTTCTACAATTTTCTTTTCAATTGTATTCCCATCACCAATCTCCTCAGAATAATCAACTAGTGGATTGACCACTAGTTGATCATCAATTTGTGTAGGTTGAATTGAGGCAATATGAGATAATGATTGTGTTGGCACATTTTTCAATCTTTCCTTCTCTTCTTCCCTTTTTTTCTTTGTTGCTTCCTCTTCTAGAACAATCATATTCATGAAACATCCCTCTTCATAGGTAGCTAACATCTTTTCTGCCTTCTCCGATAGGTTCGTATATTGGGAGAATGGGCTCACATATCTTGGATTCACCTTGAATCTCTTTTCTTCCACTTCATTTACATGGAGCCAATCCCGTTTTATCCTTTTCACCTCATCATTAGTGGACAAGATTCTTATAACATCTTTAAAGAAAAGTAATTGATTCTTATAACTAGACCTTCCTCTACTTCTCCTTTCTACATCAATGAAACCCTTAGGGTCACAATTTCTCACTTGTTTGACCCTCATGTTGAGATCCTTCAACATAGTAGAGAAATTTTATAACCCTTCCTTTGATGTAATGGTAAAATGTGAAAATTTGAACTGCCTAGGGATAAATGATCCCTTCTTTGTCAATCTAAAATTTTCCTTGTCCATGTTGTCCATCTACCACATGATTTCCATAAATGCTAGCCTATCAGATACATAAATAGGTAGGTATTAGGATTGTACACCTATACCATAGATCTTGAAAATTATAGAGTTGTTTAAATACAAATCACCCTAATTATGCTTTATAGTGGACTTGGGGTCAAACTATAGGGGTCTTAGGATCTTTTTAATATTCATAGATATTATTTCAATAGGCTTGCAACCTAGATTTCCTAGGATTCCTAGAACCATCTCATTTTGAAAAAACACAAAATTAGCCTCACTACAATTTTGATCCCATAGACGGGTCCACATTTGAATTAGAAATATTCTGCCATCTTCACCCCCAGCCCTCAACTCCATGAAATTATTCCATGATTTTTCTCCACTCCACATAATCATGTGCATTAGTAATGAATAATGCTTGAAATATAAAGGAGCATTTGGCTCTCTTAGGTTTGTTAGTTGCTTGTGAATTCTTTTTGCAAGATATGCAACATACTCAAAGTCCCTATTAACATCTCTTTGTTGAATATCCATAGATAACATCATCAAATGAAAAGGAATCCTTATATCAAATTCCTTCCCAATACCTCACACAATGCATAATAGGTATTCTTGGAATAGTCTTCAAATTCATCACAATTGAGTGGCTCAACTTCCTTAAGGGTGAATTTTACTCTATTCATTCCAGTGTCTCTTCTTCTATGTTTAGACAACCAATAAGATTTGTAGCTATACTTATCCTTTTCATACTCTTTGCAAAGTGAATTGAAATTGATTGAAACTATAGTAGAAGGATTCAATACAAAATTCCTCACAATCTGTTGCCTTGATATGTCAAGTAGAGGTGTGCCCTTTTTGCTCTTGATTATCCTATCATTTGGATCATAACATTTGAATAGTTCCTTGATCAAATCCACTTCCATAAACACATTTGGTACAACTAATTTTCCCAAATCAGATGTCCACAATTTGTTAGCCATTTGAGGCATGGTTAGCTTTAGAGGTTTCACTCACTTCACTTGTTTTGAAAGATTTTAGCAGACTAAGATTTCAAAAATAACAATTGAAAATTTGGTGCAGGTGCACCTTTTGCAAGAGCATGCCTCCATGAGGAAAATTTAGGATTTTGATTTTATATAGGCATTCTCATGATGTAATAAGGATTAAATAGCCATTTTGAGTTTGTAATAGTCTTAGATAGCTATTTTAGGCGTAGAATGCAAGGTTGCAAAATATTGACAAAAGTTGTGAAGTGATGTTGTAAAAATGCAAAAAGTTGTAAAGGCATGGAATGCCAAGGGACAAGGTAGTTGTAAGGTTGTTTTAGTCATTATAGGAAGTTGAAATGGTTGGGTAGATGTTTTAAAAGGTGAGATACACCATTGTTGTTGGGGGTTGAAGTGTTTGGAAAGAGAATTCTAATAGAAAACCACTATTTTATTACAATTTTCTGTAAACTTCTTTACCCACCTGTGTATGGGTCCGTACAATAGGTTTTTGTCTTGAAATGTTTTGAATTTATTAGAGGATAGTGTTAGCTTTGTTTTGAATTGCTTCTTGAGAGATTTCATTGTGATTTAAGCCATTTGAAGGGGGATTACTATTGACAGGTCTTAAACAGGGGCATAAGGGTTTGAAGTTCAAAATGTGTTGAAAAGGCCATTCCTCCTTCTGTATGGGTTGTATCTAAGAGTAATGGGCATGTGTAGATTAGGTTTAGGTGTAGGAATAAGTTTTTATGGTGAGAAAGAGATTAGAGAGGCCTGGTAACGTTGCCCCTATTGTAAAAATTAGTTTTAGTGCCTTTTGAGCAAGGCAAGAAAGAGTGAATTTGAGGAAGGGATAGAGAACTTGTTAGATTCTCTTGGAACCTATGAGGATAGGTGTATTAGAAGGTGTTGAGAAGGTCTGAGTGGTTGGAAGTGATCAGTTGTGTGAAGGAGTAAGAAACCCTAGTTGTAAAGGGTGAAAATAAGTGAAAATTAGTGATTTGTGAAGGAAGTGTGTGGAGATCTTTGGGGCAACACCATTTGAGGATGGAAAAGCATGTGAAGGAATAATAAAGCCTGACTGAAGTGGTTTTGAGTTTGTGTGAGGTTAGGGTATATGACTTTCTATAAGCCCTAGTTGAAAGTGAAGAAAATGAGGGTTTTGTAAACAAGGGTCTAAATGAGAGAGTTGTGACCTGAAAAGTGGATATTCTATGGTTTTGATAGCTTTCTAGTGACTATTTAGTGGTTTCAAGATTTGGTTGTGTGATTTGAGAGGTGTCTCTTTGAAAAAGAGGCCTAATTGAGGGTTAATTCAACGTTAAAAGCCAGGTTTGGGATTGATGATCCAAAGGAGTTGGTATTGAGTTTGTGATATGTGAAAGTAGGCTATAATGGGTGCCTAGATGGGTGATTTAATGTGAAGGTTGTTTGGAGAGTTTGGAAGTTTTGCCGAGAAAAGTAAGTTGGTTGATCTAGTAGGAAGACTAGGTAGAAAATTGAAAATAGGAGAAGAATTGAGTTTTGAATTGAAAAGTGGATTGAATCCTTTTGAATGGTGAAGATAAGTTCTTAGCCTTCCTTGCATTGCATCAAAATCCTAGGGTTCTTTAATTGCAATTCAAAAGCTTTCTAGAGTTTTACAAATTTTCTATGACAAACCTAGGGCTTTGTACCTTTCTTTTCTCAATTCATACAAGAAACCTAATCCCAATTACTCACAAGAAACCCTACAACCCTTTGCTTTTATAATTCAAATGAATTTTTCTCATTAGGATAGGAAATTTTAAAACTTACCCAAAAACCCTATATTTTTCTTCCGCTTGAACTCGTTCGCTGCCCACTCCCTTCACCAAATTTCTTGAGTGCAATCATGATAATGGAAAAAATAAATAGACAATTCACTATTTTATTTTCTTAAGGATGAAACAGATACACCATTAATGCATGTTGATATCTCGTGTATATGAAATAGCACATCCGCCTACTAGTCCAGTTCTTTTTTGAATATAGGTCATCGATGAAGTTGCTTTAAAACCAGATCCATGGTCATCGCAGCCTTCTATCACATCACTTTTTGATTTTGAATCTTCTTTAGTGAAATCGTGACGCGAAGAAGTCATGCGCTACAACATGAGAGTGCCACACATCCTCGACTTTTTTGAACCACGAAGTAAAAATGTGATGCAATCATCGATCACCACATCATCCATATCTCTCCCTTTATAATACTTTAATATTTAATTGAAAAAGAGACAAAGGAAAGAAGAATGAACTCCTACAACAAAGAAAAATAAGAAAGAACCAAAAGATAAAGTAAATAAAGCCTACTCCAAAAATAACAAAAATGCACAATAAATATGGACTCGCCAATTAAGTTTCTAGTATTTGTGAAGGAAATAAAATAAGCCACCAAACACATTTGTTTTAAAATTAGTATAGAAATGAAGAATATAACTAGAGATCAAACTAAACTATTTGATTTTGTAGGGTTTTAGAAGTGATGCTTTCAACTAGTATAGGAAAACCTATCCCCAACATGATAAAGAATGGGTTAAGGTCAAGAAAAAATTATTAGACAATTTTGAATCCATAAAGATCCATAAATAAGGAGTGAACACGATGAGAGACTTAGTATAGCAAGAAGGAGAATACATAAATAATTGTGATAAGAGATTTAAAGAGGTCGAGCTGTGAAATAAAGGAACCTCTAACATAGATTCAAAGAATTGAATGGTTTGTTTTAGGTTTAGCTCATAATATCAAGACATCCCTAAATGGAAAAGCCTTCACTACCTACTTTGTAGTAGTAATCGTAGCTTGCTACATTAAGAACCAAAATTGGAGAAGGGGAGAAAAGAATAAAGATAATATAGAGTTAGAAAAAGTAAAACTAGATTTGGAATAGTTGAAGCTAAAACAAAAAATACTATCAAAGAAGGATAACATCCCATAAAATAAAATACCTCACATATGGTGCACATAATGTACAAAGGAAGGACACTAAGAAATGAATGCTAAAAGGAGAAAATAAGGTTTCCACACTGAGGGTAGACCTCACAATAAAAACCAAGAAGGGTCAAATAGTCTATTATGGCCTTTGTGGTGAATGGGATGATCATGATCATGATCCCTGGTGTAGTGAGCACCGCAATAACATAATAGTTGATCATAAATGGCATATGTGAAGGGGATGGTTGAGATACTTCCCTATGACTATAATCATGGATATGTAGTCCCTAGATGGGGAAATTAGAGAAATATGAATACATTACAAAATACACTACCTAATCAAAGACCTTGTGATAAAAATCACATTAATTATGATAGAGGCTAGTGTACAATCTATAAAGAATAAATAGACCACGATAGAGGAAGGAGTAGAAATGACACCAATTTTTACAAATTTATGATAAATGGGGAAAATTTACTAATGAATATTGGTCATATTATTAAAAAAATGAGTATTTTTTAGTAACACAAAACATTATATAGTCAACTATGATAGAGAATAATAATATTTTAGAAACACACCATGATGATCTAAAAGTGACAAGTTGCAAGGGTTCAATGCATAAAAAGAAACAAGGCTAATGAGAAAATACCTAAAGAGACACCACAAGCTACTAGAAGGTGTCAATAATAAGATAAATATCATTCAGAAACTAATACATTAGATGAGGAATACAAAGGAAATAAACTAAGGTTAGAATGAAAGAATTCACTAACACAAATAGAGAAATAAAGTTGTAGTGGTAACTAGGAAAGGAACTGATACCACAAAAAGGTATAATATCAATAGTGATGATGGGAATGAAGAGGAACAAGAAGATGAATTATTCTAGAATAAAT
This sequence comes from Sequoia sempervirens, assembly GCA_007258455.2. Lineage (NCBI taxonomy): Eukaryota > Viridiplantae > Streptophyta > Pinopsida > Cupressales > Cupressaceae > Sequoia > Sequoia sempervirens. The sequence goes on along the minus strand of VDFB02075321.1, from coordinate 335,707,570 downwards.
ACCAACATGATAAAGTAGTTGAAGAAATAATACAAATAATTAAGAAGGAAAAAAAAGAGAAACAACAAAACTTATTTTTTGAAGAAGTGGTGGCACTAAAATAACATACACAACTCACACAATAAAATAATCTACTAGAAATTTTTTTATTTTTATTTTTTGTAAATAATGGGGAAAATATCACAACTAGAAGCCACACACAAAGAATATGAGAAAAACATAATTAAGAACCTAGAAAACTAGGCCACTAATGATTACAAATCACATCAATCATAAAATAATAGACAAGTAATGGCATACCTATGAGCAAATGTCAATATCCTTTTGAAATGGGTTTGGGAGAAATTGGACATACTTAAACTAGAAGAATCCCCTTACAATATAAGCTTAGTTTATGGATCAGTAATGGAAACAATTGGAACATGGAAGAGATTCAAAGTTCATATAATGGGAGTAAAACAAACAATAGACTTTAAAGTGGTAGCAATGAAGGAATCTTTTGATTCATTCAATGCGATGCTAGGTCTTTGATGGTTTATCAATGCTAATGGGATAGTAAACTCTAGAAAGGAATAAATATCATTTTCAGATGATACTATAATAGTGAATATCCCATTAGGTATAAATATTGATGAAGCTTATAGAGAAGAAGTTAATCAAGAAGAACAGAGTGACGAGAACCCCAAAATCCTCTATTCCATTTCTAAACTACATAAAACAAAAACCCTCAATGAACTTAAGTAAAAGGGGAAATAAAAAATGAGAGTGATAATTATAATATATATTATGAAGAGGTACTTAACACATGGTTATCGAAAGAACCAAAATTTAAAACCTTGAAATTTATAGGATTTAGGAAAATATTGGTGAAAATAATAGAGGAAACCTTACTACATCCCAATGCCTTAGATAAAAACAAACTAAGAAATATATTTGTTATATATTATATAATCATCAATAACATAAATCCAAGAAATCATATCAGGTTAACCACATATGATGGGGTATCTCACATATAAAACTCACTAGGTACTCAGGGGTAGGTAACCTAAACACAACAAAAATATAAATAAATTTTGAAAGAGAAGACCTAAGGATAGAATCCTTGCAACGTGCATTAGTATTTAATTCCATGAGTTGCTCGTGCATAATAATGACACCATTCCACAATGACTGATATCCAAAATTTTGACAAGAACACGATATTTATCAAAAGGAGAATATACCATAATTCCCAAATATAATTGAAAAATCCCACCACAAGAAAATTTAGACACGTATAATGGGTTGAAGGGTATAATGAGTACAAAACAAGACTCTACATACATTTTCTACTAGACACTAAAACCAGTTGCACAAACATGGTATATAAACCAAAAGTAGATAGATGAAATAAAGGACTAGGGTGAGCTCCAAGGAGATTTCATACATACATTTTCCTTCTATAGTCCAAATGAGCACATTCATATTGCACTCCTCGAGGTGAAACATATAATATTTTAACCTATTGAGGAAGATGAAACAAAAATGCATCAACAAACATATCCACCACCTAAAGTAGAAGGGTTATGAAAACTAATAGAGATTTTGTACAAAGAGACTAAATGCACTAAGAGATATTATAAAACACAAGTATAATATGACAACTAACCTAACTTGGATATAAAAGTCCATCAAGGTGAAAGGGAGATAGAAATAGAAAAATGGTCAAAAGAGAAGTACTACAATCAATCACAAAAACTTTAAGAAGAAAATACAGTCATAGGGGGTGATCTAAAATTAGCCAAAATAGGAGTGTAATTTGGAAATGAGGACATAATTCATTATATAAGTAATGAATTAAAGCAATCAACCACTAATACTACAATTCAATACTATAATGTAATTCCCAAATTACTCAATAAAGAACAAGCAACATGAATTCAAATGAATAAAGCTTAAATACCTCACTCATGTTGTCTTGAATTACCTCCATTGTACCTTTTTGCTATACTATGCTCTCAAAATTTGATGCACTTCTTCTGCCAAAAGCTCAAGTGTGTGAGGATCAGACATATGCAAATGCTCCAAAGTTCGTGGTTAGCCATCAATTGATATGAGGGCTTGCTTTTATAGAAATGGTTGATTCAGATGAACAATATAGATTAAGAGGTGCTAGATCAAGATTGATGGATGATAATTGTTAAGGGGAATTGATTGCCTAGTTAACTAACAACAACTGACTGCATGAATCCAATTAACTAATTGCATGAAGAATTAATTGAATTGTTAACTAATATTGACAATTAGCTAGCCAAATTGATTGATTGGACAAGTGGATAATTAATCTTAGTTGATTGAGAGAGTAGTCGTTACATTCGAGGGAATATGTATGGCATAATTAATTAATTATTGGAGGAATGTGCAAGATAAGATTGATTAATAAATAAATGTTTATTTATTAATAGGTCATGTTGAGTCAAAATTGAAGAATTAAATAATTAATGTAATTACTTAATTTAGAGTGTGAATGTGGAGGATTAAATAATAAAAGTAGTTATTTAATCTAGAAGTGGGAAAGTGGATTTAATTAAATAATTAATAACAATTATTTAATTGAAGAAGAAAGTTGAATGTCAAGTAAACAATTTATGATAATTATTTAATTAAAATAGAAGAATAAGTGAAGTTAGTGGCATAGTTAAATAAATAAGGTTTATTTAATTAATCAGAAAGAATAATGTTTAATTAGGATATTATTAAATAAATAATATTTATTTAATTAGTCAGAAAGGATGAATTATAATTAATTGATTAAATAATATAAAATCACTCAATTAATAGTAGAAAATTCCTTTTGATAATAATTAAATAATAAGGTATTATTTAATCATTTAGGGAGAAGATTGAAAATTAGTAAAAAGGTATTGCTAACATACTAGGACAATTTTGGGTATCTACAAGGATATTATCAAGATGAAAGAGTAGTAGCGCAAGTGGTAGAAATACTATCAGAATTTGAATACCTTTCTCCAAGATTATTAAATAATATAAAAGGTATAAAGAAAAAAGATGAAGTAATGAAAATTTAATTAAGGATCTAAGACACGAAGAAAGAGACCTTACAGACTTACCCCTAAAATGAAGAAAAATGTCAAAGTCAAATTAGACAAGATGTTTGCATCATGGATAATTAAACTAATAGAGGATGTTAAATGGATAATTTCAATGGTTGTATAGAACAAGAAGACATGATAAGTGATGGGTTCAGTTATTAACCTATTTTTTGTTGCCTTTATGCATTCTTTTAGACACTATTAGATAAACCTTTCAGAAAATACTCCCATGCTATGCTATCTTTTCATGTTTATTATACAACCTTGGACCTAAATCATAGTAATGAAAATATGGTTATAATATAGTAGCACTGCATAGTTTATATGTGAGTATGCATGAAATGCGGATAGAATTTTGTGTTTAATTATGGTAGTTAGCTTTGTGTATATGTTTTGTGGATTAACTTCTTGCAGCTCAAAAAGAACTGTAGCACGTAGCAATTGGAAGTTGTAACCTATAGCAAAAGGAAGACTGGGACAATGAATAGGGGAAGTGCCAAATCAAGCTGAATGCAATGACTATTGTATGAAGACACTTGATGGAGTTGGTTGCACATCATTATGATAGCTAATAAAGCATTGGAGAAGAAGAATTATTTTTTTGATAGGATTCTAAATAATGGTTTATGTGTTTTACATGCAATTCTATTTTATAGAGTTTCAATTCTATTAGAACTCTTCTTTCTTTTCAATTATAGTTTGAACAATTCAATCTTAATTATATAGTATAATATCTAGGAGTGATAATTAATGATTATAGTTAGTTGTTTCTTAGAATAAAACTCAACCTTGCTTGTATATAGCTAGTAGATGAGTCCTTAGATAAGTTAGTTGATTTTAGTATTTCATTATCAGTTACTTTCAAGTTCAGTTATTATCTACAAGACATGTTGGTTATTCAGAATGATTTCATTGAAAACAATCTGTGAAGAAGATTTTTTGTAATCTTTTGTGATGTATAATGAATGAAGTTCAATTTCACAAGGATGTGTAGAATCTGATATTTATATTTGGTTCTAGTTAAGTGAGGAAAACCACTTGAGTAGGCCACTCAAGGTAACTTCTCTTCACTTCATTTATAACTATTTATTTATGTTTTAGTAGTTATTTTTGTTCATCATTGTTTCATAAATTGCATGCAAGTTAGAATAGATCCTTATATTTTGATTATCAGTAATGAATGTTCATGAGCATGCATGTATTTGGTTAATTTGTAGTACTTTGGAGGTTAGAATAAGCTTAATTTCTAGTTTGAGTAGTTCTAAGTTAGTTTAGTCATTCTTTATTAGCAGTAGTTCAGTCATAGGTTAAGCTGTAGGCACCCGTAGCCATTAGCTCCAATTTATTTCTTTCACTGTTATGCAATTCTGTAAATTTCTAGCAAGTAGAACACCTTGAATAGGATAACCTAGGTAGCCTTAAGTCTCTAAAGGCACATACAATGCAGCACCATCAAAAGTTTACAAACCTTGGGTTGACATTTTAATGTAGTCTTTATAATGTTGAGTGGACTATTCAATTAGACATACCTCTAAATTGTGTAGGTTCTACCAAGTTTACAATACATTAGTTTAGACTACATTTTTGGTGTCGTTGCCGAGAATGTTGCTATCTTCATAGACTTGTTTTATGAAGCTTTCATAGTTTACATTTTGTTTTCAACATTAGGATTGTTAGACTTCATATTTTTCAACACCAGAAAGATACACTAACATTGTGTAGGGTCACTAATATATAAAGCCATATTTCATGTATGCAAAGGTAGAGAGACTCTTTGGGTAGATAATTCCTCCCCTCTACACACGAAGAAGCCATAGTAAAAAATGGAAAATCTAGTACTCAGAGCAAGGGTAATACTGAAGAAGAAATTTACCTATCACCAACATCTAGCACACAGGCAGAGGGGACATACCGAACAATGGGTGATGTAGTGGATGATCTTGAATGGGCAACCTTTGAGTTCCCAATCACTAATCAAGAAAGGGCTACTATGTTGAAGAATATCCCTCCTTCAGCATTACCAGTCTTTTATGGGTTGGTGATTGAAGATCCAAATGCATTTATGTTTGAATTTTATGTCCTATGCAAAAGTTATGACTACACTTTTGATGCTCATAGGCTCAAACTCTTCCCTACCACTCTAAAAGATTCAACCCTAAGATGATTGATGGGATTAGGCAAGGATATTGTTCTTGATTGGGATACTATGAAAAAAGTGTTCTTGGAGAAGTATCAAGACTATTGTACATGACTTGATACGAGGAGAGATGAAATTTTTATAGTGTCACAAAAGGAGGATGAGCCATTAAAAGATTATGTGGATATATTTTAGTTTTCCTTGAACAAAAACCCATAGAACAAGTTGTCTAAAGAATCCTTTAAGTTAGTTTTTTTGATGGGAGTCAATGAGGACTATATGGATTTTTTTGATGGGAGTCAATGAGGACTATATGGATGCCTTAACCTCATTGGAAAAGGGGATATCTATTAGATACCATTTGAAGACATCTACAAATTCTGCAAGAATTACTCTAGGACTTTCACTAAGGTACCAAGAGGAGGCCAAACATCCACTATTGGAAAATCATCCATAGGGGTTTCAAAGATAGAGTTAAGAAATTTGTTGTCCAACATGAAGAACTCGACATTTCCAACCATTTAAAAACTTAGTTGGATACTCTCCACGTTAAAAATAGGTAGGAGGAAGCTGAAACAATGCTCACTGAATACTGAGAAACCTGATTTTTAGCCACTTGAAGGAGAGGATGGGTAGCTATTTTATATAGCTCAAAGAAGGCCATGGAAACAAAGAAAAGGTATGCCACAAGACCATCTTAAATTTAATTCATCCTTTCCCATTGGAAATCAAATTTTTTTTGCTTGGAATTCTCAACCCTAGCCAACTCATCAAAATTAATGGAAAATCCCTTAACAATGGCAACAAACCCAACAAAATTGGAACCAGTAGTATCCAAATCCTTGGTCACAACAAAATTTCTAGGGTTCTAATTACAATCCCCAATGGCCAACACAATAGAACCCATGGCAACCTCAATGGAAAAAAGGCCAGCATTGGCAGTAGAAAAATATGAACTATCAATAGCCTATGCTTCCTCCTCAACCCCCCAAAAAATCCATTATGCCTCCATCAAATCCTACATCCTAGCCACCCAAGCCACCAAAAATACCTACCTTGCCTACACCTAATCCTAGCAAAAATCCTGTCCAATAGGCTTATACTAACGAAGCTATGCAATACCCCATTTATGGGGTAGAGGTGAGTGATGTACACTTCAGGTCAGGGAAACGACTTGATGGACCTTCATCTCCTCAAATCACTAATATGGAGGATGATGAACCTGCAGTTGAAGCTTCAAACAAAACACCTATGGAACCTGAGTCAAATCAGGTACACCAAACTATCGCAAGTCCCAAGCCTCCTTTCCCTAAACGCTTAGCCATTCAAAAGCATCACACACAAGTTGAGACAAACCTGCTGGGTCAACTTAGGGATGTCAATATCAAGATTCCTCTCATTCAAGCTATTAATGACATTCCAATATATAGTAAAGCAACCAGGGAGGAAAAGGAAGGATCCTCAGACAATACATGTCTTAGGAAACCTTGCAAATATCACGTTAGGGAACATAACTGTCACTAAATACATAGACCTTGGTAGTCCAGTAGTGGATGTTAAGATTAAGGAGACCCTTATCAAGAAAACCTTAATAGACTTAGGGGAAACAATCAATGTTATGACTAAAGAAACAATGCAATTACATCAATTAGCCAACCTTAGACCTACATAAACTATTTTACAACTGGTTGATAGATCAATAGTCAAGCCTAAATGAATCATTGAAGATTTAGTTATTGCATTAGATTCTTGGGAATATCCTACTAGTTTCATATTTTTATAGCTAAAGGTTAATCTTGCAAACTACCCACTCATCCTAGGAAAACCATGGTTAGCTACAACTGATGCATTTATAGGTTGTAGGTCTAGAAATATGATAATATCTAATGGGAATGTGACCAATAAATTGGTCCTCTATCCTCTAGCCCAACTTTATGCTAATCTTGAGCAAACTATTTGGCCCTCCTTGGATGAGGAAGATAACTATTCCCTACAGACATTGATGACTATGGTACCCAAAACTCTATTGGATGATCAAGATGAAGATGAGCTCATTGCTCACATAATACAGAATGACTATGATAGGAGCCCACAACATGACTGTCTTGCATGCCTAAAAGACCCCTTACAAAGTATTATACCCACCAATTCCTCAGAAGAAATATCTTACATCTTTTAGTCCTTACTTCCACAATAGTGTGTACCAATTAATCCAAGCCTTGACCTCTTATATGTGCAAGAATCATCCAAAGAATTAGAAGTCATGCTAGCAAAAATTTTGAACATAAACAATGCATTGAATGAAGAGCAACAAAATTCCCTATACACAATGTTGTAGGCACATGCAACAACATATGCATGGGATTACCATGATATGAAAGGAATAGATCCTGACTTATGTATGCATAGTATCTATATCAATTATGGTTATAGACCCATTAGGTAGCCTCAAAGATGAATGAACCCTACCTTGAGAGACATAGTCAAAGATGGAATTCAAAAACTACTTGATGCAAGCTTTATCTATCCTATATTTAATAGTGAATGGACCTCACCTTTGATCATTGTTCCCAAGAAAGGTGGAAAATGGAGAGTTTTTGTAGATTACAAGGAATTGAATACAACCACTAGGAAGAACCACTTTCCATTTCCTTTTATAGATCAAGTTCTTGACTCTTTAGCTGGGAAGAAGTACTTTTCATTCCTAGATGTTTCAATGGTTACAATCAGATACAAATTTCTCCAGAGGATCAAGACAAGACAACATTGACCTAGCCTTGGGGTACTTATGCCTACTCTATTTTACCCTTTGGTTTTTGCAATGCTCCAACTAATTTTCAAAGGGAATTCCTCATCACCTTTTCTAATTATGCTTGTGACTGTATGGAGATATATATGGATGATTTCACCACATATGGGGAAACTTATGAGGAAGCCCTTCGCAATCTGAAAAAAGGTATTAAAAAGACGTAGAGAACACAACTTGTCACTCAGCAATGAAAAGTGCTTTATGATGATGACTTAGGGAATTGTTTTAGGGCACTTCATATCAAGTGCATGGATTTCAGTTGAACCACATAAGATAGAAATTATTTCTATATTACCTGTTCCATAGAAGCAAAGAGATATCAAATTTTTTTTTGGCCACGCAGGCTACTTTAGGAGGTTTATCAAAGACTTTAGTAAGATTGTTGCACCATTTTTTTTTTGCTTAGTAAAATCATCAAGAATTTGAGTGGATGTCAGAGTGCCAATAATTCTTTGAAGAGCTAAAGAAAGCCTTGACTCAAGCACTTTTTTTGAGGGGGCCAAATTGGACCTTACCCTTTCATATACATACATATGCTTTAGATTTTTCTACTAGAGCAGTTTTGGGTTAGCAAGAAGGTAATAAAGAGTATGCAATTTACTACATTAGAAAGTCTAAGAGAGGGGGACCAACCATGTTCAAGGCCCTAGGTCATGGAGAGCCAAGAGCAGAAGGCTTACCTAACTCTCCTTAGCTTAAAGATGTATTAGGAGATGAGGGAAGAGAATGATGATGAATATAAGGTCCTTAAATCACTCTATAGATCCAAAAATCAGAATGGGGCTAGGTGAGCTAGTTTTTGGGTTCCATACTGTGCCTCAGGAAGCTCTCTGCCTAAGTAAAAAAGTGCGGTTCCGAGACGATAGCGCGACATGCTGACATCTCTAAGGTGTACTGATGTCCATATGACCAGAGGACTAAAAAGGCAAGGTGAACCACTAGAAAATAGACTAACGACCTAGCTAGTGGTTTTTAAGAGAAAAAAGAAACAATATGAAATACAAAATTATATATAAACGGTTGGGATAAAGTAAGTAGATTAAGGCTAGGGTGACAAAAATGATCTCACAAAAGAGTTTGATCACCAGCTAGCTCCAAGAAGCATGCCCACCCACACACAAGAAAGAGGAAAATTGTTGGGTGGTTGTATAGGGGCCTGCCTCAGCCAGACCCTCATTTTGGTGTTTCCACCTCCATAGACAACTAAGCTATCGATAATGGAGAAAAAGTATAATAAAGGAGAATGAAAGAAATGAACATGATAACACTACAAAATAGTATTATGCTACTCAACAAAATCATGGAGGAGAGGAGTAGAAAGCTTACCACCTCCACCAAGAGCTCACTAGCTAATGGAGGAGAAAATGAGAGGACAACCAAGATAGCGATAATGGAGAAAAAGTATGATAAAGGAGAATGAAAGAAATGAACACGATAACACTACAAAATAGTATTATGCTACTCAACCAAATCGTAGAGGAGAGGAGTAGAAAGCTTACCACCTCCACGAAGAGCTCACTAGCTAATGGAGGAGAAAATGAGAGGACTCAAGCCCTTGCTACAATGATGTTTGTTCCACGCTTGTTGTATGGAGTTGATGGAGTGTTGTTGCTGCTGCTATAGAGTGCAAAGTGTTGCTTGAAGGCTGAGAGTGCAAGAAGTGAATGCTATAATGCTTAGAGAAATCAAGTTGAGTGCTTAGAAGGATGCTTGAGCTTGTGAAGAAGATGAAATGCATGAAGGAGTGAATTTGAAGGGAGAATGAGAAAAATGGCGATATTCAAGTCGGTTGGTCGAAGAGGGGAATTACAAATTGACCCCAATGGGAAGTGTAACACCTTTGTAGGCTTCAAATGCAGGAATCTATCAGGGATGTAAGCGTACTGCACCAAAATATACACATCGTGCGGGCATCCCCGATAATTATTATTCTACTGATGCACAAAATAGATGCCAAGTGGAATGAAGGCAGCGGGTTGATGTAGATTTTTGCCTTCAAATTTGGTTTTCTAAGGTGAGGAAGTGTAAAAAGAGAATTTGCATAAGTGGTACAAATTTTCTCCTATACATTTTTCCCCCACTTTAGCGAGCACAAATACTGATGAGTGCTTTGGTAAAGTAGATCAAAGAAGTAGTAGAGTTAGAAATGTCTACCTGAATTGTTGAGGAAGCAGACCACGATCTGGAAAACTTGAGAGCATAGGAAAAGTAAAGGAATTCATAGCCCCATAGAACTATGAAGCTAAAGAATGAAAGTGTCTTACAGGTCCACGGACTTGCAAGGAGGAAACCCCCAAGATCTCTCACATGAAGGAGGTCTCATGAAGAAAGAGCCTCATAGGCCCGCATACCTATAAGGAAGGTGTCCCCCAAGATCTCTCACATGGAGGATACCTAGAAAAGTACTTTACAGACCCGTATACCTACAAGGAAGGGTCCCCCAAGAAATCTCACATGGAGGAAGTTGGGAAAGTTCCGTATAGACCCGTAGACTTGTAGGGAAGGTGTCCTTCAAGATCTCACATGAAGAAAACCCAAGAAAAAGCACCCTATAGACCTGCAGGGGAGCCACCCCTAAGATCTCTCACATGGAGGAAGCTTAGAAGAAGCGGAGTATAGACTTGTAGGGAGGTGTCCCCCAAGATATCTCACATGGAGGAAACCCAAGGAAAGTAGACTCCACGGAGTCAGAAAGCATCTTCACAAGCGCACCCGTAAAGCAACATGTTTACCCACAGATATAACATGTCAGAACACGGCCACATAGGAAAGTAAGCAGACAGTTGCATAGACCATCAAAAAGTTGGAATAATTTAAAAGGGATCCCTCAAGAACCTATTGTGAAGAAGGGGTCCACTCAAGGGATGCACTGTTTGAAAGTGCGAAAGAGATGTCTTTTTTTTGAATCGACTCATCACCAAGGAATCCTTTTGAAAGATGTTCACTTCATCAAGGAGTTCAAAAGGAGGAATATGCCCCCACATGAGGGGAAGATCAAAGATGTTCCCACTTCGGAGGAAGGTTCTCAAGTTCTTTCTTGACGAACCCATGATGAAGGAAATGCATTCCATTAGGGTGTCAATTCAAGAATGCGATTCTTTGAAAAGAAGTTTATAAAGATTCTCGAGAAAAGATTCATTGGCAACGAATGCATTCTCTGAAAATCAAAGTGTTGTAGAAGTGGCATTGTCACACATGAGAGGGACAACTCAAGCAAAGAAGAGAGAAAGATAAAGGAAAATAAAAAGAGAAAAGAAAACACAAACAAAGGGCATAGGTGTAGCCTGATATTTTAGGGTTAGAATTGCTCATCAATATATATATATATATATATATATATGTATAGTAATAGTATATAAAATGAACTGTCATCAACCCCCTACTATATCAGACCATGTGAAGAATGCACAAGAAGACAAAGTAAAAATAAAAAATTGAGTCAACATTGAAGGGAAGCCTAAATTCCAACAACACTTTCCATTATCCCCAACTTATCAAAAATCAAGTCACAAACATGGAAGAATGATGATACAAATTGAAGAAGGTTTAGGACACAAAAACCACACTTGTATCCAAGTACAAATAGGGGTGACAAGGGTCATCCAGGCACACATAGCATAATCACATGGGAACAAACCACAACACACACACACACACACATCTAATCTAAAGATAAAGAAGAGGCCTCCTCCTAACACTAATCGACCAAGAGGTCATCCACTTCCCACTCTAGATCATGGTAGGGTGAAGGAGGATGAGCTTACAGTGGTGGAATGTTAAGAGGAGGAGTGTTCAATCCTCCTACAACAAGGACTAAGGAAGAGGGCCCTACAAGGTCCTCTCCACCAAGCTCTTATGGAGCTAAGGTCAGCAATTTTGTGAAGATCACCGACAAGGCCGAAACCTCATCTAGGGAGTTAAACATGCACTTAATAGGAGTGTTATGTTTTACTTCAATGGATGGAGAGGGTTGTGCCTGAGATTCACTGCTAGGCCCACTGAGTGATTCGAGAGCGGTGATGAACTCAGGGGAAGCTGAGATTGGTTTCATCACTAGGACAGAACAAGTCAACGCAAGACCACCTTTCAAAGAAGGTAGGCTCCTCTTATGTCCTCCATTGCTGGAAGGACCACTTGTTACCTTCTTCTTCATTGGAGGTTGTGAACTCCCCATAGATGAGGCAAGAAGTGCAAAGGAAGAGGAGGAGGAGATAACCCTAATAGAAATGACCAAGGTGTTAGTCATATCTACGAGTTTCTAGAAAGGTTGGACATCTAGGAGGAACATCAACAGAGGTAGCTCCACCAAAGAAGCGATGAGCACCTGCACCTTTTTAGGGCTAGGCACATTCATGCTCCCAGCAGAAGCTAGAAGTGATGCAGATCTAGATTGAACAGAAGTAGAGGGGAGGAGAGAGAAGGATACGAAAGGAGGTCCTGATATTGGGGTGGTTGTCTCCTCTTCCTTCCTCTATAAGGCAGCCCACTCAACCATGAGATCCTTTTTCCAATGCTTGCGCTCATGCACAAGGCAGTTTCTGTGACTCTTTGAACCGAAGGCTGGAGGCTATGAAGTGCAAAAGGCTCCTACTCAACCATGGGAGTGTCCTCTACAACCATTTCTAGTCAAGGAATAGACATCTAAATGGGTGCAGGAGGAGCAGGTTGAGAAGCAGTAGGGGGAGTTGACTCAAGTGCCTCGACAGCGGGCCTCTTCCCATTCACTACTTTTGGAGCAGAATTCGTAGGAGGCCACGAAGGTTGAGACAAAGAGGACTCTTCATGGGGACCTTTTCCTCTACCATACAGGTAGTACCAAGGTCCAGGTAGTTTAGTAGGGAGGTTCGATATCTTGATCTTGGGTCTACGCCAAGGAGGGATCATCAAACTCAATGGGTAAAAGCCAGGCTAGCTCATCCAATACTCCTCCCAAGAGAGGGGAGTGGACGAGTCATCCTGAGAGGAGGAAAAATTCTTCTTCCCTTTTTGGGGAGAGGAGGCAGTTGGTTGTTGTGCTACAGGAAGAGCTAATTTCGGCTGTCGCTTGTCCTCGGTCTTATACTTCACATAGTTATTGTAAAGTAGGTCCATTCTTGGAGGAAGCATACTAACCGAGGCAGCCCAAAAATGGTCTAGTGAATATCCCCCACGGGACACCAAAGGCTGGTATCTAGTGTCATGCACTATGTGCACAAGACCTTCATGGGAAAACTTTAGACATTTATGGATAACAAATGTAATTACATTCATGGAAGCTAGCCAAGGTATGCCTAGCTTCATCCTGAACAAATTCGACTCTGGAATGATGTTTAAAACTATGGAAACAACCCTAGGTTCAACTAGGATAGACAGAGTTATTGATCGATAAGGTTTCAAACAAAGACCATCGTGTGTACGGATGGTGGATTTTGTTTCTTTGTATTCTTTCTTGTGTAGTGAGTTAATCCAAAATGTATCTTCTATAATAACATTCAATCGGATCATGGGGTCTTCTAGGAATCCTGTCACAATGTTACCATTGAGGAGAGCGAGAATGTGGAGAGGTGAGGGCTTGTTATTTAAGGGTAAGTCTTGTGAAGTGAATGTCACATCCAGCTAACCAGTTCTAGGCTGTGTGGTAGAATTAAACATGACCATGTTAACATAGGCCTCAGGCTGAGTGATAGAATCAGTGGGATCAACAATCATGTTAGCAAAATGCGACGAAAATGGGTATGTGTATATTTTTAATTCACTATTCACTTTCACCACCAATTTATTTGTATTTTGTTTTCTTCCATCGAGACAAATAGTACCATCCTCGATGTGGTCCTGTATCTCATGATGCAGGTGCATGCAACGTTCGGTGTCATGTCCATTAACTTGATGGTACTAACAATAGGTACTTACATCATACCAGCTAGGGTATGGTTCCTTAAGAGGTTGAGGGTTTGACAAGGTTACGATCTTATCCTTCACTAAATTTTGCAAGATGGAAGAATAAGATTTGGCTAACTTTGAAAAAATTTGGTTCCATTTGAGGCCACTGTCATCCGTAGCGGCTAGTACATTTTCAATGGCTTTACCTTTCCTAGAGATCAACATGATGGACTTTCCTTCAGAACGGAAGCGTGAGGAGGGTCCTTCAAACTGAACCATTGTCTGTTGGTACTTTTGTAGGGCTGCACATAAATGCGCGAAAGAAGGGTATTTCATATGGGTGAACTTCTCTTGCCAAGGCCTTTGCAAGTTCCCTATGAATACCTTCTACATGTTAGAATCAAGCAACAGATACGAGATTTATGAGAAGAGCGCCTGGTACCATGCTATAAAATTAGTAATATTTTCATTATCACCTTGTTTGCATCATACGAGATCCGAAAAGGTCATCTTCGACCCAATGTTAGCTTGGAATTATAGTAGAAATCAGTTTACAAGTTGGTCAAATGAGAAAATGAAATTATCAGGCAAGGAACAGTACCACTCGAGTGTCGTATCCTTGAGAGATTGAGGGAATAGTTTTTCCATCAATGTGTTGTGATGGAAGAAATCTATGCAATAAGGCATTAAAGGTGGACACGTGTTTGTGGGTCCCCTTTGTTGCTGTATTTCTCAAATTTAGGAATATCCATTCCTTGAGGGAAGGGAGTGTCCAGAATCACAAATGACAACAGGGTATGCCAAAAGAAGGGTTGGAAGATAGGTTGGGCAGAGGCTTTGGAGATAATAGCTAATTGGCTCTACATCTTACTCATGATCTAAAGAAGAGTGTTCTGAATAGGGTCATTAGAAGATGTGGGATAGAGAAACCTCTTCTAGAACCACCATTGAAGCCACCACCAAAACCACCGATGTGACCATCGCCGAAACCACCACCAGAGCCACTGCCACCAGTACAACCTTCGCTAGAGCCATCCCCATGTCCAAAGCCACCACCATGACCTCCACTAGAACTACTTCCACTAGCACCACCCCCACTACTGAAGCCACTGCCACTACCAAAGCCTTCACCACTCATCCCGCCAAAACCTCCACCACTAGAGGAGATAGGAGTGAAGCTAAAACCAAAGGGGATTTTGTTCACTTTGATAGAATCAGATTCCTCAGAGGCAGAGGGGATGCTGATCAAGGGTAAAATATTGGTCATGTATACAAATATAGGATGCATCGACAGTTTGTCTCTCATGATCTTCAAAATTGGATCCTCGTATAATATTAGGATTGCTTGGAGGAGCACATGCATCAATTGAACTAGAGAGACTAGCCAAGAGTTATATGCTAGTTCGGTCTTTTCCCATCATACACTTTAGTTTGTTGATAACCTGGGTGACCCTAGCCAATTTCGGGTCTCTTTCCAAATGATGTTCCAAGTCACCTAACCCTTTGCTGAGGGCGGAGACATATTATGAAGAATGTGAATAGCCTCATGCTTATCAACTGATGATGGTGTAGGAGATGCAGGAGTGGTAACATGATCAGTCTCATCAGAAAATATGACTTCGCCCCTTGACAACTGCTCCTTTGCAACGAGACCAACAATGGATCCAATAAAAAGGCCTGTAGAGAAACAAGTAGTGACCTTTGTCCTCTCCATTGGAAGGTGTCATATACTTCTCCTAACAATATACCTAGAGGTTGTGGACTAGGTTGTGATGCTCATAAACCTTCACAACACTCAAGGGGACAACAATCACAAGGTATAAGGGAAAAGCCTCAACACCAATGGATGAAGAGACATTGGTTCACGTTAGGTTCACTAAAAAATATAAGAGAGGGGGACCAACCATGTTCAAGGCCCTAGGTCACAAAGATCCAAGAGCGAAACGTTGCCCCGACTTACCTCAGGTTAAAGAAGTATTAGGAGATGAGGGACGAGAATGATGAGGACTATAAGGTCCTTCAATCACTTTGTAAGCCCAAAACTTAGAATGGGGCTAGGCGAGCTAGTTTTTTGGGTTCCACATTGTGCCTCAGGAAGCTCTTTGCTCAAGGATGAAAGCATAGTTCTAGGACAATAGTGTAGCACGGTGGCATCTCTTAGTTGTGTTGGCATATATACAACTAGAGGAATAAAAAGACAAGGTGAACCTCTAGAAAATAGACTAATGACCTAGCTAGTGGTTTTTAAGAGAACAAAACAACACTATGAAATAAAATATATATAAATGGATGTGATAAAGTAAGTAGATTAAGGCAAGGGTGACAAAAATGATCTTACAAAAGAGCCTGTTCACTAGCTAGCTCCAAGAAGCACATCCAATTGCACAAAAGAAAAAGGAAAATTGTTGGGTGGTTGTATGGGGGCCTGCTTTAGTCAGACACCTATTTTGGTGTTTCCACCTACATGGACATCCAAGATAGTGATAATGGAGAAAAATTATGATAAATGAGAATGAAAGAAATGAATATGATAACACTACAAAATAGTATTATGCTACTCAACCAAATCATAGAGGAGAGGAGTATAAAGCTTACCACCTCCACCAAGAGCTCACTATCTAATGGAGGAGAAAATGAGAGGACTCAAGCCCCTGCTGCAATGGTGTTTGTTCCACACTTACTCCATGGAGTTAATGGAGTGTAAAGTGTTGCTTGAAGGCTGAGAGTGCAAGAAGTGAATGCTAGAATGCTTGGAGAGATCAAGTTGAGTGCTTAGAAGGATGCTTGAGCTTGTGAAGAAGATGAAATGTATGAAGGTGTGAATTTTAAGGGAGAATGAGAAAAATGGCCATATTCGGGTTGGTTGGTTGAAGAGGGGAATTCCAAATCGACCCAAATGGGAAGTGTAACACCTCTGTAGGCTTCAGATGTACGAATCTGTTAGGGACGTAAGTGTGCCATAAGAGTGTCCCTAATAGTTATTCTTATGTCGGGTATGTGCAGGATCATGATGTGCCAAAAAGTGGCGATATGATGGGTATGTGTAGGGTATGTGGCTGATGACATTTTTTTACCCAAAATTAATGAAACAAAAAGGGTTTTTAAAGGATATTCTCAGATTTCCACCAATATAAATTATTCTTTACTTTGGATTTAATAAATAATTATTATTCATTTTCTATTTGAATTATGACTAAAGTCCCGATTGATAGGCTTATTGAAAAAAATCTATAGCTTTCAAACAGTATCACATTTTTTGAATTTGAAACATGCAACACATTCTATGCTTCACATACTATAGGATTAAAATACAAAAAAATGAATTTCATGAATTTTTGACTAAGTTAAGGTGGTCAGACATACAAGTTTTTATATTTTTTAAAATTTGTAATAAAAAAATCATTTAATTAACTATTTACTTGGAAAAAAATTACAAAAAATATGCATCACATTGGGACATGAGTCCTCTACTTATATCTAAAATCTTATAAAAACATATTATCATTTTATTGTGGTTAGGATGGTCGGACATACACCTACTTCTTATTTTCCCTCAAATTTAAGTACCAATTGATTGAAATTTCAAATTTTCACCAAATAGATTTAAAAAAAAAAAAACCTAGTAGTTTAGAAACTACATTCAATTTGATACAGATTCTATTCTTACATATTTTTGAAATAATATAGATAACTTATTCAAATATTTACGTCAAATTGCCTAATTCTGATTTTTTTGAATTTTTCACTACTTAAGGACCCGTTTTTTCCATGATGATCCTACACATACCCTGTCAACACACAAGACATACACCAAGTGGAATGAAGGTAGTGGGATGATGTGGATTTTCTCCTTCAAATTTGGTTTTCTAAGGTGAGGAAGTGTAAAAGGGGAATTTGCATAAGGGGTGCAAATTCACTCTTATACAACAAGAATCTTTAGGGAGCAAAACTAAATTATACTATTATAGAAAAGGAGATGCTGGCAATAGTGTATACCATAAATAAATTCAGGCATTACATTGCTGGTTATTCAATTTTTTTCCATACATACCATACAACTATTAGATATTTAATGAACAAGCTTGTAGTTGGAGGTAGATTAGTAAGATGGCTGCTACTTCTACAAGAGTTTTACATTACAATAGTGGAAAAACTTGGTAAGGCCAATGTAGTGGCATATTTTCTATCAATATTACCAACATAATCAGTTGAATGAGTAGTGGATGATTCATTTCCAGATGAACACTTATTTTCTCTAAATTTACATATACCCCGGTATGCTGACATTGCAAATTATTTAGTAACAGGGCAGATTCCACCACACTTTTCTCCAGGGAAAAGAGATAGCTAGTACACAAGTGTTTTCCATACTCTTGGATATCATGTTATCTTTTTTATATTGGCCCTAACAACATTATGAGAAGGTGCATAAGGGAGGATGAAATATTTGATATCATGAAGGCTTGCCATGATGAGCCATGTGGGGGTCATTTTGCAGCAAAAAAAAAATAGCATTCAAAATCCTCACAACTAGTTATTATTGGCCAACTTTGCACAAGGATTATATTAAGTACACAAGGAGTTGTGATGGGTGTCAAAGAATGGGTAAGCCAACCAAGAGAGATGAAATGCTATTAGAACCTTAGTTAACACTAGCTCCCTTTGACAAATGGGATCTAGACTTTATTGGACCAATCTCACCTACTTCCAACAATAAGGAATACATTCTAGTTTGCACTGACTATCTGAATAAGTGGGTAGAATTAAAGGTCTTATAGTTTTCCAGAGATGGAAATGTGGATAAATTCTTGAATGAGGACATTTTTACTAGGTATGGAGTACCTAGGGAAATAGTCATTGATCAAGGTCCAAATTTTACTTTAGATCTCATCACCAAACTGGTTGAAGAATACCAAATTAGGCACAAAAGGTCCACACATTATCACCCTTAGGAAAATGGTCACATGAAGGTTACTAATAGAGAAATTGAAAGTATTTTAACCAGGACAGTGCAATTACATAGGAAAGATTGGGTTGCAAGGTTACCAGAAGAAGTATAGGCATATAGAACAACCTGTCCAAAAAAAAACTTGTTTTACACCCTATGAGCTAGTCTATGGAAAAATAATAGTCCTTCCAATTGAGTTTGAATATAAGCCATGAAGGACATTAGTAGAGATGGAAATGGATCTAACAACAACTCAAAGGGAGAGGTTGCATCATTTAAATGGACTAGATGAAATCAAGATGGAGGCAATCCATCACACTAAGATAGTATAACAACAAAGGATGAAGTGTCATGACCAATATATCAAAACAAAGGAGCTTAATGTAGGGGAATAGGCATTATTATATGATTAAGGTACAAATATTTCAAAGGGAAACTCCAATCCAGGTGGTTGGGACCTTATGTAATCAGTCAAGTCTATCCTAATGGAGCAACCAAGTGCACAACATAGATGTAGTCAGATTCTCTCTTTTGGTTAATGGGCACAAATTGAAGTTGTATAAGAAACTAGTACAAAAAGGCAATTTTATTTTCTCATTGTTTTAGCAGTATGGTGCTCACAATGATCCAAATACAAGTTCAGAGACACTGAGTGATATCTCAACAACACATGACATACCGATTACTTCAGGTGACCCAGTGATTGACCTACATAGCTCAATCCCTAAGGTCACTCAAGATTAATTTTTTATTTTACCTCACATGCACACACAACATGGTTATAATGATGTTTATACTTTCTCTAGAGGGACATGTTTTCTACCTAATTGTTGCACATTTAGAAAGGGTCCAAATGTAGTCGGGCACTATAGCATAATAGTTGTCAACATTTAGAAAGGGTCTTGTTTTCAAAGGTACCTGTAGCATCATCTAACAAAAAAATTAAAATCACTTGGTGCCACATTAATCACAGTTCATGTGCATTCACTTCAAAATACTCACATGCACTATACATCTTTTCATAATAAGTACCTGCAACCTGGTTCTTTTATTTCCTACTGCCAATTCAAAATTTAAAGGTTTGAGTTGACACATCACAAGCTATTATCCATCTAATCCATTTCATTACCTTACATCCACCACCTCATTATTTTTTTATCACATCAAATCATCTTTTGGATACATTCTATTCACTTTACACGTGCAACAATCAGTTAGTCTCTTCCGATAGGTATGCAAGGTACGGTATCATAATTACCATAGATTTCTTACTACTTTCATTATGTATTTCATATTAAATTAAGCATATGAAATATTCATACCATTAAATTCCATACTTTCTAATCATACCTTTCCTAATCACGAGTTGAAGTGAGGTCATGCTTTAAACAATAAGTTGGGGGAGCCATAAAACTCAACCAGTTTTTTTGAATTCTGCCACCTAAGCCAAATGCAATAGATAGATCTGACATGCAAAACCCTCCTAAAATTACCCCTAATTTTTATTGATACTTTCAATTTCCAATTCCCTAATCTTGTGAACTTGATCTAAGTCAAACCTAGAACCTATTTTTGAGCTCAATTAAGTTGATACTAATAAGGGGAGTTGTAGTTATGGTATGGTAGTGAAAGTGTAGGAGGAAACAACAAAATAAGAGAAGGGTTTTGAAGGTGGTAGGGTGGAATTGAGCTAAATTTTCAAGGTTAACACATTGAGAAGAGTAAAGAGAGTCATAATGGGAGGTGATGTTATCAGGAGAGAGTCATCGACTCACAAGCAAATACTAGAAGATGCAATGGTCTTACCTATTTTCACAAGGGTGGGTTGGCTTGATTATTTCTTGAAACTAAATTTTTTTGACAATGATATAGCAAGAAGTTTTGCAAAAAAATTGGAGCACAATGAAGCAATGGTGAAAGGATTATTAGTGGATGCATCTGAAGTCGCCATAACACAAGTTTCTAGGTTACCTAGAATTGGAGCAAATTTTTTAGTACATGTAGATGTAGTTGCAGCTAGAGAGGAATTTTGTGAGTGGGGAGAGAATTTGAAAACATATTCACAAGGTATAGAGAGGCTCTCTCTTCCATGGTTTTGGGCTAATTGTGATTCCTATATTGTTAGATATCTTACTTATGATGGTAGGAAAAATATTTTGTATACTGTACATTTTAAATTGCTTAGTCACCTTCAACACAATAGGCTGGTAAATGTGCCAAATTTTCTTTATAATATGTTGAAAAGAATGGCATCAGAGTATCAAAGGAAACAAAGTGACACTGCCCTATCACACCACTATTTTATTTCCTTACTAGTAAAAAGAAGCTTGAGAATTCAATATCCACAAGTAGACTTGGAAGATTTTAAGAAATGTGGAGATATTAATAGTTTATAGAGGCACTGTGGTACTTGATACTTTAGAGCCACAAGCTGAACCTGTAAGAGAAATTATTCATGTCTCACCTATGGCTTCACCTACCCCTATACAAGGTGAGCATGAGGAGCACAATGTGCTAGAGTCTAGGTCACTAGTAGTTGAAGAAATTTCATCTTCTTCAAAACCACAAAAACCCAAGAGCAGAAGAGGTAGCACATCCACATCATCCACACCTTCTAAAATAGAAAAGAAAAAGAAGGATGTTCAAAAGAAGAAGAAGGGTGTTGAAAAGGAAACACTTACACCTGTTTAGGTAGATTAAAGAAATAAGGTGTCATGAGGGGAATTGTAGAGAAACCTGAAGAAGAGGAGAAGGGAAAAGAACAACAGGAAGAAGATGTAATGATAATAGAGAAAAACTTTGAATTGAAGGGAAATATCCTAGGAAATGTAAATACACTTGTGAAGAGGAGAGATATGTTTCTACCACTTCTAATTCATAATCAGAAGATGTGTTTGTTGCTAAGAAAACATAAAAGAAAACCCCAGATAGTCCTACTTATGAAGACTATTACTGTCCAGGGGGTGGTAATGAGAACTTTATGGAAGAAGAAGAGGTGTTTATAGAGGATATAAATGTTAGGAATGAGCTCTAAGAAGCCTTGGACAAAATAAAACATTTGGAGGAGTTAGCACAAAGCTATGAAAATAAAGACAAGGAAAGGGAAACAAAAATACAAGAAATGGAGGAAAAATTGCAAACATATGGCCATGGTACTAAACTTGATTTATTGACACAATTGGCCATTACTAAGATAGTTGGGGATGGAGAACTTGTAGTACCAAATCAGAGACCTCCTCCCTTAATAAATCCAATTCACCATACAACTTTGTCACTTGGTTATCAGCTATGGAGGGTGACTGATGAGTTTGC
Organism: Sequoia sempervirens; assembly: GCA_007258455.2. Lineage (NCBI taxonomy): Eukaryota > Viridiplantae > Streptophyta > Pinopsida > Cupressales > Cupressaceae > Sequoia > Sequoia sempervirens. Next base: position 335,685,410 of record VDFB02075321.1, on the reverse strand, counting down.
ACAAGAAAAGGAAAAGTGGAAGAAAGAAAAATAAACTTTGATTGAAGAACATGCCAAGGTGTTGGAAAAGAAAGATATTAAGTTAAGGAAATCAACAATCAGGTTGGAAGAAGTGGTAGGTAAATTTGCATAGATCATAAGATGAAAACCTCCAACAAGGACATATGCACTATTTTTGTAGGAAAAAATTATGAGTTTTTTAGTTTAGTAGGCTAATTAGTAATCGGTCAGTTGGGATGAGCAAATTTTTTGAGTTTCTTAATTTTTTTTCTAACTCTACACCTAAGGAATAGGATCAATTGTGTGAATACTATTTACACAACTATGTGGTTTCAGATGAAACATAGTGGAATCCTATGATGTTTGATCTCTAGGTAAGGGCACTAGCATCTTATTATAGGAATGAACAATTCAAGGGAGAAATAATGGAACAATATGAGAGGGAAAAATTAGTTACTCTCCCCATAAGGAAAGAATCTAAAGACCCTGATGCAGTTATAGATGAATGGTTAAAACTCCTAGATCATAAAGGTGTAGGTAGAAAAATTATGAAACTAAGGACAACATATTACAAAAGAATGCAAACATTAGCTATGGGTTTGGGTAAGCAATACTATGGTTATATGCAAAGTAGATGGAATGACATGACCCCAGAGTTGTAGAGAAAGGAACCTCATTCCATGTACAATTTTACCACTATGCTTGAAATGGTACATAGATACATGAGAATTGGTGCTGATATAGGAATTCACTAGGTACCACTTACATTCCATCCACCTATGTTACTCTATCTAGTTCCACATTGGACCAGGGAGAAAGGTGAGGAATGTGAGAGAGCTAGGAATATTAGAATGAGACAACTTGAAACTTATAAAGGTTTCTACTTAAAGCATATCAAGGGATTTGATGTTGTCATGGACCTCAAGGAGATAACCCTACGATATAATTTTTACCCCTAGGTATGTGTAGGATCATCATGGAAAAAATAGGCCCTTAAGTGGCAAAAGAATTAGAAAAATCAGAGTTAGGAAACTTGACTTAAAAATTTGAATAAGTTATCTATATTATTTCAAAAATATGTAAGAATAGAATCTATAGAAAATTGAATGTAGTTTCTAAACTACTAGGTTTGTTTAAAAAAAAAAGAAATCTACTTGGTGAAAATTTGAAATTTCAATGCAGTAGTACTTAAATTTCAGGGAAAAAACAAGAAGTAGGTGTTTGTCTGACCACCCTAACCACAATAAAATGATAATATTTTTTTATAAGATTTTAGATATAAGTAGAGGACTCATGTCCCGATGTGATGCATATTTTTTTGTAATTTTTTTCCAAGTAAATAATTAATTATGAATTTTTTATTACAAATTTAAAAAAGTATAAAAAACTCGTATGTCTGACCACCTTAACTTGGTCAAAACTTCATGAAATTCATTTTTCTTTTTTTAATCCTATAGTATGCGAAGCATAGAATGTGACGCATGTTTTGGATTCAAAAAATGTGATATCGTTTGAAAGCTATAGATGTTTTTCAATTAGTCTATCGATCAGGACTTTAGTCATAATTTGAATAGAAAATGAATAATAATTACTTATTAAATTCAAAGTAAAGTATAATTTATATTGGTGGAAAGTCGAGAATCTCCTTTAAAAACCCTTTTTCGTTTCATCAATCTTGGGTAAAAAAAAGTCGTCAACCACATACCCATCATATTGCCACTTTTTGGCCTATCATGATCCTGCACATACCCCCCTAGTGTTTTGCTTGAGGACAAGAAAAAGTATAGTTGGGGGGAATGATGGGTTCAGTTATTAGCCTATTTTCTATTGCTTTTATGCATAATTTCAAAAACTATTAGATAAACCTTTCAAACAATACTCCTATGCTATGCTATCTTTTCATGTTTATTATACAACCTTGGACCTAATCATAGTAATGAAATATATGGTTATAATATAGTAGCACTGCATAGTTTATATGTGAGTATGCATGAAATGTGGATGGAATTTTGTGTTTAATTATGGTAGTTAGCTTTGTGTATATGTTTTGTGGATTAACTTCTTGCAGCTCAAAAAGAACTATAGCACATAGCAATTGGAGGCTATAACCCACAAAAAAAAGGAAGACTGGGACAACGGATAGGGGAAGTGCTAGATCAAGCTAAATGCAATAACTACTGTATGAAGACACTTGATGGAGTTGGTCATGCATCATTATGATAACTAATAAACCATTGGAGTTCAAAAGAATTATTTTGTTGATAGGATTCTAAATAACGGTTTGTGTGTTTTACATGCAATTCTAGTTTATAGAGTTTCAGTTCTATTAGAACTCTTCTTTCTTTTCAGTTATAGTTTGAACAATTAAATCTTAACTATATAGTCTGATATCTAGGAGTGATAGTTAATGATTGCAGTTAGTTTTTTCTTAGAATAAAACTCTCCCATGCTTGTATAGAGTTGGTAGATGAGTCCTTAGATAAGTTAGTTAATTTCAGTGTTTCATTATCAACTGCTTTTCAAGTTCAATTATTATCTACAAGACATGTTGGTTACTCAGAGTGGTTTCATTGAAAACAATCTTTGAAGAAGATTTTGTGTAATCTTTTATGATGTATAATGAATGAAGTTCAATTTCACAAGGATGCATAGAATCTAATATTTATATCTAGTTCTAGTTAAGTTAGGACACCAACTTGAGCAGGCCACTCAAGGTAACTGTTCTTCACTTCATTATAGATTTATTTCTATTTTAGTAGTTATTTATGTTCATTATTGTTTCATAAATTACATGCAAGTTAGAATATATCTTTATATTTTGATTATCAGTAATGAATGTTCATGAGCATGCATGTATTTGGTTAATATGTAGTACTCCAGAGGTTAGAATAAGTTTAATTGCTAGTTTGAGTAGTTCTGAGTTAGTTCAATAATTCTTTATTAGTAGTAGTTCAGTTACAGGTTAAGTTGTAGGCACTTGTAGCCATTAGCTCCAATTTTTTCTTTCATTGTTATGTAATTATGTTAATTTCCAAAGAGTAGAACACCTTGAATATGATAACCTAGGTAGCCTTAAGTCTCTGAAGGCGCATACAATGCAGCACCATCACAAGTTTACAAACCTTGGGTTGACATTTTAATGTAGTCTTTACAATGTTGAGTGGACTGTTCAGCTAGACATGCCTCTGAATTGTGTAGGTTCTACCAAGTTTACAATACAGTAGTTTAGACTCTACAATAAGTATAAATATGTGTTAACTTAAGGGATATAAATAAAGCATGCATACATGACCCATTTCCTACTTTTTTAAATAAGAAATGTTGGAATAAATAGCAAGCATGGAAATACATTCATTTATAAATGGATTTTCTAGATACCATGTTGTCCCTTGCACACAAACCCCATTTTTGGCTTGCAAAATGGGGACCCCCTCTTTTGTCATATTTTAGTTTCCTTTGGTCTTTTATTCTCATTTTTTCTTTTTCATCTCCTACCCTTTTCAAGGTTTTCGGGTTTTTTATTCTAGCATGTCCTCCTTTTTGGGTTTGAATTCCAATCATTGTTTTGTCTTCCCTTCGTTTTTTTTATTTACCAAGCATTGATGTTCTATAATTTTTCATGACATCTGGTGGAACCATTTTTTTCACATTTAAAAAATCCCAAGCATATGTTTCTAGATTTTTCCATGGTTCCAAGCCACTTGGATTTGGATTCATTATTTCTATAAGATTTTTTATCCAAATCCTTTCTCTTGGCATATGATTCTTTAAGATAATTGACCCTAAATACTTGTGAGATACATCCAGATTTGGTATACTTTTAAAGTGGACATTATCTTTATAATAAAAATGAATAGAAATTCTCCTTTATTTTTATGGTTTATTGTGCACACTTATTATTTATGTTTACACTAAGGTAATTATATTCTTAGATTTCATGTTATAGATATAGCTCCAAGAAAATTAGGTGGCTCTAGATATTTTCCACTTGTAGATATTCACAAAGCATTAGCCAATGTCCCTTGTATTGTTTCTTATTTTTCGTTTTCTTCTATTAACCAGGATGCTTCCCCTTTATGCCAGTGACATTGTGACCACAACCACAACTCTAGATGTGGGCCCCATAGTTTGTAGATTTCTCCTCATTAATAATATGTTGGTTGTTTTCCCCCATCACATAGCTTGCCTTCTATCTCTTGGAAATTCTAGTTGGCATAATAATGTGAATGATTTTAGGGTTAGGATTTTTATCAACAAGAAACCATTTTAGTGGTTTCATATGATCACTTTCTAGGATTGATCCCTTGCCAAAATTTCATGTGCCTATACTTTAAGATTTTTCAAGCGCAAGATTTATACTATTTTAAACCTTTTTCTCTAGAGGTACTAATAATGATCTTTCTTCGCTTGAATTTAAAGAAAAATATTTTCTTGGTAATTAGGAATTTGAATATTTTCACATAATTTTAGACTCAATTCCTCTTGGTATGGTCTAGAAGGTTGAAATTTTTTACAAAAAACCTTGATGGAAGGATTAGAAATCATATCTTGATACTCCTTTTAAGAATTACAAACCCTCTAAGGGATATTCTTGGCTCTCTCCTCACCTAATAATGGTTTTGATACTTGATGTAAAGTGGAATCTTGATTCTACTACTATGCAATGACACCATAGGTTTCAAACAATTTAGTCCACACTTGTGGACCCCAAACTAATTCAATTTTATTGGTGTCTCTTATATTAAAAGATCTCTCCTTTGGATCTCAACTTGTCCATTTTAGACATTTCTAATCCTCTCAATCATTTTTGTGGACATTTGAAAATTCTCAAGTGTATTTTCTAACTTTTCCCATGAGCCCAAGCTACTTGGAGCTATATTCATGGTTTTGTTCAACCTTCTTAGCTTGAGCCTTTCTCTTAGTATACAATTCTTCTTGGTGATTGGCTTGAAATTCCTATGAGATATGCTTAGATTGGGAGTTCTTTGAAAGTGGAGATTTATTTTACTTTACAAAATAAAAAAATCTTTATTTTTAAGATCTATTATGGAAACTTATTTTTATGTTTATACTAAAGAAAGTATGTTTTGATGTTATGTTGTATATATAGGTCTAGGATAAGAAATTGACTTTGGAATTTTCCAACTTATAGACATCATAGAGTATTAGACCAATTCCAATTTACTAATGCTTTTGTAACACCTCTTTCTAGTTAGAATTCTTACCCTTCATGTTGATATCATTATGATTGTAGCCACAAATCTAAATATGACCCACATAGTTTGCAAGGTTCTTCCTACCACCAACATTGTAATTAGTCTCCTATTGCATGTGGCCAATCTTCTGTAACATTGTAGCATAAATGCATACATTCTAGTTGGCTCGACAATGAGAAGTTCCCCTACTTTGACCTTTGCTATCTCTCTTGTTTATGTAAGTCTTGTTTAAAAAGAAGAAAATAAAATGACGATATCATCACTAGTTGGGAGCTCATTCGCAATATCTAGGACCTTGATTGGTTATGGTCCACCTCTTGATAAGGATCCTCTCTTTCCCCTATTCATATAATTGTGGTAAATGAAGTGTGAGTACCCATTATTATTAGTGATTTTATATTTCAACTTATACTTTCTATATACAACACTCTTTCAATCAATGTTATATTAAATATATTTTATTTAATATAATATTTAACACTTCTTCATCATAAGAAAAATAGAGAAGGGAAAAAAGTGGGTTTGAGGTGAAAAAATGGGTTTTGGTAAAGTAAAATAAAGTTTAGATTGAATGAAAACAATGGTTCGGTAGCTTCTCAATTATGGAGTTGACTACTTAGTCCATTTATTGTTGAGGAAAGCTAGGCTTAATCAACACACTCTAATAATTGATTGTTTTGGTGTTGTGTTAAGTGGTCCCTTTTAACTTCATTGTTTTCCCAATTGTGTTAACCTTATTCTTTTCTCAATTTTTGTTTTGTAGCAATTAACTGCACATAGTTGGCAAGCAATGAGAAGGATGCCTTGGTGTGGTTCAGATGCACAATTTTTTCTCTATGTAACTTAAATGTATTTAGAGTTTTATTTTAATCTCATGTTGGAAGAAAAAGGGTTTGAGAGATTCTAGAAAGTATTTGCTTAGCCAATTTCAAATGTACGTTTATGGTGGAAAACTCTATCATGACATTAAATATAATTTATGATTTTTTAAATTTATATATTATTAAATTAAATAAATAGTCATTATGTTCTTCTTACTTTTTAATTTTTGATTTAATAAATAAAATAATTTTTAATTAGTTAAACAAAAATAAATAAAATTTATTAATAAATTATTTATTTATTAGTATGTTTAGATTTATGTAGTAATTTAAATTATTATTAAAAAATGATATTTTTATACACATATAAATAATATAAGTATAAAGGATTTTTTTTTTGTTAAATTTAGTTAGATTAATAAAATGATACATTTATAATTTAGTATAAATTAATAAACAAAAGTATTGTTTAATTTTGTGGATTCATGTATTTTGGTATTAATGTTAAATTATGAGTAAATATAATGAATAGGGATATTTACTTTTATGATTAGAGAATGTATGTTTTTTATGATTAGAGAATGTATGTTTTTTGATGAAGATAAATTTAGACAATAAAAATGGTCTAATTTATAATAATAATAATGAACTTGCATTAACAATTTAATAAGAGTAAGAAAGATGTCTAAAAATAATATTAATATCTTGAATTTAAAAGCCTAAAATGCCACTAAACTACATTTGTAATATAGAAGACTCGTAATACCTACATTTCAAAGAAAACTTGTGAGGCATAGATTTGAAATAATAGTTAATTGTTACCTTATGAATTTCATAAAAATAAACTAATTGTTTAGTGTCAAGATTCAAACCATAAACATCATAGTGTCTATTGGGATAATAGTTAATTGTTACTTTATGAATTTCATAAAAAGAAACTAAATGTTTAGTGTTAAGATTCCAACCCTAAACATCATAGTGTCTATTGGGAGGAATACATTCATTATAAACATTATGATTTTTAGGGTTTGAATCTCGACACTAAACCATTACTTTATTTTTGAGAAATTTATAAATTAACAATTTGGGTTGTTATTCCACACCAAATTTTTTCTTTGAAATGTAGGTATTATGGGTCTTCTATTGCAAGCATAATTTAGTGAAATTTTGGGATTTTGAATTCAATATATTATTACCATTAGATATATCTCCTTGTGTTATTATATTGTTAATGAAAGTTCACTATTGTTGTATATTAGATCATTTTCATTAATAGTCTAATGTGGTGCTAAGGGTTAATATTTCATTACAAAAGTGTAATAAACTAGTATGTATAAATTATCTTATCACTTTTGTTCAATAAATACTACTAAATTGGTGAAATCTAATATATTAGCAATCTTTATGAGGAGAAATTAATGTCAATTATTTTGGGAGATTTTTATCTTGTTTCAAATTTATATAATTTATAGTTTTAAATAGTGAATGTGAGAAGTATTGCTTGAATTACGAGGTAACTCATTTTATGGAACCTTTGGATCCCTTTGTGTGATCATGGAAGGGTTAAACCAAAAGTTTTAAAATGGATTGTCTTAGACCATACTTGCATGTTTATAGGAGTAAGATTTGAGTTTATGAGATTACTATATATATAGAGGTATGGGGATTTGTACTAAATCTGAGTCTATATTTTTGTGCATATATGAATTCTTATACCTCAGGGTATAATGAGAATTAATTATCTTTTTGAGGCTCCTAGAGTATTATGCCACCATGACATGTAGATGAAACAAGAGAGTGCACATGTTTATATGTTTCAAGTCTTATTTATATGGTTTGACCTCTGTGGTGTGCATGTTTCTAACTAATGTGAAAAATTTATTGGATTACCCTCTTGAGTTGGGTTTATTTTCAACATAGTAAGTAGAAGTGGATTGATGTTAAATGTGATAATTTTTTTTTGAGCATTTCCTTTAGTTTCAAAGTAATATATTAAAATATTTTTCATGTTTCAAGAGTTCAAGAAAATTAATTAAGATCTTAATTAATATAATAATGTAATATGAACTGATGTTCTTAAAATGTGAAAAATTCTTGAAATGTTTAGATATTGTTTCTTAATTTTGTGTTTAAATTTGAACATTTGTAACTAAGTTGAGATAAGATATCTATGAGTGAGATAATGGTTTTGAAATATTATTTTATTAAAATTTGATAGGCATCTGTGAGTTATCTTAAGAAAGGTGGGTTATGCAAATTTATTAACAAAGTTTGCTATGAAATCATGTACATTATAACTAAGCTTATATAATGCAATATGGTAGTTAGGTTTAAATCCATTAAAATTTTTGGAATTTGAATTACATTGAATAATTGTGATGCTAGATTTTTAACTCTATAGTGGAATTACCAAATAAGGGGGAAAGTTTTGGATCATTGAGGGGAATTTTAGGGCAATGAAAAAACTAAAACTTGAATGAAACATCAAGAAAGAAAAGAAAATAAGTGTGAAAAAAGAGGGGTAAGATTTGAATCAACTATTAAACCTTCTCAACTTGCAATACCTCAATTGAGCACGTAAATGTAAAACCAACTTATCATTATTAGTAAAAATTGGCAAGTGGAAAAAATATTGCTCATAAATTGAGGATTTTTCCCTTTAATCCTAAAAGGAATAGGTGTATGAAGACTTAACATGTCTTAAGGGAACCTATAGTTCAATATTGATCAAACATTACTTGTATAACAAATTATTTATTTGATCAAAATTGAGCTTATATAAATTAGAATCTAAGTTTTCAAAAATTTGAATGAAAACAAATAATTAATTTTAACTTAATTTTAATTTTTTATATTAATATTATTTTTAATATCTATCTAAAATTTTAAATAGATGCATGGATATATAAGAACATAAATAGGTAGAGATATAAGAAAAGAAAAACAATATTTATTTTAACATCTACTTAAAAATAATTTTGTTTTAAGCCCCCATGGGTTAGAGGAGTTGGTTTGAGTCTTGGGTTTGCTCCTCGAGGTCTTGGGTTTGACTCTCTCTAGCCCGGAAATCACCCTGCCGTGAACACTAGGGGGATGTGTTGGTTACACAGTGGCCCTAGAGGATTATTCTTGCCTCAAGCTCGCCCCATAAAGGGAACCCGATGGGCTTGAGTCGTGGGGATACCTCTGAGGATACCAAAAATAAAAATAATAATTTTGTTTTATACATTATTATTTCTTATTAAAGTTTTTTTTTTTAAATAAATAAAAAATAAAATATTATACCAAGAGGTGTAACTACATTGGAAACAAGAGGTGGAGTGTAAATGTGTGAGCATGTTAATATAGTCTAAAAAATAACTAACACACACACATTATAACTATAAAATAACTCTTAAGTAAATCAAAATAAGATGATTATTAAATAGTTCTAAAGTAAAATTAAAAAGCTTAATTAAATTAACTATGAAATAATTATTAAGTAAATAAAATTAAATAAAATAACTCTTTAAGTAAATAAAACTAGTATACCTATCTTTAGAAAAATTGGCATAAAATATGTCAAATATTATTCTCTAGGCACTTGTTATGTATTGGAATTTTCTAAAGATGGATATGCTAGTTTACTTTAACTTTTACATTACAAACTATTTTATTTTTCATGGCAATAAAACAAATAATATACATGCAAATAATTATAATTTTTTTTTTGTTATTTAATAATGATCACTCATTATGCTTATTATTAAATATTAATGGTTTGATATGTAAATGACTATTAAATTTAAGTTAAAAATATTTTCTTAAAATATTCATATCATTACAACTCATCCCTTTTTATCACTACAATTATGTCTCTTAGCATTATTAATAATGAAACACTTATGTTTAGTGCATTAAAAGGAATAACAAATTTAAATTCATTATTCTTAGGTGCTTGTCTATAGTCTTTGATCTTTTACACACATTTTTGGGGTTGACCTAGGTCCCCTTGCAATATAATGACAATTCATCTATGATTTTTTTAAATGTTGCATGTATTTTTGATATTTAACGAACATCTTTGGAGTTGACCTAGATGAAAATGTTCCATTTTGATATATATTTTCAAGGTATTTGCAAATATTAGGAACCTCCAAATATTAGAAAATAGAAAAAATAAATAAATATCATTCTAAGTAAGTTATAAATTAGAAATATGCACTAAGCAAGGTCAAATCTATGCACATAGAATAAATACATGATTTTAGAGTAGATCAAATTCCATAATTCAAAATTGGTGACATCATAGATATTTAGCACACAATTCAAGAACATATACATACAACCTTCCACAAAATACAAAACATAACAAACTACCTAGGATCAACATAAACATGTAGAAAACAAACAACATTAATTAACGGCTTGGAGGAGTGGGAAAAGTAAATTTTTGAAAACTCATGTTGCAAGAAGCGATGGAGATAATGACTCAGAGGATGAAGATTGCGGCCGTCACCTTTGCTTCTTCATGCTTGGGTTTCGCCTGTGCTCCCTTTTGCCTTTGCTTGGCTTGGTGAGTGTCGTCTCTGTTGCTGCATCGTGGAGGTGGGTGGTGGTTCTTCCTTTGGCCATTGGGCTATGTTGCTCTTCCTTGTGGAATATTTGTTGCCTCCCTTTGGTGTCTCTTGAGGTTTATGGTGGGGTTTGTCCTGCATTTGTTGTGTTGACTATTTTCTCCCCTCTATTTGGGAGTGTTGTGCCTTATGCTAGAATGGCTCTGTACTAAGTTATTGGTGTTGCTCAGCAAATGTCCTTGATGTGACTGGGTGCTTTTGGGATCCCTTTGGTGTTGTTCCTTCTCTTGGTCTAGTCTCCCTGCTTTTGTCTCTTTGGGTGTGCTAGGGTTGTGTCTCTTTTGTCGCCCCTGCGATGGTGTTTATTCCTCTTTGTGGCTTGTCCCTAGCTCTTGGGATCTACTCTATTGCTGGCCTGAAGGCTTTGGGTTGGCAGTTTGCTTTGAACTTGGGTTGCTTTTCTGCCTTGTGGTTCTCCTCTTGGGAGTTGGTCTTTGATTTTCCTTGTTCCTTGGTTGAGGGATTGAACCCCCTTTTTTTCTTCTCCCTCTCTTTAATGTTCTCCAGATTTTGGTTGGAGACTATTGTAAAGTTAGGATTTGTGAAATCTTGGAGTTCCATTTTTCTCTGCTTGGTTGGGGTTCTTTTTCTTCAATAATCTGGCTTTGGAGCATCCTTTTTCCTCTCTTTTGGCCTTTGGTTTGATCCTCTTGGTGAACTTCTCTAAGTCTCACTATTTTTCTTTCTCCCCTTTGGTGCTTGGTCCCTTCAAGCTTGGGTTGCTTGAAATTTTCATTTTTTGTTGTGCTTCTATCTATGGTTTTGCTTCTCTAGCACAGGTGATTTGGGGTGTTGTGTTTCTTTGGGCAGCTTGGTTGAAAATGGTGGATGTTTCAACCCTTGTTGGTGTCAACATGTGTATGAAGACCTTTTGGAAATGCTAAAGTTTGTTGAATTGCTTGCTCAAGTGGTGGTTGACTTGCGGGAGTCTTCTAAAGATGTGGTGGATTTCCATATTTTGAACTATTTGTCTTGGATGGATCTCTTTTCTAAGTCTTTCTGGAAAGCCATAGTGTTGCTATTGCTTATGGTTGCTCAGAGTATTCTTTCCTCAGGAGTGTGTACTTTCTTCCTAGCTCTTCAGAATCTGTCCCCTATAGAGGTGGTGACCTCTCCTATAGAGGTGGAGACTTGGCCTACTGAGGTGGCAAAGGGTTATATGGGCATGGGTGGTTGTTCATGCTTCTTTAGCTAGTCTTCTTCCTTGCAACTCCTTTTGAGGTGGAGGCCACTCCTATCGAGGTAGAGTTTTGGTACGAGGGAGAGCCTTTCCTTTCATGGTAAGAATTCTCTTCGTGATTTCTCCTATAAAGGAAGAGAGGCAAGTTGGTTAGCATGGCTTTTCTATTTCATCAGATTTACTCCTTTGTATGACTCAAAAATTGGTTCTTTGAGTGAAAGGATTGCTATTGTTTGGTTGCTTCGTGAAGTTTTGATGGGCTCTATTTGTTTGACTATTCTTATGCATTACCCACCCTTGGGGGGGTTGTTGTTGCAAACTGCTATTTTGGTAGCAAGGATGGTGGCCTGTTATGCTAGCTGCAAAGCCTAATTTGAAGAATACTTTGGGTTCAGGTCCATGCAGACCTATTTTGTTGGCTATGAGGCTTGTTTGTTGGTTGTGGGGGTATTGGTCTTGTTAGTGTAATTAATATTTAATTACACTTGCATAACTTTACTTAGGTAATATTTAATTCCTAGGTTTATTATTCTCATCCTTATCTTGTTGAGCTATCTTGTTGCTCAAGATAAGATTAGGGTTATGCATCTTTACTTTTATAAAGAAAATTATCTCATGTAATTATGAATTCCTGAATAATATTATTTTGCACATATTTTACAAAGCTCTTTCTTTTTCTATTTTTCTCTTCTGTGGAAGGCTTTTCTGGTTTGCATTTCAGATCTTGATTTCTAACATGGTATCAAAGCCTTCATTTTGCAACCCCTTCTCAGATTTTTGAGAAAATCATTGTAGAGTTCATTCAGGATTCCTCAAGGGTATCATGAATTGAGTATATTTATGCAACATCTTGGATCAGATCGAACTTCACCATTGGATTTAGAGTGCTGGAGAAAGTCAAGATCAAGGCTTTTATTTTTCTAATTTTGGCTATCGTTTGTCAGATCTATGAGGATTTGAAGTTTATGAGGGTTTCCAGATCCAGAGTGTAGCTAAAATTTTGGAGCGTTTTCAGCCCAAACAGACCTCACCATCACGTTCAGAGCACCCAAAAACCCCAAAATCGACTGTCAAATCATCAAAATCGGACACAGTGACTTCGGGAGGTAATTTTTTTTTATTTCTGGGTCGTACAGCCTGGTACGACACACAATCCAAGAAAAATAAATAAAAAAACCTGAGTTAATGGGCGTCGCCCTAAGTTATAACCACTAGTGGTTAATGCTAGTGGTTAGCCTAACCGCCAGGCTTAACTCCAAACCCTTTTGGAGGAGTTTTGGTATTTTGGGCATAACTTTTGCGTCTGAACTTGGATTTTCGAAAATAAAATATCGTCGGAAAGCTGGTTCTGAGAACTATCCTATGGTGTAGTTTATTTTTCATTATTATTTTTAGCTGCATTTATTTCTATTTGAAGTCAGATGTTCATTTATGGCTTCTGAGCTCATAACTTTTTGCCATGATCCCCGATTTTTTCCTTCTTTGTGGCATTGGAAAGGTATTGAGGAGCTCTATTTTTCTGTCCATGTACTTTTTCTATATCTATCCTAGGTTGATCATTATTCTAGATTTTTCCTGATGGGTGTTTTGGCAGTTGGAAAGGTGAAACTTGAATATTTGTAATTCATTTCAGTACCACATCATCTTATTTTTTGTTTATGCATATTTAGCATTCTCTCCTTTTACAATCATTCGGTTATTGTAATAAATGAATTGAGATAAAGTTCCATCAGGGGGGTTTCTTGCATAATAATCTGATTAGAGTTTGCATGCACTTTGATCCTCATTTTGTTTTGATGAGAACTCGCATGGGTTAAATCTAGTTTCTTTGTTTCTTTTGGCCACATTCTTGTCTTAGCTTGACACATATCAGATTCACATCGGTTCACACTTCAGATTGGGAGTTTATGTTTCTTGATCCGCATTGGTTCAGATCCTTCTCAGTTTGAGGGCCATGTTCTAGAGTCTTTATGGTACTCATTCCCATGGAAGATTTTTAGTCTCAATTTGGCATCTGCATCGAGATACATAGTTTTCAGATTATGTCATCATTTCATCTACTATTGCTTCATAGATTCCAGGGTTGTTCCAATTTGTGAGTTTTCTAATGTTCCGTGGCATCGGGTCTGCTGTCACATTATTATGATTCTATTTTTGGTTTCAGTTGTAGAAAAAATTATCTTTCCTTGCTTGTCAGATTGTGGTTCCAGTGTTACTCCACAGTGTTCTTCCAGTGCTTCTTTGCAACAGTCATCTCATTGTAGGGGGGTTTTGTCCCACTAGGTTTTCCTTCTCTACCTCATTATTGCATTTGTACATGGGTACCTGATCAGGCCTTGTTGTCGGGACCCATTCATGCTTTCTTGCATTCATCTTAGTTTTAGGTGCATTCTTTTTTTAGTCTCCTTAAGTTGCACTTATGGGGGGTGTTAGTGTAATTAATATTTAATTACACTTGCATAACTTTACTTAGGTAATATTTAATTCCTAGGTTTATTATTCTCATCCTTATCTTGTTGAGCTATCTTGTTGCTCAAGATAAGATTAGGGTTATGCATCTTTGCTTTTATAAAACAAATTATCTCATGTAATTATGAATTCCTGAATAATATTATTTTGCACATCTTTTGCAAAGCTCTTGCTTTTTCTGTTTTTCTCTTATGTGGAAGGCTTTTCTGGTTTGCATTTCAGATCTTGGTTTCTAACAGGTCCCACTTATTTTTGCTTGTAAAGGCTTGAAAACTATCTTGTTCTCTCACCCTTGGGGTGACTACTATTTTATGGCATTGTTGTCTATCCTACTTTTTCTATTTTGCTCACTTCGTTTGCAGTTTCTTGTTGTTGTCTTATCATGTTGCTATTCCATATTTTACTGTATTAATTTATAAATATTTCATTATGTAAAAGGGTCAGGGCCCTTTCAAAATTCTTGCTTACCTAATGAAAAACAATCAAGAACATATTCTTTATCAAACAACATTCATTATTCAATCATAAAGCAATTATCTCTACCCACTATATTTACTTTCATAACTTAACATGAAAATACAATAATCAACAAAATTACACACAACTCTTAATTATTAGTTTGTCCATAAATTCCACTAAACTATAAGTATATTCCTTCTCTAATCATAAAACTAAATATGACTATTCATTATAAGTAATCATAATTTAACATTTAATACCAAAATCTATTAATTGAGAAAATTAAACACTTTTAATTTGTAATTTATACTAAGTTATAGATATATCATTTTATTAATCTAGAGTAATTTTAACATACATTCTTAAGTGCATCTATTAAAAAACACTTAGGGATATTGAATTGAATTATTTTATTCACTTTAAGAATTATGTATTTTTACTTTAAAATTGTTTGACAATTATTTTATTTTATTTATCTTGTGTTTTAATTTATTTCTTATATTTCATTTTACAATTATTTTGAATTATTTTATTTATATTATTGATTTAATTTTTATTTGAAGAAGTATTTGTATTTACATAATAGTAATTTAATTTTATCTACTCATTTTTTGATTTAAGAAGAACTATTTTATTTTTGAATGTAAATTGTAATTTTATGTTTAAAAAATATCATTCTTACTTCAATAATTTTATTTTATCTTTAAAAAATATTTTTAAATAATATGTTATAAAAAAACATGTATTTTGATATGTAAATAATTGTCAAATTACTACATACAAATAAACATGCTCATAAATATAAAAAAATATTAATATATTTAATTTATTTTATTATTTTATTTACTTAAATGAAAACACAAAAAAAAGTAAACAATAAATGCTATTTATTTTATCTCATAAAGAATAAACTATTTTTTTTTTAATTGAAATAAGAAAATAATAGTTACATCAAAGCATAAAATGTGCAAATAGCTACAAAGCTAAACTACGTTACTTTAGAGTTTTCCAGCATAAATATACATTTGAAATTAGAAAAATATTTTTTGTGCACGACCAACAATTTACCATAGGAAATTTCACCACCATAACAAATTCACCTATAAAAAAGCCATACTGCAAACACTCATTGTCGCGACTAACTATGCCATTTTTTTATGCGACTTATTTAATAAGTGATAGACGAAACTGCACGGTTTATTGCTACCGAACAGTAATTGAGAAAAGGTCAGTGTTAAAAGAAACCAACGCTTAGAGTGTGCTGGTTAAGGAAGGGTCAAAGGTCAAAGTTAATAGCTAGCACGAGCCTGTGACGTAGGCCGCTTAGAGTGTGCTGGTTAAGGAAGGGTCAAAGTTAATAGCCAGCACGAGCCTGTGACGTAGGCTGTCCGCCCGGAGAAAGAGCATGTGACGTAAGCGAACAGAGAGCTTCACACGAAAATGGCAGTGAATAAAGGGAGCCTCCTCGCCTCATTGTGGTGATAGGAGTAAAGAGATGGCGAGAAGTTTGAGCTCCAGTTCATTTAGAAGTGGATTTTCAGTTTCCTCCTCTTTCCGAAGACGCGATGACGAGGAAGAAGAACTCATGTGGGCTGCCATAGAGAAGCTCCCCACCTATGATCGCTTGAGAACGTCCATTCTCCAAGATATCTCCGCCTCCCAACAGATAGATGTTACCAATCTTCACCAGCACAGTCGACAACAGCTGATTGACAGGCTCATTAAAGTAGCAGATCAGGATAACCAAGTCTTTCTTAGAAAACTTCGCGAGAGGCTGGACCGGTCAGATGTTTTTATACAACACTTTATGCTTAAATTTGTTCCACTACGATTCGTTCATTTTCTAAGTCTTCTTCTGGTACGCAGAGTTGGGATCGTCTTACCCGAAGTCGAAATCCGTTTTGAGGAACTCAATGTTTCTGCTAATGTCTACATGGGCAAACGCGCATTGCCAACCCTAGTTAATTGGAGCGTTAATATGTTGCAGGTAGGATGCTTTTTTCTTATGCTTTTTTCTTTTTCTCGATCAATTTTTTTATATTAAAGATATCAAGTTTTTACAGTTCATATTGTTTATTAATACTGATTTCTTTTTACACTTTTTGTTTTCGATAGATTACAGAGTGTGATCTGAAACGTTGATGAAAAAACTCTTACACAATCGTATCTTAACCATCAAAAACTTGTTTACTTTTGTAAATACAAACTCACACAAATATAAACAAGTATAAGATCAAACCATGTTCCACAAACCATTGACCTCTCATTTAATATTAAATACTAAATTTTTACAGATATTAAATTATTACCTATGTTTTCCACAGTTTATAATGATATCTTGTCGAGTCACCTATCAACTCTTAATTTTCTTTGTTATGGAAAACTTTAATGGAGAAAAGATACTCACATAATCTATTTTCTTTATGGGCACGTTGTCACTAAAACAGGATGTTTTCCGATCACTTGGGGTCTGTAAAACCAAGAAAACGTTGAGGATTCTAAGGAATGTCAGCGGTATAATCAAACCCGGAAGGTAAAGGAAAACAGTCGTTCATAGTTATTACTCTTATCATGATTATGGTAATTATATCTGATTCCTATTTTTGTCTGCTTATATTCAGGATGACCCTTCTTCTTGGACCGCCTGCCTCGGGCAAAACTACTTTATTATTGGGACTGGCTGGAAAATTGGACACGATTCTCCAGGTAAGCAAAAATCTCAGGTTCCCAAAAGAAGAGTGGGTATCTCAGTACAAACTAGCGATCAACCATGGATATTAAAAAGGAGTCAAATCTTCGTTCAGTCGTATATATATATATATATATATATATATATATATATATATATATATATATATATATAAAAACATTAAACTGTTTCTTTTATTGTTACATCAAATTTTATAAAAAATTATTGCCTAGGATTTTGATAAAATAAATTAGAAGTGATTGTTTAATGTGTTCTGAAATATTTTCATTTTAAATCAAGTACTGTGTTATATAAGATTTTTTAAATAAAAATGTAAAATATAAATGGAATCTTAGAAGATTATTTTATCATTTTATTTTTTCTTCAAAATATAGAGTGGACCTAATTTTTTATTGTTTTCTTGTTAAAATAGATAATACATATCAAGTCTTATAAAACTGATTTTAGAAAAATATAGAATGATATTTTTTAATTATTTTATTTCTTTATAAAAATATAATATAGATATAATTTTTAATTGAACTATTGAACTATCTATCCCTCTCCCCCCCTCTCTCATTCACTCCATAGATCTCACTCCATCTCTCCTGCTCTACATCTCTATCTCTATTTCTCACTTTATCTCCCTCTCACTCCTCTCTATCTCTTTCTATCCATATCTTTCTCTACCTCTATCACTATCTCTATATCTCTTTCACTATCCCTCTCTATCTCTCTATATCACCCCTTTTCTATGTCTCCCCCTTGCCCTCTACATATATTGAGCTATCTCTCCCTCTCTATGTATCACTCTCCATCTCTCCCCTTCTTCTTTCTCTCCCTCTTCTACCTATCTCTCTTCCTCTCTCCCCTCTTCTCTCTCTTCCTCTTCAACCTATCTGTCTCCCTCTCTCCCCATCTTCTTTATCTATCCTCCTCTACATATATCTCTCCCTTTTTCTCCCTCCCTCCCTCTCTCTCTATCTCCCCCCTCTCTATCTCTCCCCATATCTCTCTCCCTTGCTCCCTCCCTATCCCCCTATATATATATCTCTCTCTACCTTTACCTCCCTTTCTCTTCCCATATATCTCTACCTCCTTAGGCTACTTCTTTCTCCCTTTCTCTATCTTCCCCTATTTCTCTCTCCCTCTCTCCCTCTCTATTTACCTATCTCTAATTATCTCTAATTTAAAACCTCCATCTCTATCTCTCTATCACTCTATCTCACTATCTATATCTCTCTATCTCTCCCTCTCCCTCTTCGTCTATATCTCTCTATCTCGTCCTCTCTATCCCCCTATCTGTATATTTATTTATCTCTCCATCTACCTATATCTCTCTATCTATTTGTCTCTCTTACTCTCCCCCCTCTCTATCATTCACTCCATAGATCCATTGAACCCAAAGCTTGTACCTTTTCACACCAATACCATATCCAATGAAGATATACTTGACAACCTTGTTTTTCAACTTTGACCTTTTCTCCCTTGGCACATGAGCATATGCCTCGCAACCAAGCACATGAAGATGTCCCAATGAGGGCTTCTTGCCACACCACACCTCCATAGGTGTCTTATCAACAAGAGTTGATGTAGGAGATCCATTGACTAGATAGCATGTAGTGGCAACAACTTTAGCCTAGAACTTTTGTTCAAGGCCAACTACACTTAGAATACTCCTAGCCCTCTCCATCAACGTCCTATTCATCCTCTCTGCAACTCCATTCTACTAAGGGGTATATGGAGCCTTTTATGCCTTTCAATCCCTTGTTCTTTACAAAACCTATCAAAATATTTGGAAAAAAACTCACCACTGTTGTCAGTCCTCAAACACTTAATCTTCCTACAATTCTAATTTTCTACCAAGGCCTTAAACTCCTTAAACCGATTGAAGACTTCAGATTTACTTTTGAAAAATAAATAAATGTCCTTTTACTATAATCATCTATGAAATAAATAAAATATATAGATTTTGATAACAAAGGAACATTTACAGGACCAAAAACATCATAATGCACATAGTCCAATACCACATAAGATTTGTGAGAATTGTGATAAAAATGAAAATGGTTTTGTTTTCCATAAATACAATGTTCGCAAAAATCAAACTCAAGATTACAATCATCAAGCCCCTCAACAAGGCATTTATTTTTCATGGTTCTTAAACCTTTTTCACCAATGTGACCAAGTCTTTGGTGCCAAAGCATTGTTTTCTTAGCAGGTGACTTCATCTCCAAAGCATGAGCACCCTTGGGTACCTAGAAAGCACGACCATCAGAAGTAGATGCAAATTTATTCTTTGCTACTAGTTCCAATGGTGAGGATAGTGACTTAGAAGTTATTTTCTTCTTTTCCACAAAATAACTATTGCACTGAATTTTGCATGCATCCAGCTGAAATAGAGTGCCTATCCGAACACCCTTAGCACTTGCACCATAGATCCTCTTATCTTCTTGCATCCTCCATTCGAGAAAAAAATTTGCACACCCACATCATTCAACTTACTTACAGAAAGAAGGTTTTGTACCAAACCAGGGATATGTATGACATCATCGATCCCATTCACTATACCATCTGGGAATCTTATCTTGACTCTTCCACTGTAACCAACAATATTTAGGTGAGAGTCATCATCTGGAGGTACACCTTCCTACCATCATAACTTTCATATTTAGAAAACCAATCTCAATGAGAAGTCATGTGGAAAGAAGCACTAGAGTCTACCATCCACACATCTTGTGATGCATGTGTTGCCAAGGTAGTGAAAAAAGCATATGCATCATCCTAAGAGGATTTATTAGATTTAGAATTAGAGAATGTCTTCTTTTTCTTCTTTTTCTCCCCATTACAATCTTTGTGAAAATGACTAAATTTTTTGTAATTCCAAAATTTCTCCCTGGTCTTACTAGGAGACTTAGATCTCCTATGGGATTTGGATTCTAACTTTTCTTGCCTTGTGTTTTTCTTTCTTCCTTTTTCTTTCATTCTTCCTCGAACTGCCAAAGCCTCCTTACTCATTTCAGAAGATTTTATCTGCATCTCTTTAAATAGAAATGACACCACTACTTCATCCATCTTAAAGGTGGTAGTGATTCTTCCAATGGCCATGATAAGGCGGTCTCAAGAATCTGGCAATGAGCACAACAAAATCATGCAATTATCCTCCTCCATTTTGACACCAAAAAAGTTCAACTGGGCAACAAGCATGTTGAATGCATTCAGGTGATTTGTGATAGATCCTTCTTCCTCCATCCGTAGAGAATACATCTTCTTTTGTAGGAAAAACTTATTTACCAAGGATTTAGCCTGATAAATTTGAGCAAGTTTCTTCCAAAGAAGCGCAACAGTCTTCTCTTTATGAATTTTTAGGAGTATTGAATTAGCTAAAGAGAGTCTTATCAGACCCTTAGCCTTTTGATCCATCAGATCTCAATCTTCTTATTTCATGCATGTTGACATAGTTCCAGAAACAACTATCCACAAGTCGTGGTCTACAAGCGTGTCTTCCATCTTGAACTTCCATAGCTCAAAGTTTCCTTTGTTAAACTTCTCTATCTCAATTATACTAGATGTGCTTGCCATCTCCTTCTTGGAACATGGTCAACTCAAATTTTTTGCAAGAGCCTCCTACTCAAATAAGATCAGTATAAAAAACCCTTTAACCCACAATAGGAAACAAATGTGATTAGGATCTAATACCAACTGAAAGGAAGCCAGGTACGCGGAAAGGCTTCCAACACTAATCTATTAGAGGAGAGAATGTGCAAATTTTATAGTTTCAAACCCTCAAACAATTACAATTCAAAAGATGTGCATTACAAGTAAAGATAAAAAATATTAGAGATACAATAAAAAACACATAACACCAAATATGTGTGGGAAAAACCTTTTTGGGAAAAAAACCCCACATTCCAAAACCCTGAATAATGTATTATATGTAAACAACGGTTACAATACACTTGCAACACAAGCTTCTACATGAGTTTTTCTATGTTACAATTCCGGAGTAAATTTGACATCATAATGGTATCTCAACACAACTTCATACAACTCCAAAATACATAAGTGCTCAATATATAAGAGCTTACAATGTATAAAATATATATTTCTAAAACAATTGCCAAAGGTTGAAGATGCAACATGGAAAGCACCAAAAACATTGCACATGCATAATGGTAAGTTTCCAATTGTCACCACATGCCACATTGCAAAAATTTGCACTTGCCAAAATAACTACACCTTGAAAACTCACATTCCATGTAAACTCAACACGGAAATAGAAAAATCATTTATACACAACTCCACCTATGACCTCATGTCCCCATGCGACTGCTTAACTTACTTTGGATAGCATCCATTGCTCAACTTATTTAGGAGTTATTTGTGGAGTTGATGGCACTATGAATGCTTAATTTTTTTGCTCATTTTTAAGTAGCCAACTTAAATTTGTATTAATAGTATTTAATAATAATTTGTAGGATTTTTAGCAATATGCAGTTGTTGCTTATTTCCAACCCCCCTCTTTTTCCACACCTTATTTTGAATTCCTAAACAGTAGCTGCTCCATTAAAATAGGGAAAGATTAAAAATTATCCTTTCCCAACAATAAAATTTATGCATGGGAACAACCTGCTACTTAAATTTAAGCAGAAAATGGAGTTAAGCAGCCACATGGGGACATGAGGTAAAAAACAACTTTTCAACTTGACTCCTCATCCGAATACAAGTTGTAACTCACAAGACAGAGTGAAAAAATTAGCAACATTTAATATTATGGAAAAATCAAAGCTATGGAAAAATCAAAAGTTGAGACACTTTCTTTTTCCTAACAAAATTCACCACCATGAATTCATGGTGGTGAATTTTCCATGAGGTGAATTTGTCATGGCGGTGAATTTTCCCGTAGTGAATTGTTGGAGGTGAATTTTTCGGTAGTGATTTGTTGGCAGTGAATTTGCGTGAAACCATCATAGATTGACATCATTGTCTTCTACTCAATCTTTGCAATTTCTTCAACTCCTCTATAATAATTTCATTTGTTATTTCTCAATATATTATATTTTTTTTTTTCATGATTCACGAAATGTTTATCTTTTATATTTTAGTGACAAAAGTATAATTCTCTAAAATTCCTTAATAAATTTATTTATTTATTATAAATAGGGAAAAAAATAAAATAAAAGCTTTTATACAATTAATTTCGAAGCCTTATTCCTTTTGTGTGAGATTTGATCTTAGGTTGCAGGGCAAGTAACATATAACGGACATACAATGAACGAACTTGTGCTTACATAGGTCAGCAAGATCTTCACATGGGAGAGTTGAGCGTGCGAGAAACCTTGGACTTTGCCTCTCGATGCCAAGGCACAGGTTCAAGATACGGTATGTGTTCAGGTTTAAACCAGCTTTAAATGGCTAGTTTTACATATCAGGACACCTTCACAGTCAAGGCAACAACGTACTATGTTATTCTTAAATGCAAACTGGTGTGATTTAAACGACACACTACATACAACTTTTGGCGGATGCCAGTTAAGCTGAGTGTCTTTAATTAAATTCCTCTTGTGCAATATTTATTGTTTCAAGCATCCAAAATTCCAAATACTTCAACTTGTTGATTTTCAGTTGATACTCTCAAGCTTCCTGAACGGATTCAAAATGTATATTATTGCTTTCTGTAAATATTTTAAACGAGCTTTCCAAACGAGAAAAGGAGCTTGGACTGAAGCCAGATCCTGATATTGATGTGTTTATGAAGGTATATCAAATAAGTAATTCATCCGACATAATAATGCATAACATTAAGGTTATTATTAACGCAAATCTGTGATTTTGATTAAATCTTTAGGCAACAGCAATTGCAGGACAGAAATCCAACATTATGACTGACTATGTCTTGAAGGTAACCTGTGATTGAATTCTTTGTTAATGAATCATTTTTCTTAACAGTTTGAAAATAACGTTTCTTGTGGAACAGATCTTAGGGTTAGACATATGCGCGGATACAATAGTAGGAGATACAATGCGCAGAGGCATTTCAGGAGGTCAGAAGAGAAGAGTGACAACAGGGGAGATGATGGTGGGATCTGCCAAAGCTTTTCTGATGGACGAGATATCCACGGGGTTGGACAGCTCCACCACATATCAGATTGTTCAATGCTTATGCCACCACGTTCACATTATGAATTCAACAGTGGTGATTTCTCTTCTCCAACCAGCCCCCGAAGTGTTCAAACTTTTTGACGATGTCATTCTTTTATCAGAGGGCAACCTGGTTTACCATGGACCTTCACAATCCATTCTTGAATTTTTTCACTCAATGGGTTTTCAATGCCCTGACAGGAAGGATGTTGCAGGTTTCTTGCAAGAGGTATGATTAAATAATGTATGTTGTAAGGCAGTTAGGCTTAATCAATATATTTAAGTTTATTAATCATTATGTGAGTTATTTACTGAAAGTTTTATCGATCACAATCATCATTCACTCCCAGTGATTGATGATAGATCGTGAACTGTAAAAAATAATCACAGTTTTCAACCCAAAAACTCTTGGCCTCATTCTCAGAAATTGTAAAACCTCGTGTTTGCCATTGTATAATATCTCTGTTTCGTACATGATTTGTGATTGGTGAGCCCTCAGGTAACGTCACCTAAAGACCAACCGCAGTACTGGTGGAAGACGACGCAGGCATACAGATATGTGTCAGTAGAGGAGTTTGCGCAAGCATTTAAAAGCTTTCATGAAGGGGAGAAACTCTCACAAGGATTGTCAATACCATTCGATAAGAGACGATGTCATCCCGCAGCTCTCACTAAAGAAAAATATGGTTTAAGCAAAGGAGATCTTTTCAAAGCATGTTTTGATAGACAATTCTTACTAATGAAGAAGAATTCCGGTGTGTACATATTCAAGTTATTCCAGGTTAAAATTTTGGCCCTTAGTCGCTCATAATTTGTTTTCAGAATGCATAGATTATTACAATTGGGGTTTATATTGATAAAAAACAGAGTGGCCTTTCAGATAACTATGCTGGCATCTCTGTCGATGTCAATTTTCATTCGCACACGTATGCATCATAGAAATGTGGCGGATGGGTCCACGTACATTGGAGCTCTGTTTTTGGCTCTGGTCCTTAATATGTTCAATGGAATTTCAGAAATGGCAATCATACTTGAAAAGCTTCCAGTGTTCTACAAGCAGAGAGATTTGATGTTCTATCCTTCCTGGGCCTTCTCCATCCCGCTTTGGATTACTCAAATTCCTGTTTCATTGATAGAGTCATTTTCATGGGTGGCTCTTACCTACTATGAGATTAGTTATGCTCCCAATCCCAGCAGGCACTGCTACACTGCTCAATGTATTTCCATTTCTATTTACATTTGCACCGTGCTAACCTATGTTTTTGTACAGGTTTTTCGGACAGTTTTTAGTATTGGCGGTCCTCCATCAGACCGGGCTAGTGCTGTTTCACTTCATAGCTTCAGTTGCAAGGACTCTAGTAATCGGCAACAGTTTCGGTGTGTTTGCACTTTTGGTGATCTTTGTCCTAGGTGGTTTCATTGTGTCAAAAGGTGCGTGCAACTAATTTTTACTTAGAGTAACACAATTTTTCTATCATTAAAGAATTTAGTAGAAATAAGTCAATTCGAATCAAAGATGGGTTGGTTTTATAGGGATCAATAGTAGAGCACTTAGTAACAAATTTGAAGGTCCTAAGTTAAGTTCTAACTGGTCTATTGAAAACTCAACATGGTAACAGAGACAGTTCAAGCTACAAACCTTGAGCATTCTATATAGCGGTTTAAAGGCAGTGCTGAAAATAAGCCACGTATTTGCTAGTCTTATAAGAGCTAGTAGCTTAGTGATAGAGCACAACAACAACAAACGAAAAATCGTAGATTTGAATCCCAACTGATACATAGAAATTTAAAAAAGTCAACAAGATTTTGATATATAACTTGAAATGTTGATGAAAATTAAACACAATTTATAAAATTCTCTCTGTTCATTATTATTCCTTACTTTCACTACATTAAAGTGTCTGTTTAAGGATTAATGTTAGCAGTTAATGTTTGTAATAGTCTTTCCTAGCTGCTATTGATATGCAGAGGATATTAAAGGCTGGTGGATATGGTGTTACTGGCTATCCCCTCTCACTTATGCTCAAAATGCTATTTCAGTAAACGAGTTCCTAGCAACTAGATGGCAAACGGTTTGTATACATCCTGCATTATTATTAAAAAGTAAAAGTTCTTAACTCTGAGAGACTTGATTCCAATTACTGTCTACTAATTTTAAACACAAAAAATGGAATGGCTAACCCTTCATTCCAATTGACTCTTAATGCACATATTTTCAGCCACAGGAGAATATTGGCGTGAGATTTCTGAAATCTCGAGGACTTTTTAAGGATAGCAACTGGTATTGGATTGGTGTTGGAGCACTCATTGGTTTCACTATCGTACTAAACTTGCTTTTCACTCTAGCTTTGCAATATCTCAACCGTGAGGACTAACTTAAACCTGTTTAAATTGATAGCTTCATACATTATGCGCATCCTGTATAAAACTGAATTTGACGAACATAATTGTATTTGCATCAGCTCTTGGAAAACCCCAACCAATAGTCGTTGAAAATGAGCTGATAGAAGAAGAGGGTGAAGAAATGAAAAGCCTCTCATTAAGAGGAACGAAACAAGTTGAAACTCAAAATACTGGTAGGTTGAAAACTGGTTCTCTTTAGGATTTGAATGGAGCAGTCATTTGATCTTAGGTTTACTATTAAATATGATGTAAGAAAAAATAATGGCGTTTGCAGGGGAAATTTCAAGAGGAATTAGCAACTTGTCAGCCTCGCTCAGATTGGAAGGTGGAAAGAAAGGAATGGTGTTACCATTCCAACCCTTGTCCTTGACATTTCACAACGTCAACTACCATGTGGATATGCCTGCAGTATGTGCAACTACAAACCAATACTTATTAGAGCATGGAAAATTGCCAATCGTAGGTGAAGACAGGGTTTTGGTTAGATTTTTTTATTTAAAATACATTAATAAGTAGGTCTTATTAAAGAAGCTAGTGCAATTTCAAATGAACCACCTAAACAATTCAAAACTTAAAATGCGCTGTTTATATTTGACTGTCTTTGACAAATATCAATTAAATTGTAAATGATAAATATGTCTGCAATATGTGCAACTACAAACTAATACCCATTTTATATTTGTGCATGGAAAATTGCCAATCACAAGTGAAGTCATGGATTGTTTTTAGGGTTTTGTTTAAATAACATACTTTAAGTTTTGGTTTGATTCCATTGTTCATCTGAAAACACATTTAAGAAGTGGGTCCTACTGAAGATGCTAGAGTAATTTCAAATTAATCACCTAAACAATTCAAAGCTTAAAATGTGCTGCTTAAAATTGATCATCTTTGACAAATGTGGACTAAATTGTAAATGATAAACATACCTGCAGTATGTGCAACTATAAACCAATACCCATTTTATATTTGTGCATGGTAAATTGTCAATTGCAAGTGAAGTCATGATTTAGTTTTAGGGTTTGGTTTAAATAGCACATTCTATTCTTTGGTTTGATTAGATGACTCATCTCAAAACACATTAATAAATAGGCCCTATTAAGAAATTAGTGTAATTTCAAATGAACCACCTAAACAATTCAAAGTTTAGAATGTGCTATTTAAACTTGACATCTTTAACAAATGTCAAACTAAATTGTAAATGATAAAACTATTATGTGCAAAGCAGGAAATGAAGAGAGAGGGAATTGGAGAGAGACTCCAGTTGTTGCGCAGTGTGAGTGGATCATTCAGGCCCGCAGTACTTACTGCTTTAGTGGGAGAGAGTGGGGCCGGAAAGACCACCTTAACGGATGTTCTTGCCGGTAGGAAAACTAGTGGGTATATTGAAGGATCCATCACTATCTCTGGCTTCCCCAAGAAACAGGAAACCTTTGCACGGATTTCTGGTTACTGCGAACAAACTGATATTCATTCCCCCTGCGTCACAATCTACGAATCTCTCGTTTACTCTGCTTGGCTACGTCTTCCACGGGACGTTGATTCTGAAACTAGAATGGTACAGCACTCACATTGTGCTGGACTCTATCTCCAATTTTATTTTCCTTTGTTGATAATAATAATTTGTATAAATTGTCGCAGATGTTTGTTGAGGAAGTGATGGAGCTGATAGAGTTACGTGACGTAAGGGACGGTCTCGTGGGTCTCCCTGGAGTGAATGGGTTGTCTACAGAACAGAGAAAGAGATTGACAATTGGAGTAGAACTTGTAGCGAATCCTTCAATAATTTTTATGGATGAGCCCACTTCGGGACTCGACGCAAGGGCTGCTGCTGTCGTTATGAGAGCTGTTCGGAACACGGTGGATACAGGTCGAACGGTTGTCTGCACCATTCATCAACCAAGCATCGAAATATTGAAGCCTTTGATGAGGTATGGTCAATGTGCCAAGTGCCATTTTTTATATTATGTCAACGTGTAAATGGGGAACAGATTTTAAGAGAGTCAATCTTTGACTAAAGATAGTCATTTAAATGTTTAATGAGTAATCTTTATTCAAAATTTATTTATAATTTCAGAACGGTTTTGATATGAAAAGGTTCTTTGACTAAAGATACTACAAAGAGGGAGTTCTTTTTTTTTTAGAAAGAAAGGTTTATTCTATATTATTAAAATGGTAATAAAGTTTTTTTTTTAAATATTTTTGGGATTTTCATCCTAAGTTTCTTTAAATCTTCTTTTAAGTTAAACCTTTGAGTGAAATTTTTCATGTTCTCGGATAGTTGAAGATTTTAAAAATTCTATTCAATTAGAAAAAGCATAGATAATATTTCAGTCAAGGAGATTGTTGAGGTCAATTGTTCCCTTAAAGGATCTCTCTCCCCTCATGATTCTCATATTTATAATTTCTTGGGTTTATTCTCTTCGACTAGACATATCAAAATGTTGTTTGGGTGATGATTCCTAAGAAGGTGAACAAGATTAGTAAGTGGTCTCTACCCTCTTTAGGTTTCTTCAAAACTAATATTGATAGCTCATCAAGGGATAGCCTAGTGGCAACTAGGATTGGGGGAATACATGATAGTCAAAGTTCAACTCATTTCTTTTTCACTATCTATTTGGAAAGCTTTACTAGGGGAGAGGACCCACTAGTTGAGCATGTTTCAATAGTTGTGATGGTAGTTGTTTATAGAATGCCCAATAGTTGTGATAGTAGTTGTTTATATAATGCTGAATAGTTGTGACATGACTACCCTAGCTTAAATAAAATATATTCCTTTGATCTAAAAAGCAACCAATCATGTGATGCCACATCAGCACTCAACTACCCATGATGTGAATGCACAAGTATTGGTAGCACTTTTTTTGGCCTCTTTGGACATCTTGACAAAAAGCATGCTGATGTGGCATCATATTTGGTGATGTGGCCCTGAAATGAAAGTTATAAGCAGGCGACTTGCCAAGTAAGCTGCTGTAAAAAATTGGGAGTGATTTGAAATTTCCACATAGGATAATTAGACACATGAAGTTAGGGTGCACAACTACTGGGTCCTCTCCCCTAACAATCACATGGAGCCTTGTGCTCTTCATGTATCTTTGACTAAAGATTGTAAAGTGGGATGGAAAAATGCTATTTGTGAGATTGACTCCATGATTTTTGTGGCTCTTTTGAATAAAGGAATGTAAATCTTGTTAGCGCAGCTGCGCAATCATTGTTAACTGTTTGTTAGCACAATCAACTCCTGTGAACTATTGTTTCTAATTGCTCTTATAGCTTTTGTTAACCGTTGTTCTGATTGCTTTATATAAGCTAACTAATAGATCTTTCTCCTGATTTTCCTCCTGTGATTGTGTTCTACGGAGGCTATATATTTGTAACATTGTATTTGATTAAAAAATGAAGAAATCAGTTTATGCAGAATCGTTTATTTGTGCTCGTTAATCTATCTTTGTAGATCTGGGAAATCTACATCGTATTAGAGCCTTGCAAAGATAGTTTCAGGCCATAGGCGAATGCATGCCGACTCTTTTCATTCATCTGCTCTGAGGCGACAATTGAAGCTAGGATATTGTGTATTGGAGGTGCGATCTTTTTTTTTAGGGCTGCAAAATCTCTTTGTGGCTTCGTATAAAAAAGGAAAACTCTGCTCACTATTTTCTTCCATTCCTCTATTATTGGCGTTGGGAATGCATTTGTTTCCACACGTAAGCGGCCAGCTTTGTGTCTGTTCTTGCGATTTGTAGCTGGAGGCATCGATTTGGCATTCAAAATCATTTGTTGAAAGTCGATTCTCTTTCAAATCGGCCCCACCCTAGGCCGATTTCCTTTGCATAGCCATGATTTTTCCTTGGCAGATCTCTTTTACAGTCGCGATATACCATCCAAGGGCTCGATCATCTTTCTGAAGGGCACAGATTTCATTGAGAGGAGCCGCAAATCACGTATCTGTATTTGTAGATTTTGTTGAGGTGTGATTCTGCTCTGCCGTGATTTTCGTCTGTGGAAGGTGTTTCATCAACACATTATAATCTGCAGTCATCACTTGGAGTGGCTATTTCTCATCTCACGTCTTTGACTTTGGTTCTGCTCAAGGCCGTGGCTCATAGGCGAAAGGGAAGGCGTCTTGCCGATTTCTCTTTGACAGACCGCAATTTGCTACTGCTATCTGATATTGTTGGCGCCTTTGTGAAGGCTCAAGGGTTTGTTGCAATCATTTGGAACTGTAACAGGCCGCACCCACTCATTCACACCCGTCAACAGCAATACGAAGCATGCCAAAGAAGATTCGAGCTGCAGAAGTAATTTGAGGCGTAAAAACCCATTTTTTTTGCCAATTCCCTTCTGTTTCGTCCAAAGGAGACCCGAATGACATTGGGGTGCAATATCTACCCAAAAGACTACGCTAAATCATTTGGAGGCTTGATTTCGGAGGTCTTGATTTGCAATTGCAGAAATTTGATTTTTTTTGCTGGTCGATCTCTGAATCTGGGGGTGTCGATTATTCCCTTTGGAGGCATGATTTCATCCATTGGAGGCTGCATATCATTTCTCTGAATGGAATTTCCAACTTCTGGGATTCTCATGCCATATAACTATTATGAATGGAAGCCAAAGATTCTGCTTCAACTCAAAAGTAGAGGCTTGTATCGAATAGTCATGGCAATGGAGATTGAACCAAATCCTGCGATTGAAAAATCCAAATATTTCAATCGCATGGATGAGGCTTTCAGTCTCCTATGTCTATCCATGTCTCTGGAATTGCTATTTCATGTTGAAGCATGCAAAACTCCAAACGAGGTTTGGACTACGCTGAAGACTCTTTTTGGGAAACAAGATGAGATGCGGGCTCACATCCTTGAAAATGAGCTCAACTCATTAGATCCAAGAAAATTTGAAAATATTCAATATTTTTTCACGAAGTTTAAGGAAATCCCAGCAAGAAAGAAAATTAGTTCTTGCTATTTTGTCAAAATTGGGTCCCGAATATGCTGCATTTGTCTCCACTTTTCACACAGTCAGGCTTACAACAGGAAGATGCCCACACTCAATGCTTTTATTGAGTCCTTAATACATGAGCAGGATAAGCTCATAAAGATGGGTACATTAAAGAATTCCAAAGCTCATGCACTTGCTATGCATACAAATGAGGAAAACAGTTTGAAACCCAATCAACAATTTAAAGGCAATGGGAAGCAAGAACCTGATCCAAGAAAGGGAGACAAATTCAAACCTCCAAATGGATCTTCCATCTCAAAGGAAAGAACAGACAAAAAGTGGAAATCAAAGTGCAGCTATTGCAACCGTGGTTACCATCCAGAATCATCATGCATGAAGAAGACCATTGACCTTATGGAGTAGACACTTCAACAAAATAACCTTGGGAAATTTATTCTAGAAAGTGCCAAGAAGAAGCAGGAAGAAAAGGCACTAGAAACAAGAGGTAATGCACATGCATTAATTTATATTCATTCTTCTCTAGATGCATGGATCATAGACTCTGGAGCTTCGCACCACATGGCAGCCAAAAAAGATGTTCTCTCATCTTTGGAACCATACGATGGTCCTCATATTCTCATGGGAGATGACTCTCCAGTAGAGGCAACTAGAAAAGGGAGGGTAGAGATTGGACCTGGAAGTTTCAAGAATGTCTTGCACATTCCAAAGCTTTCAATCAATCTTCTCTTTGTTTATCAAATGACTCATTTTGGCATTTGAAGGAGAGTTGAATTCACCCCAAATTCAGTGAGCATATTTGACATGCAAGACAACTCCAAAATTGATATTGGTAAGGCAAACCATCAGTCTCGTTTGTACACTTTTTCTAACTTTGTTGCTAAATCAGATTCTACTTTACTACTATCGCATGCAAATGATGAAAGTAGAATTTGGCATGAAAGATTTGGTCATTTAAACTTTAGATACATGCAAAAACTTAGCAAACAAAGGATGGTAAAAGGATTGCCTACCATAGAATTTTTTGATGGAGTATGTGAAGGTTGTGCTCTTGGAAAGCATCCACAAGAAAAGTTTTAGAAAGGGCATGCATGGAGATCCTCCTCTCCTTTAGAGCTTGTTCATAGTGATCTTATGGGGCCATTTCTAGAACCTTCCATGAGCCAAGCCAAATATGTGCTAACATTCATTGATGATTATACACAATACACATGTGTGTATTTTCTCAAATTCAACTCTAAAGTGTTTGAGCATCTCAAGCTTTTCAAAGCTCATGTAGAGAAGCAGTCTGGAAAAATGATCAAGATCCTTAGAATAGATAATGCCCATGATGTCCAAAATATTTGTGATGAAGTAGGAATACAGTTGCATAACATAGTTCCTTACACTCTGCAACAAAACGGGGTAGTTGAGAGGAAGAATCGATCTTTGAAAGAGATGGCCAGTTGTATGTTGCATGCAAGGTCACTTTCCTCCAAATTGTGGGTTGAACCAATCAACTGTGCTTCATACATACAAAATAGATCTCACAAATCTGTCAGGAAAAACACCTTTTGAAGGATGGAGTGGTATGCAACCAGAAGTCACACATTTCCATATTTTTGGATCACGTGCATGGGCTTGTATTCCTACAAACAAGAGGATTTGGAGCCTCAAAGCAAAGAATGCATCTTAGTTGGATATCCTGATGGCGTAAAGGGATATAGACTGTTAGATTTTTCAACATAAACATGCCACCACCTCAGTGTCTACTTTGAAGAAAGTTTCCCACATGCATCTCAGGATAAACATGCCACCACCTCAATGTCTCCTCTTATAGATTTCAAAGATGATACATGCAATCATTTAGATTTGATTTTAGATATTTTTGAATCTGATTCAAAGGAATATGAGTAGGCATGTGCCAATCCACATCCAAATCCTGATTGGGCTTCCAGTGATGATTCAGTATCCCTTGTGAGAAATCAAAGAACAAGTAGCTTAAGCGATATATATGATGCCCCTCATGCACTCTCAGCTACCGAACCCATCATACCATTGCATGACTATATGGCCTTATCATTTGACCCTCAAACTTATGCAAAAGCTACAAGGAATCCTATTTGGGAAGCTGCCATGGAGGAGGAGTACAACTCGCTCATAGCAAACCAAACTTGGGACTTGGTTCCACTTCCTTTCGATTGCAAGCTTTTCCGATGTAAGTGGGTCTATAGGACAAAGAAAGCAATAGATGAACATGTGAATAGATACAAAACAAGGTTAGTAGCCAAAGGCTTTCAATAAGTTCATGGCATTGATTATGGCAAGACTTTTGCTCCAATGGCAAAAATAGGGTCCATTCAGATGGCTCTTGCCATTGCAGCAGCAAGAAAGTGGGAGGTTCACCACATGGATGTGAAAAAAACATTTCTTCACAGTGATCTTAAGGAGGAAACCTACATGGAGCAACCACAAGGGTATGTACAAAATTCATCTTTAATATGCAAACTCAAGAAATCACTCTATGGCCTCAAGCAGGCACCTAGAGCTTGGTATGCTAAAATGGACTTTTATCTACTGTCTCAGAATTTCATGCGATGCAAATCTGATCGAAATGTTTATATGATGAGAAAAACTGACTCTCTAGTGATCATAGTTCTCTATGTAGATGATCTACTCATAACAGGTAGTTCAACCACATCCATTGTTGAAATTAAATCTGCTTTGCATGATAGATTTTCTATGACAGACATGGGTCTCATACACTTTTTCCTTGGACTTGAAATCAGCCAGAATGAATCAGGAATTAAAGTTTCTCAATCCAAGTATGCAAGAGATCTTCTAGGTTGGTTTCACATGACTAACTGCAAGCCAACAACCACACCTTATCGGGGGTAAAGCTTGAGGATGGAAAAAATACACCACTCATTGATTGCACACAGTATCACCAACTTGTGGGGAGTCTTGTTTATCTCACTCACTCTGGTCTAGATCTCTCATATGTTGTGGGGGTTGTTTCCAGATACATGCAGGATCCACATGAGCTACATTGCCAAGCATATAGTTCGATATGTCCAAGGAACTATTTGCTATGCGATTCATTATTCAACAAATTGTATTTTGATCTCATTGGCTACACTGATTCTGAACGGGCTAGTGATAACATTGATCGCAAGTCCACTTCAGGATATGCTTTTAGTTTGGGATCAGACCCCATTTGTTGGTCAAGCAAGAAGCAATCTGCCATTGCTTTATCCTCAATAGAGGCTAAATATAGAGGTGTAGTCAACATTACCATTCAAGCAATTTGGCTGCAAAACTTCCTAACCGAGCTTGGTATCCTTTTTCATCTTCTGACTATCATTTGGTGTGACAATCAGAGTACATTGGAGCTTTGTAGAGATCCCGTACAACGACAGAAACCAAACACAAAGATCCACCTGTACTTCATCTGAGAATTGATGCATGATGGAATCGTTGACTTGCAGTATTGTGGCACTTTAGAACAGACTACCAACATCTTCACGAAGACTTTCACTAGGCACAAGTTTCACTATTTGCGAGACCTTCTTGGGGTGATGGATACTGCAACATCTTAGTTGCCATGCTCAGTTAGTTCCCTTTTAAGGGGGGGTTTTGTTCCCATAGGGTTTTTCCTCTTTGCTCTTTCCTCTATTTAGATTTTTATCTCCTTAGTTAGACTTAAGGGGGGGTGTTAGCACAATCAACTCCTCTAAACTATTGTTTCTAATTGCTCTTACAACTTTTGTTAACCGTTGTTTTGATTGCTTTATATAAGCTAACTAATAGATCTTTCTCCTGATTTTCCTCCTGTGATTGTGTTCTATGGAGGCTATATATTTGTAACCTTGCATTTGATTAAAATATGAAGAAATCAATTTATGCAGATTGGTTTATCTATGCTTGTTAATCTATCTTTGAAGATCTGGGAAATCTATAGATTTAATATGATTTTTTGATGGTTGTGTTGTCTTATTAAGAAGGTCTTGTGTTTGACTTCTAATTTAAATTTCGTTTTTTTAATCCATATTCCTAGAAAATGGAACACAATGACCGATTAGTTAGCTAAAATGTTGATACTTAGAGTTTGTGTAATTACAAACAAACAAAATTTATCTTTATTTACCTTATTTAAAAATTCTCTAAAATAACAAACAAAATTTATCTTTGTTTATGCAGTTGATAATGATGAAGCGTGGAGAGGAGATAATATACGCAGGCCCTCTTGGTCGCCACTCGCAAACGCTAATTGATTATCTCGAGGCAATCGAGGGAGTTCCCAAAATCACAGAGGGGGTAAACCCTGCAACATGGATGCTTCATGTCACCTCCCTCAGAGTGGAAGCGCGTCTTGGGGTTGACTTCGCCGAACTCTATAAGAGATCATCTCTCTACAGGTAATCTGGGCAATATAATCAAACTTCTCTTGAAATTTTTTCTATACCAATACATTTAACACAATGATGAAAAGAAACACACAGGCAGAATGAAATCATGATCGAAGAGCTAAGCAAACCTGCTGGTGGATCCAAAGATTTACATTTTGATTCAAAATTTGCACAGCCATTTTTAGTTCAAACGTTGGCCTGTTTGTGGAAGCAGCATTGGTCTTACTGGCGAAATCCCCAATACAACGTTGTTAGACTCTTATTCACCTTTGCATGTGCTCTACTTTTCGGCACAGTTTTCTGGAGAATGGGAAGCAAGATGTAAGAAATTTAGTAATTGATGCAATATATAATTTAATAATATTAGTATTGTAAGTAAGTTGTCAATCTTATTATACGTCAAATAAACTAAATGCAGAGATCACGAGCAAGATATTCTCCATTCGATAGGATCCATGTTTGCCGCAGTTCTGTTTCTGGGTTACAGCAATGTAACTTCCGTTCTGCCTGTAATTGATGTGGAAAGAACAGTTTTCTACAGGGAAAAGGCCTCAGGAATGTATTCTGCTTTGGCCTATGCGCTGGCTCAAATGAGTGAAATATTAGAGGCGGAAAGTAGACAGTCATTTGAACTTTTGAATGCTCATAATAAGAAGCAATTAGGGTGTTTAAACTCCATCATCATTATAATTATAATTAGTATAGATATCTTAAATATATTTATAAATGTGGAGAGATATCAATTTAGATCTATTTTATTTATTATGTGTTTAGATATAAATTTTATGTGCTGCTTATTTTCAAAATATTATGTTTATCATCAAATATTAACATTTCGACATGTAAATGATTGTCGAACATGAGAAAAAGAATTGCTGTTAATAGCCCATGCAATTACACTCCGCTCCTTCTTGTCATTGTAGAATGCCTCTCATATTAATCAATCTCACAGTTTAAATATTTTTGTAAGTATTTTCAGTTTATTGTTTAAGTTATGATGATATTGTATTTAATGCAGGTATTTATTGAAGTGCCATACATATTTGTTCAGGCAGTAGTGTATGGGGTGATTGTTTATACATTGCTGGATTTCAAATGGAGTGCTGCAAAATTCTTCTGGTTTTTGTTTTGCATATTCTTGACATTAATTTATTTCACCTACTATGGAATGACGACAGTGGCCCTCACTCCTAATGCAAGTGTGGCTTCAATCTTCTCATCTGGTTTCGTTGCAATTTGGATGCTTTTCTGTGGTTTCTTAATTCCACGTCCGGTGAGCAATAAGTTATTTTGGTTTAAAATCACTCTAAGCTTTGACTTCTTTAAGCAACTCATTTGAGATCACACTAGTTTGGATAGTAAAATCCATCTATTAAGATGATTTCAAATGAACCATCTTAACAAATCAAGGCTTAGAATATACCATTTAAGCTTGAGATTAATATTATTATTCTAATAATTTGAACATGTAAC
The DNA here is from genome assembly GCA_007258455.2 of Sequoia sempervirens. Classification (NCBI taxonomy): domain Eukaryota; kingdom Viridiplantae; phylum Streptophyta; class Pinopsida; order Cupressales; family Cupressaceae; genus Sequoia; species Sequoia sempervirens. Next base: position 335,648,605 of record VDFB02075321.1, on the reverse strand, counting down.
ATATGAGATGGAATGTTGCAGAGAATTCCAGTCTGGTGGAGATGGTATTATTGGGCATCACCCTTAGCATGGACATTGTATGGTTTGGTAACATCACAATTTGGGGATGTTTCAAAGGAAATGGTGTTAGCAGATGGCAACAAACAACAAGTGAAGGAATATCTGAGAACCCAGTTCGGTTATGAGCATGATTTTTTGGGATATGTTGCTACCGCTTTAATTGGCTTCGGACTCTTGTTTGCCTTGATATTTTCCTTGTGCATTAAAACTCTCAATTTCCAAAGCAGGTAAAATACTTATTTATCAAAGAGTGTGTGAATGGGACCTCATGTTTCCCAATGATCAACAGTATATTATAAGTATTTTCTATGTTGCTTCAAAATATATTGATAATTTTTATATAATTTAATTATCTTAATTTTTCTTTCCATTTATTAAAAAATAATTATTTAAGGTTAATTTGAAATTTTTGATTTATTTGTATATTGGTGATATATATATATATATATATATATAGGTTTGTGTTTAGTTAGATATTCTTAATGTATTTATATAATTATGTTCATAATCTTCAAGTATGAGTATCAATGACATGCAGGCTTACCTTTTAGACATTCAATTGTTGATTTTAGGTTGATTTTTCTTTTGCATGTCATGTTGATCTTATAAATCATGTATAATCTTCTGAAACTAGAGTTGTGCTAATTTATTTAGGCCTAATTTTTATGATGGCTAACCTAGTGGTACATATTGTACTAATAATATTTTGCATACTCTTCCTATCTATCATTATTAGTTTATAGATGCATTACCTCACTTTATATATGATAACTTTGAGCTTTACAATAATAATTATACTACTTTTAGGTTGAACATGGTTTCTTGTCCACGTATGATGATACATTACTTATTGTATAGATAATCCCTTGCTCCTATATAATTACATTACAAGTCTGGGAGAGAAATGATTACATGATAGTTATGATGATTTTATAGATCCTTCTTTTATTTGACTTAAGTTTGCATTGATTATTTCTCTAAACCTAGTTAGCATAAGAGTAGCACGCATTTAACAATGCTATGTAACGGTTTATGCTTTGATCTTTGCAATATATGTACTTCTTATCATCCACATGGATATTCATCATCCACATGGATATTCAAAGCATAGAGGTATTACATTCCAACATAAAACCTAGAAATTTATAGTAAAATGGAATCCACTCATTGAGTTCCCTCATGATGTAGTAGAGCAGCCACTTGATATGGGAGATGAATTATTTCCTAGATATGAATCTTACTTTTCTTTCATTTATCATTTATATTTTCTCTTGTCCTTATTATCAATTAATTTTCACATCCACTTTATCTTTTAGGATGCATTTAGATTCTTTATGTATTTTCCTCCACTTGGGGTACATTCATGCTTTGTTTCATCTTTATGTTTAACTCATATCCTTTTACTCATCTTGGGAGAGTTTTTAATTTCTTCCATCACTTGATTATCTCATGATTGATCTTTTTCTTTGATCTCTTGATTTTATATTGTCTTAGCTATCCACTCTTACTTTTTCATCTCTTAATTTCATGAACCTCTTATCCTCTTATCCTTGGCTTTTATCCCATGATCTTCATGACTATTGAATTCACATATGTTCTTACACAACTCAATTTATTTTCATAGAACAATGTCTTATGTTTATATATTGAGTGATCCAACTATTTTGAGGATATTTTCTATGATATATTAGCACACCTTTCTATCATGAGAATATTTTATATGGTTTACCATTACTATATCTATCTACATTGATCATTTATCCTTAATTTTTGTAAACTTAGGCTAACAATTATAAATATATTCTTCTAATATTGTGATTATCAACATGGGAGTCAAAAAATTTGGAAATCAAATGATTGTATAATAGAATCCATTTTAAAGGATATTGATTTCTAATTATGTGATTTCTATTTTCTTCCAATTGTAATAGTTTGATCACCACTTCTAACATGTTTTAATTTTCGATGATGAAAAATAGTAATATTTGTATGTCCTAATATTATTACTTTCTATGTATAGATTATTTTTAAATTTGACAGTACAAAGAATAGTTCCTATTAAAAAAATTATGAAACAGATATATTGCACAAGTGAAATATGTTTGAGTGGTCAAATATTTTTTTAGAAATTTAAATTTATATTTTTTATGATTTCATTTGCTACAAATAAAAACCACTAATAATTTAAATAAACATGATTTCTAGTTGTTCTTTATATTGAAATTTTGAAAAATAGTTGAGTGAATTGTATTATTTGAGAGATTTCTAGGGATAATCCCAAAATAGTATGTCCCACTTATGGGACATCCTATTTTTTCTTAAAATCACAATTTTTTCTTAGAAAAATTATGTATTTAAGACTTGAGGGGTTCCATTTAAAAGGTTTTGATTGAAGTTAAATAAATTCCCTTTGAATAGAATCCATCAAGGCTTAAATAAAGTTGTTAATGTAGTCTCCTCTACACGAATCAAAATGTTGGAAAAATAGCTTTGCTTCACCATTTTGGGGATCCAATGAAATAATTTGAACTTTTATTTTGAAAGTATCAAACCCGTAGTTTTATCTTTACAAAAAGTAACAAGATTACCATGATGTCATAAGATTCTCCTATATTAGAAACCTAGGATTGATAAAAAATAGTCTAAATTATTTTCTTAGATAACCTACCTCTTCCTAGGAATTCCAACCTATTTCTTCATCAAATTGTTCTTTCCACTTCTCTATACACCTTAAGTGATCCACCCTATGAACTGCTTTATCCTATGATATTTTAACTTATTATATTTTATATTAACCAACCCATGACATCTATCAACCTCCTTAGTTCTTCCAAACCCATTTTTTGTGTTCTTCACTATCACATGTTTCTCCTATTCATCAAACCTTGGTGAAATATCTCTATTGATATCTTCTCATTTTCCTTCTTCTATGAAACATAATTTACCTTTGTGGTACTATTTGGTACTCCTACAATGTTGTACATCTTTGGAATTAATTTATATCATTCCTCCCCAACTACACTCTAGATATCATTATTATCAAATTTCATTTACTATCCCTCAATGGAATTAGCATGTGCTTATGTCCACCATTACATAACATGTAGGTATTATGATCTCTCCTATCATATATTTCCTTTGTCAAATTGCCATCATTTTCTAAATAAAAAATGGTACAAATCTATGGGTGGATTGTCATATATCATGTCTCATCATAGTATTCCCTTATATTGAACCTCAACAAGCACTATTATTTCACTAGTATCTAATTTCACTAATTCCTTAAACTAATCATATATGGGATGAGGTGCTTTAGTAGCCTTAGATTTCATTTTTTTTAATTCTTCAAGACAGGAAATTGTTTATGCTACACTATCTATAATATTGCAACACTTTCCTCCTTCACACACTCTTCATTTGTGTAGGTTCATGTCTATGATTGAACCTTAAGGCTATCCATAAAATAATTGAATCTTAATATTCTAGGTCCCTGACTTCATATATGTGGTCTCTCATTCTCAAATGTATCTAATGTACCATCCTTTATGGACTCTTTCCATAACACTCCAATGCCCTATGTACCTCTTATCCACACTTGAAATAGGTTCCTCTAAAGAATTTCTACCTTTTCCTCTCATATCCTCCTCTAACCTACTAATAATTCCCTCCACCTCCTTGATGGGCTTCTTTTTATTTTGTTCCTTCTCTTATATCTTCATGGTAACAAATAATTCCATCCATACACCCATAGTAAGAAAAATCATATTCTTTCTATCTATGATGAGAACTTTGGATTTCTCCTTCATTTTAGTAAGTAGAAAAAGCCTCTTACATTAATATTAAATTGAGTGATGTATAAAAATGTAAACTAATCCAAAATTATAATAAAAAATATAGAGATAGAATCATAAGTAAATAAATAATTATACCACACCATATTAATTATCAATTTTGAATATGATTACAATATACTTGTAATGCAAGTCTTTACATGCATATCCACCAACTATAAACTTGGAAAAAATTGGTAGCATTCTAATATCACTTGTGTATCAATAAATTCAACCTATAAAAATTCTTTGTCAAGTGCCAATTTTTATATAAATATTTTTTTTTGGGAAAGCACAAATGTTTTTACAATCCAAAATCCCCCAAAAGTGGCATCCAACTTGGGCATAATTTTCAATGTCACGCATGAGGATTCCACTTCATCTACTAAAAATAGTAAGTCTATAATGCAATAGTAAATCTTATTTTGACCCACACAATATGGGTGCTCAATTTATCCTTTCATATTATCTCAAAATAGGAAACATGTGATTAATAACAAGACTTATCATATCTAGTCAAGATTTAAAAGCAATTCCCCCCAATTTTATCTCTTACACCATAATATGTTGTCATAAATTTTCATTGAATCCCATAAAAGAGGGGTGCTCCAAATTTTTCATACTTATCAACCTTATGAAACCTTACAAATCCTAAGTAATGGTATCGACACTTCACTTTAGATGAATTAAAAAAATTAACTCTCATTGGAGGTGGAGAATAAATATTCAAATAAAATATGTAATTAAATATGACATATAATTATGGGAAATTCCTCACAATAAAACATACTAATTATGACATTTATCAACTCTTTAGGATTCAAATTTTAAAAATAGATAAAATGTATACTCTAGTCCTCTTACCAATACTAATTAAATGAAATTTAACATTCTTTCTTCCTTGTCCTCTCACTTTGATTGGATTCTATATGATCTACCTCTTATTCTTCATCACTCTCCTTAGCCCTAGGGATAACATTTCTCTTATCATCTTCCTCAAATGCATCCATCTAGTTTCACATGGATTTCCAGATTTAATACATCTCCTCCATTTTTTTGACAACATTGATAATACCTCACCCTCTCTTTAGTAGCATCTTGACTTGATGAATTTTTTTCCTTTGGGTTGGCTATAATTTATCCATAATTATCCCTTTTAAAATACATAACAGTCAACATTTGTATTTACAAATCTTACTCAATTCCTACAAAGTACTAAACAATTATGGCATACACAACATTATTTTACTTATGCCCTAATTTACATAATCACTCTCCACCGCTCTTTTGTTAAACTCATTTTAATAAATTGCATTCACATGGTACACTCACAACCACATGAACACTACAACACTATTCAAATGAGTCACCTCACTCTAATACCATATGACATTCATTATATGAGGTTTTAAGAAAGACTATTCAATCATTTCCATAATGGGATCCATACATGCTAAGCCATAGTCATTTGATTACTATTAAGATTTAGATATGGATAGTGACATTAATATTCTTCGTACCTGTTACATAAATTCTATTTTCTTACTAGTTTTATAGACTAACAACTTTGGATAATGTGCATAAATATATGAGACAAAAAGGTGACCAAAATTAGTTTTTGGTCCATTGAGCATATAATGTGAGTACATTGTTTAATGCACTCACATTATAACATTCTTATGTTATGACTTGACCGTGGCTCGATAGTGGATTAGTCCCTAATAAGACATAATGTGAGTGTAGTGTAGAAAAATGTATCCCTTTACATTTTCACACTTTGTTTGGAACCTCATAATTAAAATGGACTTAATAATGCCTTAATGTAGTGTTGAAAATGTATCCCTAAGTTACATTTTCACACTTTTTTTGGGTCCCTCAATTAAAATGGACTTAATAATGCCTTAATGTGGTGTTGAAAAATGTATCCCTTTACATTTTCACACTTGTTTGGGCCCTCTTAATTATATTGGACTTAATTATGCCTTAATAAGCCCTATTTTATATCTACAAGCCTAATAAATTACATTTTCCGAAAGAGAAACTCGAAAAAAATTAATTATGCCAACACAAAATTAAACACCTTGAACAATGTGTGTTCCAGGAATAGGGACCTGGGACCCATTTTCCCATGGGTGAATGGGTTCTCCCTAGACCTTTGAACCCATTTTTAAAACATGTTTTGGTGGTATTTTTATCATTTTAAATTCAAATTTCAAAGGTTGGCTTGTAATGTTTGAATTTTAGGAAATCAAGGATAAATGTTTATAAATACAAGGTTATTTTATCAATTCAAAATATTTAGCAAGAGGGAAAATTTCACAAGAGCAAAAGATATTGTCAAGAGAGTTCAAGAGTAGAATTATCCAACATTTGTTGCAGCATTCAATATCTCAAGCATCATGTCAAAGTTATGCTCAATCATGCATATTTTTGGAGCTAACATTGTGATGTAGGTTTCAAGATCTAATCCAAGCATTCAAGTCAAAGATTCAAGTATCAAGATCCACATTCATTAAAGCCATTTCATGCAAGTTTAAGTCCTTCAAAGATCTCCATTCAAGGGTTTTATTCGAAGTTTTGGTGATTTGCAACATAAGATTTGTTCATTCATCATTCCTTCCATGTTTCATTGTTTCATTTCAAGGTTTAATTACCAAAATGGGGTTTGACCAAGGTAAACCCCCATTAACCAAAAATAAATAGTTTTTTCCCTTTTGTGTTTGTGTTACAAATTTGCAGTTTCATAGATTGAAGATCTTTTGGAGAGAAAGATTGGAGAAGTTATCAAATTTTCATTTGTTGTCACCTTTGTTGTCATCTCACAAAAACTCAGATCCCAAATTCATTTTCAACTATTCGACTATGAAACCCAAAGAATCTGGAAGTGTAGACATTGGAGTAGAGGACCTATAAATAAATTTTGGAATGCCCTACAAAGACCTGTTCATCTATTAGGCGAATGAGTCCCAAGATAGCTTCTAGAAACAATATTTTGTGATAGGTGCAGAGTACTTTCTCTTCTTGGATTTGCCAAAAAATTTACTATTTCTGTTAGACTTATGTTTCATCTACAAAATCCACTCTTCACATGTATTAAATGAATGCGTTTTCTATTTTTAATATTTCTTCAAAAACCCCTGTTTAGTCATTTTTGTCACAATTTCTATTAGGACACCTTGCAGTGACATGTTTATAATAATTTAGACTTCACAAATCGGAAAGGAATTTGTGGATTCTCTTAGTGTTATGCTTCAAATTGAAGATTCAAGTATTACATTGCATAATTGGAATCATTAGGTATTTTTATTTTGTCTCCCAAGAGTGCATTTCAGTCATATTTACCCCATCCACACACATAAAGGAAATTGCTAGATCCTCCATAGAATTGACTCACCTAAGGGCTGGAAGTTAATTCTATGTTGGAGGGTCTCATTTCTTGAATGAAATAGAAAATAGGTAGGTTCATTACACCCCATTTCACCCTTTCTATTTATAGTAATTTTGGTGAAACATTTCAAATTTAGTATAAAACCCTATGTGTTTTGAACCCTAACCTATTTTTCTATGTTTCAGTGAGTATGTTATAATTCACTCAAGTTATTAAAAAAAATAAAATTATAAACCACACACCTTTAGACTATTGTTTATGTTTTTCATAATGTGTGTATTATAAAAAAATATTAGTCTAAAAGAATGTGTTTTAGACTCTTGTTTTTGTTCATAACACATGTTATAATATGATCACATTATAAAATGCTTGCATTATAACTTAAACCTTTGAAACCACCAACCCTTAGGGTTGGAATTTTCTTGGGAATCCAACCCAAATAGTTGGAATTTCATGTTAATTCCCAAAGATGTGTTTTCTACAAAAAATAAAAAATAACTAAATTTCAAGCATGCCCTCCTATAGGTTTTGAAATAACAAAAATATGGGTTTTATGAGAAGGGGGTTCACAAAAATGATATAGATGGACCTATTTTCCTCTATTTTGTTAGGAAATGATATCCCCACAAAGAATTGAAAAACAACCCCTAAGTGAATCAACTCAATGTGAGAATCTTTAGATTTCCTTATGCTTTTAGGATGGGGGTCAGGTTCAAACAAAAATCTTGGGAGAAAAACTAAAAATAGTAAATCAAACTAATTATGCCAATTCAAACTTGAAACTACAATATGAAACTTAATATTAGTAGAACTATAAAACCAATTTCATATCTAATAAGGGAAGAAAGGTGTTTACTAGTCACCAAAAGTCACTTTTTCAAGGCTGACATGACTCATTCACCCATGGACGAATAGGTCTTTTTTTAGGGTTTCTAGAAATATTTTAGGAGCCTTTGATGCTAATCTGTAGCTTCTAGTTTGTCTAGGTTTCAATGTTGGAAAGTTGAAAATCAAATCTATAAGTTATATTTTGTGATTTGACAAAAACTTTGACAACTTTTGTTGCAACTTTGACAACTTTTCCAATCTTGCACTTCAAAAGGTCTTCGATTCTTCTTCAACCTAAATCTACAATCACACATAAAAGAGAGAGAAATTGTTTGTTTTTGGTGAATGGGGGTTTTCCTTGGTCAAACCCCATTTTGGTAATCAAACCTTGAATTGAAATAACACATGAAAGAGGGAATGAAAAATGAACAAATATATGTTACCACTCAACAAAACCTTGAATGAACCTTGATAATGGAGATATTGGAAGGTCTGTAACTCGCATGAAATTTCTTCAATGGATGTGGATCTTGATGCTTGAATAATGCTTTGAATACTTGAACTTGAATCTTGTAACCTACATCACAATGTTAGCTCCAAAAACATACATGATGCAAGAAGACTTTGACATGATGAATGGATCTTGATTGCTGCAATAAATATCCAATAAATCTTCTCTTGAATGCTCTTGATCATCAATTTTTCTCTTGTGAATTTTCTCTTGAAATCTCATAAAATTTCTCTTGAAATTGCTAGGTGAAACTTAGTGAAATCACCTTGTATTTATAGGTATGTATCCTTAATTTCTCGAAATTCAAATATTACAATCTGACACTAAAATATGGATTTGGGGACCTCAAAATACCACCAAAAACATATTTTAAATTTAGGTGAAAAGGTCTAGGGAGGACCCATTCTCCCATGGGTGAATGGGTCCCAAGTCCTTGTTCCTTGAAAACACATTGCTCAAGGTAAAGTGTTATGCATTGGCATTAATTATTGTTGGGTTTCCCCTTCGGAAAATGTAATTTATTAGGCTTGTAAATGAATAAAAGGGCTTATCAAGGCATAATTAAGCTCAATTTAATTTAGAGGGCCCAAACAAGTGTGAAAATGTGAAGGGATACATTTTTCAACACTACATTAAGGAATTACTAAGTCAATTTTAATTAGGAGGTCCCAAAAAAGTGTGAAAAGCTAAAGGGATACATTTTTCTATACTACATTTATCTCCCACTTTAGTGAGAGAATCACCTTGCACCAAGTTCACACTAAAGGAGACAATCAAGAGAGGTATAATTGTACAATTATTGGAAATATAAGATGAAAAAGATCAAGGAGGATGATCAAGCCCCCAAGATCTAAGATATCATGGAAAAACCAACAAAGGCATAAGGAGACACATGAATATGTTAAACATATATACATATGCAACAATGATAAGATACTCAATCATACAATGCCAAATACTAAAGGAAAATAAAAGGAAAATGAAAAGGGGTGGATCAAGCCTCAACTATTTGTCCAATTCGATGTGGATCAAGCCTTAGCTATTTGTCAAAAAATGTTTACAAGTGGAGCTCGTTGTCCACTATGAAAATAAATAATGCTTGCTCACACAGGCTCATGAAATCCACTATCCACTAGGTAAGCCCCCAAAAGTGACTAAGTGAGAAATTCATGTTGGGTCTATAGGCTCTCATCATACTAACCATACCAAAGCTATACCTATGATAACTTTGATAAGGTTCAACAAAAATATGAACTTCGAGCTTCATAAGGTTAATTAGCAAGCTACGCTATGCTAAACTCTTATGAAAAAAATGCAAATAGGATGACATGTTCAAAGGGGTTTTGCTTAGTTCATGTAAGGTCTCCTTTTAGGGAACATCTTGCCTAATGTCTCCAAGAGAGGACAAGTCTAGGATAAGATATTCTCAACTTAGGGAATGCAAATGCATAGCATCACCACTAAGAGGAATGTCGTATGCCAAGCAAGGTCACACTCTTGGAGGACATCAAACCCAATGGTACCACCAAAAAGAAGACACATCATGTGAAGTAAGAATGTCGCACTATGAAAAATAAGATACAACCAATAAATTAAAAATGATAATGCCAATGTATGCCTCCAATTTAAAGAAATTGCTAAACACCATGCTGTGAGAAATTACTTTAAAGTAGCAAATGATAAATGCTAAACAAGACATGAGAGATTAATTGGAAATCCCTATGTCAATAATATGTTTTGAAATGAAGCCACACCATGAAAAGGGGTTGCCCCCAAAATGAAATCCCAAACACAAAAGGGATCCACGGATTCGGGTCCAACGTATGTCTTTGCTACAATGATATTATAGAGCTCGAAAATGTCATCATTCCCCAAATACTCATAGAATTGGAAGAATGACACATAGAGAGGGAAAATAGAAAATACTTTTTTAGGGTCAACATGGAAGAGACCTAAATTTCTCGACACCTTGCGTCATCCCCAAAAGGAAAACACAAGACAAGAGAAAAGATAAAGGATTTATGACATATAGAAGAATTTAGGTACAAATAGAGGAATGAACATGAAGATATTGTAAACAAAATGATACAAGGGATCACATTACGCACATGCAATCACACAAAGACAATGAAAAAAAAAAAAAAGATGAGACTAGTAAGGAACATGCGAGTCAACCTATGGTAGGTCATCTGCATCCCAATCTTGTTCATTGTATGCAAAAGGTATACAAATAGCCAAAGGGGTAACATCAAGTGCCAAACTAGGACAATCATCAAGTTCAACATGTGGTGAACCACTCTTTGTAGGAGGATCATCATTTAAGCTCATGGAAGAGGATTTTTTTTTTTTTTAAACTCTTTATGCACTTCCTCATCAATTTTAGAAATTTCATTATCATCATCCAAGTTTATTGCAACATAAGGTGTAATGATAATATCCATGGAAGATGCTTGTTCTCGTTGTGTTTGAGATATAGGATTTTCTTGTCTCAACGAAGGTGGAGGATCACCATGCATTGCTTGAGGTAAGTTTGGGTTTTGATTTTCTATGTTGTTATTTTCTTCTTTTGCTTGCAACAAATGAGAAATAGCACAACATCTATTCCTATGCTCTCTAGTATTTCAGTTCCTTTTTTTTGGTTTCCAAGTTGTGATTTTGTAGTGGGTTTATCAACCATAGGTTTCTTTTCTTCCCTTAAGGGAGGAATGGAAGGAACCATGGGATGTTGTTCAACCACTTTCTCTTTAGATTTATAAAGTTGTTTGGTTTTAGGAGGTACAACAAGACTTGTTTGGTTATCTTTGGGTCTTTTATATGAAATGGGTGGAGGATTTTCTATGCACTGGTCTTGGTTACTTGGAAGGGATTTTGGTTCAATCATGGTTTCGTCAAGAATGGGAGGCTCAATTGTGGGTTGAGGTATATTAGAAAGGAATAATTATATTATGCATTTTTTGATAAGATTTGAAAAAGAAGTCCTCATGAGGCCTAATAGGTTCCATAGGTTTGGGCCAAAAGAAATCCAATGATAAATTCCCATGGGAAGACACAAGATGAAAGCCACTATGGTGCATAGTAAAAATCTAATTTCCAAGTGAAAAATTTAAGCATTTATGCATTGTACTGATAGGATAGATTTCATGGAGTGAAGCCATGGGTAGCCTAGCTTCACATGAAATTTGTCTGATGATGGGATGATGGAGAATGAGACACTTAATATTTTCAGTCCAACTTTTAAAGGAAGAGTTATTGAACCTATTGTAGGGAATGAAAAAACATTATATGTTTTGATCCAAGCTTTCATTTTTTCATAAGTATATTGATAAAGTTCATGCAAAACAAGAATTCTTTAGTGATCACATTCTCTACACAAATGAGATCAATTAATATCCCATTATTAGGCTTGTCATTGATTCTTCCAGCTATGTAAAGAGGACCATCAGGTGCATGCTTGATTATGCTATGTTGTGAGAAAGTAATGTCAAGGGGAATTTTGGTTAGGCCCTTACAAGGTTGAACTTCAACGATTCAAACCAAATTATTGATAGGATTTTCCTCATTGTAATTCATGTTTTCATCGTCCGTGTCAACATTCATCACATCATTCTTCATTTTAGTAGATTTGACAAATAATATGTTAGACGATTTGGCATAGGATTAGTAAGGATTTGAAAGTTTTTGTTAGGAGGAGCTACGAAATTATTACCTTGATCATTAACACCACCAATTTGAATGTGATTAGAATCAATGAGGTCTTGCACAATATGTTTAAGATGGTTACAATGTTTTGTATCATATCCATTTTATCAGTGAAAATGGAAATAGGAATTTTTTCTATAGTTTTGAGATGAAGGCTTAGTAGGATCGGGAGCTCTAATAAGAGGTAAGGAAACTAAGTTCTTGTTTAAGAGATGTAACATGGTGTTATGAAGGGTATCAGGTCAAGGGGTAAATTGTCTATTTCTATCTCCAATTGTGTATGGATTTGTCGTCTTTATAGAATACACTTGGTTGTCAACATGTTGAGTTGGTTAAGGTGGATTAAGTTGTAGAAATCCCTTATGTTGTTTCTTGAATGGTTAATAATGTTTGAGGCATAGATTAAATTTTTTTAGGATGACTAGAGGGAGTCTTCACTTCACAACTACTAACTGAATTTTGGTAATCACAAAGGGCAGTACACAACTATGTGAAGGAGTGAAATTTCATCATCCCAATCTTATCTTGAATTTTATTTTGCAAATTATGAATGAACATTCATTGAATATTAGGATTAGGAATCTTAATGTTGATTTTTGAATAAATCAATTGATAACAGGCAATAAAGTCGGTGACCTTTTCATCATATTTTTCCTTACATCTCATTAAATCTACTAAGGTCATCTTAGGACCCATGTGCACTTGGAAATGATTAAGGAAGGCATCAATAAGCTCATTAAATGAATCTATTGAGTTATTTGGTAGGGAAAAAAACCATTCCAAGGTAGTGTTTTTCAAATATCTAGGAAAGAGTTTAGCCAAGAGTTTATCCTCAAAAATGAAGTCACTACATAAGGCTATGTATGCAGAAACATGGCTAACAGGATCTCCTTTCCCATCATATTTCTCAAATCTAGGAATCTCTATACCTTGTGGCATTTGTGTTCCCAATATCTATAAGGATAAGGGTTTTCTTTTGACATATTATGAAGGTTGGCCATTTTGATTTTGATTCATTGTAGCAATTTTTTGTTGGAGGGATGAAACACTTTGTAAGTGTTAGTTAAGGATGGGATCATTGTTTGTGTTGTGAGATGGAGATGAATAGGGTGGAGGTATATATGTGTTCGGAGGACAAGTGAAGTGTAAATTTGTGAGGGGAGATGGTTGAAGAGATATGAGATTTGAATGCACAAATCTAGAGGGATTCCCAGTGGAAATACCTAAGGTAGTACAAATAGTGCTAGTAGGTTGTATGGTTGTAGTAATAATTGGATTAGTGTATGTAAGAATAGAGGTTATGGTTGTGGGAGGAATTAAATTTCCACCTTGACTTTGAGTATATCCCAAAGCTTTAACATAAATAGTCAATGTACGGACATTGTTGGTAATGATGTGATTTAAGCTACGCACAACTTCTATTCCTTATTCACCTCATGTTATCTATGATAGGAACTACATTACCAACAATCTATTCAAAGCTCACAAAGTTTTGCAATCTCTCTAACTCTTCCTCCATTCTTCTTAGGTTCTCTTGAAGGACATTAGAAACCTTTGATTCAACATTAGTCACATTAGGTGTTGGTAAGGTGGTAATAGGAAATAAGATGTAAAGGGTATGGTCCATAGTGGCTTGACTAGTGTTAACACTATGAGCGAAAGAGTTAGAAAACCCAAGATCCATGACAAATGTTGTATTGTAGGATGACATGAGTTTTGAACTATGTCTCAAGGAAGTATTGGCAATAAGACACCAACTTGTGAAGCTCATACAAGTTTCACTAACCTAAGGTGCACCGAAAATGGAGAATCTAGGTAAGATGTAATCAAACACCCTAGAATGTAAAGTGCAATGCAAGTATGTAAAAGAAATTGTCAGCTTTTAAACTAGATAACTTTCTAATTATGCTATGCAAAAACCTAAAAACGATGTCTTTTTTAAATACAAATTTGAATTCAAACAATGCACAAAATTTGACAAATTAACCTTAATATGAACAATTTCAGAAAATAGAAATTTTCTGGATATTGAAACAACAAACTGAATGCAAGAATGTAGAATGCAGAAATAGTGTTTTTGATGCTTAGAAATGTAGAAAAATCCCTGATTAGGGACTCATTTTCCCATGGGCGAATGGGTCTTACTTTAGGGTTTTACAAAAATAATTTACAGGTTTTTGAGTTGATTTTTATGCTTTTCAAATTTTGGTTTCAGACAGGTGATTACAATTTCAAATTTTTGTAAAATTAGATTTAAATGCAAGTACAAAATGGATGCTAAATGACAAGAAAAAAGACCTAATTTGAGATGCAATTTTGATTCAATTTTTTGATGTAAATGATTGAACATGCATTGTTATGTAAACACTATGCAACATGATTGAGATTTTTGAATTTTATAGATTCTGAAGCATGCAAAAATGCAAACCTAAAACCCTAAATGAATCACAAACCAATGCAATTAAACAAACCTAAATGAGATGCAAATCGATGCAAATCAATGCAAAGTCCTAGATCTAGGGTTGAAAATGGACTCCAAAATTAGAAAGATTTATAATGCTCAAACATCAAGTGCATCAAAATGAAAAGGGGAAAAATAGGTGTTTGAGAGATAGAAAGGGTTCACCAAAATGATATAGATGAACCTATTTTCTTCTATTTCATTAGGAAATGAGATCTCAATAAATAATTGACTAAAAAATCCTAGGTGAATCAACTCAATGTGAGAATCTTTAGATTTCCTTATCCTTTTGGGACGAAGGTAAGGTTCAAACAACACTTTTGGGAGAAAAACTAAAAATAGTAGATCAACCTAATTATGCCAATTCAAACTTGAAACAAAAATATGAAACTCAATATTAGTAGAACTAGAAAACCAATTACATATCTAAGAAGGGTAGAAAGGTGTTTACCAGTCACCAAAAGTCACTTTTCAAAGGTTGACTAGGACTCATTCGCCCATGGGTGAATGGGTCTTTTGTCAAGGTTTCCATAAATCTTTCAAGAGCCTTTGATGTTGATTTGTAGCTTTTGATTTGTCTAGTTTTTAGTGTTGAAAAGTAAAAAATCATATATGTAGGTTAGATTTCATGATTTCATGAAAATTTTGACAAATTTTGCTACAAATTTGATAACTTTTCCAATCTTGTACTTCAAAATTTCTTCAATTCTTCTTCAACCTAAATCTGCAATCATACATGCAAGAGAGTTTGATTTTGATGAATGGGGTTTTGCCTTGGTCAAACCCTGTTTTGGTAATCAAACCTTGAATTGAAATAATGTATGAAAGAGGGAATGAAGAACGAACAAAGCTATGTTACCACTCAACAAACCCTTGAATGAACCTTGGCAATGGAGATCTTGGAAGGTCTGTAACTAGCATGAAATGGCTTCAATGGATTTGGATATTGATGCTTGAATAATGCTTTGAATACTTGAACTTGAATCTTGTAATCTACACCACAATATTAGCTCCAAAAACATGCATGATGCAAGAAGACTTTGACATGATGAATGGATCTTGATTGCTGCAATAAATCTTTGATAAATCTGCTCTTCAATATTTTTTATCATCAATTTTTCTCTTGTGAAATTGCTCTTGAAATCTCATAAAAGTTCTCTTGAAATTTTTAGGTGAAACTTAGTGAAATAACCTTGTAATATAGGTATATATATCCTAATTTCTTGAAATTCAAATATTACAAGCTAACATTGAAATATGGATCAGGGGACCTTAAAATACCACCAAAAACATATTTTAATTTTAGATGCAAAGGTCTAAGGAGGACCCATTCACCCATGGGTCTCAAGTCCCTATTCCTGGAACACACATTGCTCAAGGTAAAGTGTTATGTATTGGAATTAATTAAATTTCCGGGTTTCCCCTTCAAAAAATGTAATTTACTAGGCTTGTAAATGAATAAAAGGGCTTATCAAGGCACATTTATGCTCAATTCAATTAAGAGGGCCCAAAAAAGTGTAAAAATGTAAAGGGATTCATTTTTCAACACTACATTAAGGCATTATTAAGTCCATTTTAATTAGGAGGGCTCAAACAAGTGTGAAAATGTAAAGGGATAAATTTTTCTATACTACAAGTTTACACATTTTACAATGTTATTCCACAACAATATCAAGATCTCTTATCTTTCTAACCATGTAATTTTTTCTATATTTCAAATAAATTGAGGTTTTTATCTTTAATTTATTTTCCTAGTGTCTTCCTTTTTTTCCAAAATCATGTGTATAGTATTTTGGTGTTATTTTCTTATCTATTCACCCATATTTGAAAAAAAAAATTACATTCTAGACTCTATTCTATACATGCTTTAAAAAAATCAATTAGTTTTCAAAAAATTAAGGGGTAGAATGCTCAAATTTTTATTTTTTAAGATGTGTCCACTTTGAAAATTAGTAAAAAAAGATATATTCTTTAAAATATGACCAAAAAATAAGACATAAACTACATGATTTTAGAAAATGTTTTTTGTGAAATTTTGTATAAAATACTTACAAAAATTTAATATTCTAGGGGGTGCACATTGGACATTATGTTATATTTTTTTGAAAAAATAGGAGTGATTTTTATGCCCTCCTATTTGAATCTCCTAATCTCCACCATTTAAAAAATAGTAACTTTTAGAAACTAGATTCTTAGCACTGAGGATCTTGTTATTTTCGCATTGAGTGTGAATATATTTAGTTTCACATCTAAACTCAGTTTTTAGTAATTTCAAAAAAGTGGCAACTTTTTAGCCCCTTTTGGTCCCCAATTCCATGCATGGACCTTATGGTACAACCTATTTACCTTTTTGCATGGGATGCCACATTATTTTTTAATGAAAATTCAAATACAAAATTACATTACCACAAGTAGTGCCACACTTCTTAGATCCCTATTTCAATATGAACTTCTTTCAAGGTGGTACTACATGATACTCATATTCCCCTCACTCTATACCTTATATATGACTTTGTCACTACTAAAACAAGATTTCTACTCTCCTACATCCTTTTGTCTATTTTTCTTACCTTATTTTGATCCAAAACCCAACATATATATCATCAACCAATTTTACAATGATCCATATTAGCAATGATATGACATAAATCCCAATACCACATGAAACATGTATAAAAATAATAAACATACAAATTCAATACCAATTATTGACAAATTTCAACTTGGTAGATACTCCCAACAAACTTACTATACTTTTTTCACTCAATTATTTAAATAGACATTAGCATTACAATTATAAATTAAAAAAAAAATTATTCCCAAAAATGCAAAAGCAAATTTGAAGTTGTGAATTGTGATAAATTTCTTCATCACAAAATCCAAACTATGAAGTAACAAAAAAATAAACAACTAAACTAAACTAAAAGAATATTATTTTCCAAAATAATGTAAGATTACCATGATGCATAGGGATGCTCCTACATAAATATATTTTGATAAGAAAGAGAATCAAATAGATTATCTTGAAGAAGAAATTATGCAATTAAAATCCAACCCCTCACCACAACAAACACATTTAGAAGAAATTATAGAAACCTTATTTCAAATGAGTTTAGAAAATAAAAAGTATGAAAAAATAATAACTTGGTAAGTCAATGAAGTAAAAAAGAAAGCATGTAAAAAAAATAAGTGCAATATGCAAATTAATTAGAAGATAAAGAAGAAATATACAAAGCACCTATAATGGATCCACTATAAAAAGAGTGATAAGACTACCAAGTGATAAAATAAAAAAGCTCAATAATAAGTGATTGTCTTAAATGCTTGAAAAATACTCAAGTCTCTTTCCATACTTTTTTTTAAAGACCAAAGGGGTAAAAATTTATTGAAATTAGAAAAATTTACAAAGAAAAAGTCACTGACACACCACAAAACCATCAAATCAACAACAAAAAGTCCCCAAAGGAACCCACCCAAATAAACAACTACATATTCATGTCCTCCATAATTAACTTGTACAGGCCAAAGAACACTTTGGGGATAGAAGATCCTAGTCACCCACATCCCACCTTTCCAAGCGCTTAGAAGCCCACTTTTCCAAAATATCTACCACTCTATTCCATTCTCTTGGAATATGAGAAAAAGAAATAAATTCCAAAGAACGACACAAATTCAAAATCTGTTTAACCACTAAAACTAGCTGCTAGTTAGAACCATACACTCTTTACTCATTTAGCATATACATCACAAATCATGAATATCATTCACAAATAATCCTATTCCATCCAAGGGAGCACCCTCTTTCAATAGCATGAAGGATCACAAGAGCCTCCATGGGTGATCCCACAATGCGGGTTTACAATTTCTGGGAGATTCTAATTTTTGTTGAAATCACATATTTTTAGAAAATATAATGATTTAAGCCTTAAAATGTTCCATTTAAAGAATTCCAATTGAAGAGGGTTTGATCAAACTACCTTATATCAAACCCCATTGGATAGAACCCCGCTAGTTTTAAACCATACCTATAATGGAGTCTCCTTTATAACTATCAAAATGCTGATAAAAAACCACTTTTGATTTACCTTTTGGGGGATCAAATGAATTCATTTAGATTTTTTTTTCTATGTATGTAGTCCTTATTATAAGCTTCCCAAAAAGTATATTTTAAATAAATTTAATTTTTTTATTATATTTATTTTTTATTTCTTGTGAATGTAGGTTTTTCACCAAAAATCAAGTCTCATCTCTAACATGGAAAATAGCATATTATCAAAAAAGAAAGAAAAATATGAGTGAGTATTGAAGTCCTGATCCACAAAAAAAAAAAATTCGATACATACAAAAAAAGTTATGCATTATACGGTTTGCTTATGTCTGAATTGTAATTGGTTTGATTTCAAACCTCCCAAAGAATCTTCTTCTTGACATGTCGAGGACCTCTACCTATAGAGACCCTAGAACCTTTGTTGAAACCAAATTCAAATTCCTAACAAAAGCAGAATATGTAGGATCCATAGTAACTGGAAGGTCACATTTTTGCAGAAATAGTCTCTTGGATCTTGTTAATGACCTTTCCCTATAAATAATCCCCCACCAACTTCAAATCTTGAAATATCATTTTACCAAAGGTTTCAAATAATAAAATTTGGATGCCCAAGAAATTTGAAGAAAAGATGTCTTAGCTGGAGGTCTACCCAAACTTTCCCAAATTTCAACCAAAGAAGTAGCATGAACACAAGCATGATTCCAAACACCCCACCAAAGGTGCCAAATTTCTCTAGAGTAAGTAAACTGAAATAAAAGTTGAGAAGTAAATTCCTCACTATGATTACAAAGAACACAAATGGAAGGACCCTAAAATCCTCTCTTTCATAGATTCTCCAAGTAAGGCACCTATTTTTGACATCCAACCATTAGAAGAAATTCCATTTGGGCCAATAAAATTTATTCCATGTCTTCTTCCACCAAGGGACACCAAAATTCCCATACAACTTCTTGTCCACTCTAAGAACCTTGAGGAAACAAAACATTTTCTCTTCGGGTCAGGACTCCAAGCCAAAATATCTCTCCCCTTAAGGGAGTTGCACATTCTACGTGCCAGAATCCTAGCTAGTTCTCGACGTACCTCCTCAATACCTCCTAATTACCACTCCTGAGGAACCTTCCTTCGAGACACCTCCAGCTAACCCAAAACCTTAGTAGTTTTAAATCCCTCCACGCCACTCCAAACATCTTCAATTAGACTATCCTAGAGGGGTTGCAAATGAGGATGCAAAGATATGATGGGGGGATGATCATCCCAAGAATCATACCAAAAAATATCCTCAGAAGCCTTATTACAAATCCAAAAAAGACCCTCCTTAATCAACTTCACCCCTCTTAAGGGTGTCCCATATCAAAGAACCCTTCCCCAAAAGAAAACACTGAAGCACATAGCAAGAATTCACCCCTCGAAGGTACTTATAAGTAAGGATTCTAGCCCAATCCTGATCCTTACAAGTGCACCATGTCGTCAATATAATTTGGTGGCTAAATCCTAACCATTCAAAACCGTAGAATTGAGCCTAAGACTACCCTCCTATTTCAGCGTGCAAATATATTCCCACTTAACTAGACTCCACTTCGAAGAGAGAAGATTTCCAACCCAATTAAACTAGTGAGTGAGGGAATCAAAATCCTTTACAAATCATGAAAGAGAAACTTGTACAAAACACTTGTAAATAGGAAGATCTTGAAAAAATGATTTGAGAAGGATCACACATGCCCACCAGTTGAAATCCATCTACAAGTCCAATGACTCACCTTCCTCTGAAATTTATCTAAGACATCCTATCAAAAATACCTTAGTTGAGGTCCTACAAAAAGAGGAACCCCCAAATAAACTAGAGGAAGAGAGCCAATTTGGAATAAAAGAATCTAAGAAATCTTGAGGCACTCTATATAAGCCAAGGAGTTTGAAGAAGAAAATATAAGGGTTGTCCTTATTAATTTTCTAAACAAAGGTAGCCAAGTAGGTGTCTAAAGTTTTCCTTAAATTTACAGCTTCATCAATTCTGGCCATACCCATTAAGGTTATATCATCAAAAAATTGAAGGTGATAATGAGAAGGAAAACTATTACCCCAACTCCAACCTTGAATTAACCCTTGATGAACACAAGACTTGATAAGTCTTCCCAACACCTCAACCATATTAATGATCAAATAAGAAGACAAAGGGTCACCTTGATGAATACCTCTCAAAGCACCAAATAACTATGAAGGTTCCCCATTGGTAAGCATAAAAAAGGAAGTAGAAGTCACACAACTCATGATCTAATTAACCCACTCACCGCTAAATCGAAAAGCCAAGATAACTTTCTATAGAAAGGCCCATTTGACCCTATCATATTCTCTTTCCATGTCTAATTTAATGCACACGACCTTCTCCTTAAAAGTCACCATAGAATGAATGACCTCAGTAGCAATCACAATCCCATCTAGAATTTGTCTGCCAACAAAAAATCTCCCTTATTTTTGGAAATCAAAGATTCCACAATCAATTTAGTAATAATTTTATAAATCAGATTATAGAGAGTAATGGGTTTAAATTGATTCAAGGAGTTAGTAGGTCTTCCCTTTTATGAATAAGAGCAAGAAAATTAGAATTGATGGCTTTTAGAATTTTTTTATTCCTTTGTAACTCTTGAGCCACTTTAGAAAGGTCAACTTTGATAATCTTCCAAAACTCCTAAAAAAAATCAATTGGAAAGCCATTCGACCCTGGGGCCTTCCCTTTTTTCATTTGAAACACCATTGTTTCTAAGTATTGCAATGAGATAGGGTGAAAAAGGGACTCATTCATCTCATTATAAACCAAAGAATAAATTCATGCCAAAGTATAGTTTTCCTCCTCAGTCGCAAGGGGAAAGTCCTCAATAAATAAAGTTGAGAAGAACTAAGAAGCCTCCCAAGAAATATCCTCCATAGAAGAAAGTTGAATCCCCTTCGAAGACATGAGAGAGGTGATGAGATTTCCACTTCTCCTAGCGATAATAGACTTATGAAAGAGGGTATTATTTCCATCTACCTCTTGAATCCAATCAATATTATTTTTTTTTTTCCAAAAATTCTCCTCCCGCAACTCCCATTCCTCTAGCGCCTTAGCTGCTAATGTCTCCTCTTTACTCAAATCATCTGTTAGAACCTAGTCTCGAATCTGACAAGTGATAGAGTCCAAACAAGCTTGAGCCAACATTTTATGTTATGAAGATTACCAAAACACTTCCTATTCCACTTCTTAAGTCTGTATTTCACATATTGCAATATTTTAGTAAATGAGCACCTACCCCTACCAAAAGTAGACCTCCCTTTATGCCACCATTCAAACATAAAATCCTAGAGTAATGGATTGAGCAACCACATGAGTTGAACTTGAAAGATGGGTTCTTATGAGCTCTAAAAGGAACAACAGAGAGTTTGATCATCCAGTGATTATAACTTCTCTAGTCCAGGATCTTAGAGCCGGTAGCCCACCTATCACTAACCAAAAAATAGGAAACGAGAAATCTATCAAGCATATTTGAGATAACAACTTCACCACATCTTCTATTATTCCAAGTGAAAGTACCATTATTTGGTTTCACATCTATGAGCATAATCATAACCTAAACTAAACGTGCTAGATCTAATAGATTTTAAGTAATATCTAACTATTTAAGCTATACTCCCAATGAAATTCTTGAAAACAATGAACAAAGAAGCCATTAAAACATAAAAAAACAAGAAATACATAATGGAAACCTATTCTAATGCCTCAAACCTCATCCCATTGGGGGATTGGTGTTGCATTGATGTGGAATGTTAGCCATTTCTCAATCCCTTGATTGAAAAAAGCTTTAAATGGATTTTATTGATGAATATAAGCTAAAATGGATGCATGGTAAGATAAAATGGATGAAATATTATCTAAAAAAGGATGCTAAACACTTAAATGAGTATGTAAATGTGCAACATAACTTTTCTAAAATGGAAATGGATCCTTTTCTAAAAGAAATAAGGAGCATTTATAGGAGAAAATGGTGAATCAATGGTTAGGATTGATTTGATCAATCAATGGATGAGAAGCAATGAGAGGTAAAGGCATGGATGAAGGATTCTCATCAATGGATGAGAATGCAAGTTGACAAGGATCAAGGATTTAATCAATGGCTCTCATTGATTCAAAGAAGCATACTTCCTAAAAATTAGGAAGTTGTTAGGAAGTTTGTTGCAAGATATTCCCATTCAAATGGAGGAATATTCCAAGGGAATATTCCCTTGCAAGTGGGAGGGTGAGTGAAATTATCCAATTAAGTAATTTAAGAAATTACTTAATTGTGCAAGATGGAGGGAAATTAGGATTTCAATTAAATAATTAACTTATTTAATGAAAGAGGGTTAAATGACATTTAATTAAATGAGAGAACATAAGAAAATTAAATAAATAATTTGTATTACCTAATTAAATAAGATGAAAGTTTGCATGAAAGGGAATGAACTAGCCAAATAACATTGATTATTTGATTAATAGGAGAAACCGGTGAATTTGGTTAAACAATGAAGATTATTTAATTAAATGGTGTTAGTAATCAAATTTATATGTGCAATATCAGTTAGGACAATTTTAATTGTCTACATTTTTCTGCTCTTTGAAGCGAGGTATTTGTTACATTGGTTTAAAGATTGACTCCTTTCGAATTTACATTGTTTCTCAAATCAAAAATTTAAAAATTATTGATTTTTTGAATGCCTCATTGTTGCCTCAATAGAAGGAATTAAGTTGGTACCTTGCACCCACGAGGTATCGAGCAAAAATTTTAATTTTCAAGTTGAGATCATGAAAAAGGTTCAACATGATTGAGGTATGAAAAATAGGCTCTGGGACACAAAAATAAGCTCATAAATGTGAAAAATGCCTTAAAATAGCCCCCATAGCTCAAAAATTGATAAAAGAGGATTAAAATCCCATTTCCCCCCTCAAATTATGTCAAAAAACTTAATTTTTGGGCATAAATAGAGCTTGAGGGGTCCTTTTCAATTCATTTGCACACCCTGCTTTATTGAAACCATGCTAAGTTTGCTCTAAGCACCCAACACTATGTCCAATCATGAGCTCCCCCAACACCTCGTAGACAAGGTATGAGAGCACCAATGACCCACAGATGCAGGACCTCCAGTATGCAAATTGAAACTTTCCTTATTTTTTGTGTTTTAGTGCATTTAATTCTAGGTCCAATAGGTCAATCAATAGCATCACTATATATTGACACTTTTGTATTCGTCGAATTTTTTTTTTGTAGGAGTTGCATCGCTATTGAAAATAGTGTCACCATTGCTACGTAGGTTTAGTGTCACCTTTGAAAAGCTAACTTACTTTTGCAGAGGGCGGCATGGTAGGTTTTTAGCTTTAGGGTTCTTTTTAAATGCCACCATGCTTTTGAAGATATTGTTGCTATTGCTATTTGTTTCAGTGGCGCTATTGAAATTTCACCTCGCTTTTGTAGAGAGTAGTGCTATTTCCTATTTAGGTATAGTAGTGCACACACAATGCCTATGCACTTTTACAAATAACAACACTTTTGCAAATTAGGGTTATAAACTTAAAATTTTATAATTTTCTTGGAAATTTTGATGCGATAAACTTCATTTGTGTAGGATATTGTTCATTTGATCCAGTTGAGGGAGTGTAGACCTAGCATTTTTTCTCATGTTCACCAATTGATTGACTAGGAAAAATTCTTTCTTGGAGTGATCGGGCTAGGATTCATGGCACATATGTCA
Source organism: Sequoia sempervirens (assembly GCA_007258455.2). Lineage (NCBI taxonomy): Eukaryota > Viridiplantae > Streptophyta > Pinopsida > Cupressales > Cupressaceae > Sequoia > Sequoia sempervirens. The sequence goes on along the minus strand of VDFB02075321.1, from coordinate 335,624,026 downwards.
AAGATTAGGAAACACCTAACTATGATGTCAGTGCTAATTAAGTAGTGGCATAGTGAGACATCGTCCTTCCATCTTCCTATTGGAGAGACTATAATTAATTTAGAGGATGTTTGGCGCATCCTACGAGTGTTGATTCATGGTGAGTGAGTCATTTATACTATGGATGTTGGGATGGATGCCTACTATGATGTGCTTGGTATGGATACCCTCTAGGTAGAGAGTGCCCAAATCGACTTGCAACATTACCGAGGACAAAAATCTATGTTCACTTTGATTATCGGAGCTTTGGTTTTTGGAGTGCTCATGTCAGACAGGCAGGGTTAAGGTTTCAACATTGGTCGGGGACTTACCTGGGCACAAATGGTAGCTGATATGATTCTCTTTGCTTGGGGCCTCATGATTCTTGCATCATTATATTATGATATGCATTAGGCTATTTATATGTGAGGGAAGAGTGTGGGTGTTGGCATTACACTTCTACACATTTGGGCTTGGGAGCACATAGTTGTTCTCAGACTGGTTATCACTTTGGCAAAAATTGACAACAACAATCTGATAGTATATCGATATGGAGCCATGACTATGCTCCAGCATATAGGGCCAATAGACATCCTATACTAGAGATAGGTTATTGATGATATGACAACTTTCTGATGGAGACCATGGTTGCAGGAACCACCATGGTACAATGACTAGGAGCATCTATTTTATGCTTGAAAAACTTGATACATGCAAGGTTGAGAGAATCATATGATAGAGAGGTACCTTCCTCATTAGGTTTCCAAAAAGTTTGGTGAGGTTTAGGATGTCATCACCCATGAGTACAGAGTTGTGTTTGCATGGATGAACATAGAGACTAACGAGGGCCCACAGATTCCACCTTAGGTAGTCATTGATGATTTTCGACAGCTCATCCCATAGTTGTAGGTATACATCGGTGGGACCTATGATGTCAGTACTATAATTTCCTATGATACATGGTTTGTGTGGCATTCCCTGGTGAGACTTATAGATCCAACTGTCAAATAGGTTTCTGTTATGCCTTGCATAACCACCCCCATTTTGAGTTGGAACAAAATGGGTCCCCCTTTCTCTTTCTGGTTTCTTTTTGCTTTTGGTTACTTGCTTTCCTCTTTGAAATTCTCTTGTTTTCCTCCTAATTTTGACATTTGATCTATCTGATTTAATCTTGGTTTTGTCTCTACCTAAGTTGGTTTTATTCTTGCTAGGAATTTAGTAAAATAATTATGATGCAGAGGGTCAGGGATCTTTGCAAGAAACTCACCAAATTATCAAACTTCAATGGTTCATCTACAACCTTTCCTCTAGACACCAACTTGAAGATAAAGCCTCAACTTTGCATTCATGACTTATTTGCCTCCTTATGGACCCAAACCCTAGGAAAACTCTTAAGAGACCCAAACAAACTTGTTTTGAATGATTTCAAAGCCCAACCCTCTGACTTAGACACAAAACCAATTTTTCACCTTAACTAGGCTACTAGCCCAACTAGGCCTCCTGCAGTGATTTTTTTGACTTTGCACTCAAAATTTCCAAAGGAACCCCAAATATAATGACTGTTTCAAGTGTTTTTTGTGATGATAAACAACATATCCAAACCTTGATATCACTTGCTTCAAACAAACCCTTCCAAAATCTGCTGTCTCCTCAAAAACTAGGCCTAATTAGCCCACTTTTACAAAGCAACCCCCCTTTAAACTCAACCCCTGACCATGAAACTTTCAGCAGTCTCCTAAAATGACTCAAAACCAATGAATCCAATTTTTTAGCCCTCTATGACACATCTATCACGCTCCAGCACAAACCCCTCCTCAGCTTGCCTCAAAAACTAGGGCTTCTTGAAAACTAACCCTCCAATCACTTCCAGAACTTTCTAATTGACTCTAAACCATTAGGAAAACATATTTAGTTGATCCAAACTCAAAAAAATTCCCCTCATTAAGGCAGATCTTCTTCTGCTACACCCTAGCCTCCATCTTCAAGCACTTTTCCCTTTGACAACTTGGTGTACACCTTGATATTCTTCCTTCCTGCACATTAGTTGGTTAAATATGTATGATAAATGTTAGGAATGATCCATTTCACAGGTCACAGCAGCATTCTACCTTGAAATGGATCAATCATCCATGAAAATCACCAAAATTAGTGAAAAATCTACACTTTTTTTAGGACAGTCAGCAATATAATGCAAAGAACTGATTATAAACGTGTATCAGATCATTAAAGAGGTTAATTGAAAGTAAATACAGGTTCTTGAACCATCCAATTGATTAGAAATTCAAAAGGAATCAATAGATCATCAAAAAGACTCAAGAAAATGCAAGAAAACTATGTTTTTTCACTATTTTCTGTAGCAGTCCGTACAGTCACTTCTCCAAACGCCCAACCTCCGTAAAAATGACCATTTTGGGGTTATAGAACCATCCCCCAACTGATCCAACTGATTGGAATTGATTACAATGCATAATTACCTCTAAAACACCTAAAACTCCTTTTCCCGCCTAAACTAAAATTTAAAAATTTGAAATTACAAACTAGAGATTTATTAAAATCTATCACCTAAAAACCATTGGATATTCACTATCCAAGTTTATTTGACCTATTTAAGCATAATATCATTAATCAAAACCCCTAGAACCTAATTTTCCCTTACATTGCATTTTTAATCCAAATTCCTTATCAGGAACCTTGAAACTTTTAACACCCTCATTACACTTATTCATCTCAAATGCCATTATAGGATTCAATACATCATAATTTATGTTTTGATTTGTTTGGAAGACCCTCCTGACCCCTGCACTCTCCTGGTTCTTGAACAACTCTTTGAAAGCCTTGGGTGCTCCTGCACCATTCTCCCCAGGAAAGAAAGAACTCTTGTCCCAAGAAGTGTCCCATGTGGTGCCACCAAGAAACCTCTTGCTCACATGTGCTTTCATCTTCCAATGAGAAGGAAGGTAGTCTCCTAAAGTTACTGTCTTTCTCTTCTGCCAATCTGCATTCTTGACAGAACCAAAATAAGGATTAGTGTGTCCTCTTTGCTGCTTGAAAACAGTGAGTTCTTGTGCCCTGCTGCTACCCTCATTCCAATGCCTCCTTTGTGGAAGAACTTCGCCACTATTACCCTCATTGATAGGGCATTAAATGCCACCAATCTTGATACTATTCAGATCCCACAAGGACTGATTTGGAGGACTGTCCATCTCATAACCCTACTGCAACTTATCACTTTTCAGCTTGCCAATGCCTTCCCCTGTTTCACCCTGCTTATTCACCTGCAAACTCTTCTCAAAACAAATTACAAAACTATCATTATTCTGCTCCAAAGGAAAAGGCACTAACTTGTATCTAACTGCATCCTTATGCACCAAATATGTGTTATGAAAACCATCATGCAATGTCCTTCTAGCATACTGCCATGGTCTCCCCAAGATGATATGACCACAAGTCATTGGAATGACATCACAAAGAACCCTATCCTGATATGAACCAATTGAGAAATCAACAAAAGCTCTCTTACCAATCTCTACATGCTGTCCTTGTGTTACCCAAGTGGCCTTGTAGGGAGTAGGGTGATCAAAAGTTTCAATCCCTAGCTTGGTTACCATATCAATTGAAACTAAATTGCTATGTGACCCTAAATCTATGAGCAATCTGCAGATCTTACCATGACTGAGACAATTTGTTTTGAAAATAGTTACCTTTGGTTCTTGATGAAGCCTTTCTCCTTGCTTGATCATGAGAAACTCACCATCAGTCATAGGGTCTGCCATGAATGTTTTTGGTTCCTCCTTCTTATCTTCTTCTTCTTGCACCAAGGTAGCTCTCCTTTCTCTGCCTTTATCAGCTTGTTCCCACTTAGGACACTTGAAGGAAGGATGCCCTGGTTCATTACAATTGAAACATCTACCTATGAATGGTCCTCTACCTTGTCCAAATCTGCCTCCTCCTCTTGGAGTGTACCCACCTCTTTGATCAGAAAATATCTCTTTACCCTTGTCATTGCTACTTTTATCATTACTTCCTTGTCCTTGCTCTCTATTACCTCTGCCCCTGTTTGAACTACCTCCTCTTCCACCATTGTTTGATCTTTCTTGCTTCCTTTTCACCTTTTCTTCTGCTCTAATGGCCAACTGAAAACATTCTCCCAATGTTCTTGGCAATTGCAAACCAATCTCATCTTGCAGATTGTACCTTAAGCCATTGATGTACCTGGCTATCTTCTCATCTTCTTCCTCATAACCTCCTCTAATACTAAGCTTGTGAAATTGCTCAGTATAGGACATAACATCCAAGTCCTTTTGTTTTAAATTCTGCCTCATCCTTTTCACATGAATGGTATAATCAGATGGTAGGAATTGCTCCTTGACCAAACTCTTCATCCTTGCCCATGTAGAGACCTTTGCCAATCCTCTAGCCATCCTATCATTCTGGAAACTTGTCCACCATGTCAATGTTGTGCCTCTCAACTTGGTTTTAGCAAACTTGACTTTCCTCTCTTCATCCATCTCCTCAAATTCAAAGTAGTTTTCCATGGCATCAAGCCATCCCAATACCTCTTCACTATCCATCTTCCCTTGATAGATAGGTAAGTCTATGTGACTCTTCCCTCCATGACCCTGTACTGCCTTCAATAACCTCACTAACCTCCTTTCCTCAGGGTCCTCTGTATCATCAGCTTGCTGTTCCTGATTTACCCTCACATGCTCTTCATCCTCTTCATTGTTTTCTTGGTCTTCTTGGTCTTCTCTCCTCCTACTCCTCTCAAGGTTATTGATCCTTGCCTGCATAGTGTCTCTCTCTCTTCTCCATTGTCTTTCTTCTCTTGCTCTTGCTGCTTCTTGTTCCCTTCTTTCTCTTCTCTCCCTCTCCAAGATCTCCTTCAACTCTTCCAACTCTCTTGCCAATTGGTTTTTTGGTGCCATTGCTACTTCTCCAATCCCTAAAGGACCTACTCACTGCTCTGATACCACTCTGATGCAGAGGGTCAGGGATCTTTGCAAGAAACTCACCAAATTATCAAACTTCAATGGTTCATCTACAACCTTTCCTCTAGACACCAACTTGAAGATAAAGCCTCAACTTTGCATTCATGACTTATTTGCCTCCTTATGGACCCAAACCCTAGGAAAACTCTTAAGAGACCCAAACAAACTTGTTTTGAATGATTTCAAAGCCCAACCCTCTGACTTAGACACAAAACCAATTTTTCACCTTAACTAGGCTACTAGCCCAACTAGGCCTCCTGCAGTGATTTTTTGACTTTGCACTCAAACTTTCCAAAGGAACCCCAAATATAATGACTGTTTCAAGTGTGGTTTGTGATGATAAACAACATATCCAAACCTTGATATCACTTGCTTCAGACAAACCCTTCCAAAATCTGTTGTCTCCTCAAAAACTAGGCCTAATTAGCCCACTTTTACAAAGCAACCCCCCTTTAAACTCAACCCCTAACCATGAAACTTTCAGTAGTCTCCTAAAATGACTCAAAACCAATGAATCCAATTTTTTAGCCCTCTATGACACATCTATCACGCTCCAGCACAAACCCCTCCTCAGCTTGCCTCAAAAACTAGGGCTTCTTGAAAACTAACCCTCCAATCACTTCCAGAACTTTCTCATTGACTCTACACCATTAGGACAACATATTTAGTTGATCCAAACTCAAAAACATGCCCCTCATTAAGGCAGATCTTCTGCTGCTACACCCTAGCCTCCATCTTCAAGCACTTTTCCCTTTGACAACTTGGTGTACACCTTGATATTCTTCCTTCCTGCACATTAGTTGGTTAAATATGTATGATACATGTTAGTAATGATCCATTTCACAGGTCACAGCAGCATTCTACCTTGAAATGGATCAATCATCCATGAAAATCACCAAAATTAGTGAAAAATCTGCACTTTTTTTAGGACAGTCAGCAATATAATGCAAAGAACTGATTATAAACGTGTATCAGATCATTCAAGAGGTTAATTGAAAGTAAATACAGGTTCTTGAACCATCCAATTGATTATAAATTCAAAAGGAATCAATAGATCATCAAAAAGACTCAAGAAAATGCAAGAAAACTATGTTTTTTCACTATTTTCTGTAGCAGTCCGTACAGTCACTTCTCCAAACGCCCAACCTCCGTACAAATGACCATTTTGGGGTTATAGAACCATCCCCCAACTGATCCAACTGATTGGAATTGATTACAATGCATAATTACCTCTAAAACACCTAAAACTCCTTTTCCCGCCTAAACTAAAATTTAAAAATTTGAAATTACAAACTAGAGATTTATTAAAATCTATCACCTAAAAACCATTGGATATTCACTATCCAAGTTTATTTGACCTATTTAAGCATAATATCATTAATCAAAACCCCTAGAACCTAATTTTCCCTTACATTGCATTTTTAATCCAAATTCCTTATCAGGAACCTTGAAACTTTTAACACCCTCATTACACTTATTCATCTCAAATGCCATTATAGGCTTCAATACATCATAATTTATGTTTTGATTTGTTTGGAAGACCCTCCTGACCCCTACACTCTCCTGGTTCTTGAACAACTCTTTGAAAGCCTTGGGTGCTCCTGCACCAAATTATAAGCAATAATATGTCTTATTTGCTTCTGAGGACTAATGTAGACCTTTCTTTTGCAGGATTAAATCCTATGCATGATGATGTTTGCTAGGGGATCTCAGTTGGAAGGCATGCCTCAATCTAGTTGGTCCTAAAAATCAGTTAAGGAAAAAGTCGACAAGACCCCAGAGATGTCACAGCGAGTGAAATTAATGTGCAGTCAACTATCGGCAAGACATCAATCAGAGTCCTAAAAACTAGGAGCTTCCCATCGGCATAGGATTTTTCCTTCGGCAAAGAGTCTAGGTGAGATCCTTATGTCTCACCGACTGTCGATAAAATGTATTCCTTTCAGCAAAAGACTTTCCTTCAGAGGGAGGTCTCGGGGAATACATTGGGTCACATCGACACGGCGCAGGGGGATTCTATCGGTGGTCTTCGGTGAGAGGATCAGATTGTCACGACGACAACAGAGTTCGACAAAAGGGAGCTTTGGTAGGTATAAAGTCTCATTGATTGAATGAAGTCCCACCGACCGAGGAAGGTCCCACCTAAGAATCTGAGCCTGGCGATAATTTTTCCTTCGGCAGGAGGTTAGGCCGATTGGTGTAGGTCTCGCCAAAAAGGTAGGAGAAGCTAGAAGTAAAGTGGTATCGGAAAAACAAAATGGGCTCGGGGAGAAAACAAAAGGGGTCACTATGATGTCTCCCCAACCTCAAGATGTCTTGCCGACCAGTGAACAACTCGGTGCAAGAGAGGACCTCGGTGTGAGGTCTAGGTCAAAAAAAGAAGTCTCGCTGACATGGAGTCTGCCGAAGAGTAAGCAGCGTTGACATAGCAATTTGAGCTCACTAAGAAGTCTCGATGACCCAAGAAGGTCTTGGCGACGAAAGAAAAAGGAGCTCGAGAAGAACAAGAGGAACTCGGGGAGACTCTAAATGAATGGAACGGGTTTGGTAAGATGTCTTGCCGACTCAGTGATGTCTCAGCGATGGGAGAAGGCTATAAAGGGGAGCTCGCCGAGAAAGATTAACTCTCGGTAGGAGGTCTCCCCGACCATGTGATGTCCTGCCGATAGAAAGGGGACCCCTCCGAAAGAAATGGAGATCGACAAAGGATCAGGCCTTCACCATAAGGTCTTGGCGAAGAAGGAAGTCACGTCGAAAGGAAAAGAGCTCGAGCCCGGAGAGGAAGAAGGTGGGCTCTGCGAGAATGAAAAGGAGTTCGCTGAAGGTCTTGCCGACAGCGATGGATTTCCCAGTGAAGGAGGCATCGATATAACCAAGGATAACTCGCCATAGCCTCTGGCCGATAGTATGGGGTCTTGTTGATACAAAAATGAGCCCGGGGTAAAAGGTCTGGCCTCGCTATGATATCCTACCGACTAGCGATTGTCATGCCGATGGTCTTTGTGAGCTCAGTATGACTTCTACAGCTCACTGAAGGGTCTCATCGACTGGTCCGCGCTATGTTGATAATTGTTGGAAGAAAAAATTGCATTGGGGAGACAAAATAAGTGTCTCATCGACATGCGATTCAATGGGGATCACTTTTGACTGCTCAGGAATCTGGCGTGGTGAATGTCTTACCAATCAGGAGGAGCTAAGAGGGCTGACCTGCGACAGTTTGTCTGATTGACTATCCCTGTGTAAGAAGACCAATAGAGTGCAAGCGAGATGGGTCCATTATGAGATAAGGTAGGCTATGGATCGTCTTGGGCGATGGTGTTTAGATCTGTAAGGAGGCTCGATGGTGCTTCCGAAGGACAGTCAATGTACACTGAAGTCCAGAATAAGAAGGAAGCTGAAGGGAAGAAGAAATTGTGACTCATATGGATAGCTGTAGTGACTACTGGCAAGGAGGTAGATTAGTATTGATGGAGATATTCTGAGCATTCAAGGTGACCCCAACAGAGTTCAAAGGTGGACACGAAGACAGAAGAGTTAATGTTGCAGCTGCCAAAAAGATCTAAAAAGGATTCTCCTAAGGATAGAAATCCTTCATCAGCATGGACAATAGGGCTTCACATTGAATGCAGCTTTGACCCTCCTCAGAAAGATCTGAGAGCCGACTCTCCTGGAAGCAGATATTTTGTAAAACCCTAAAATAGTAGACGACACTTTCTTTTTGGGTACATTCTATATATATGCCATTCTGGCCTCTTTGTAAAGGTTAGAACTTTTAAGAGACAGTTAGAAAAGTGGTAGATAGGGAGCTTCTTAGTCAGTTAACAGAAGGAGATAGAGTTGCATCTTGATTCTTAGTAATGAGAGCTTCTTTTGTCTTCTTGTCTAGTAGTAAGATTCAGTATTGGTTGTAATGTATTTTCCAAGTTCTCTTAGTATAGTTGGAAACAATCTAGAATCATAGATTCTCTATACACTAGTGATTGTGCCAGCCTTGTAAATATTGCTTATCTGTTTCACTAACAGTAGAAGCAATCAGATTTTAATCTACTTCATATTGTGTTCTTGAATGATATTTATCTTAACTTGATCATTTGATTTGTGAAGTCTTCGAGGAGTGAAATGTTATTTTGTGTTTTGTTTAAATGGTAACTTAAAATATGTTATTTGAATTAGCACTGTGAATGAAAGGGGTTGTGTGTCAATCACAAGTTAATTTTGTTATGTAGTTTTAGTTTGAAATTCCTTGAAGGATTACAACTTTGGTTAAGATGGGTGAATTATCATTCTTTTTTTTTCCAAAGCACTGATCTATCTTTTTTTATGTTTCTTTAAAAACCCCTGGTTAGAGTAGGTTTATTTCATGCTTGATCTTAGAACAATCCAGAAGTTCACACCAGTGGGCCCCTTGAATATTACTATTACATTAACCACTAAGGGACATTAGCACAGTTGAGAACCAACTACAAATACCTTGGGAGCTAAGGCATCCATGTGTTTCCTTTCTCTTTCAGGAGAAGTAGAGTAGCAATATTCTGTTTGCATGTTGTTGTGCCAAAAGGACTGTCAATAGAAACTGGAGTTAGAAGGAGGTCCTAGAAGGGAAAATTGGATAAAGCTCAGTCTTTTTCATTAGAGAAGCCCCATAGAGTTCTTCGATCAGCTAAAAATGCCTCACCGTTAATAGAACTCAAAACCCCAACAAGACACAAGGTTCGCAAAACTAGGGCCACCATCATACCACCTTATCAGCTCCGCTCACTCCACAAGGCTTTTCACCAATACCCCAGTGGATTCCCATTAATCCACCATCCAATCCATCTCAATTATCATCATAGCTGGTTCAACCCATACAACAGTTGGCTCAACCACCACCACCCCCACCGATGACATTCTTTCAGAATAATCCCTCTCCATTGGGGACTATTCCTGGAGGTTTTCACAATATGCCCAAGAATCTTGAGAAATTCTGCCCCAAGTATATTCATGGTGAGTCAAGGAGTGTTGAAGAGCACATACAAGCTTTCAAGGATGCTTGTACCAGAGCTCAAATAGCTCACCATGATGTAGTCTGTAGGTTATTTCCTTACTCCTTAGGGGACATGGCATACAATTGGTACCTTAATCTTCCTCAAGGCTCCATTGTGACCTGGACACATTTGGAAAATGCTTTCATCAACTAGTTCAGGGTTTATGTGGACCCAACCCTTTTATATCATCAATTTTCTACCATTAGAAAGGAACCAAGTGAATCCTTGTCTTTATTCAATACCAGATTCCAGCGAATGTATAGGAGATTGCAAGATCCCTATCTAGTCACCGAGAATAGTGCCATCCAAGCTTACTTTAGAGTTATAGACCCCTTGCTTGGCTTGTTCTTGCAAAGGACTTACCAATCAGTTGATATTGATTCTCTATCTAAAGTCTATCATCTAGCTATCAAGCTACATCAACAAATCAGTTCTCAACAAGGAGCCCTGGGAGGAGGTTTCCTTCCAATAGGATATCAAATGCATAGCCCAACTCCTCTATTCAATACTGGCCCAGGAATGTCTGCCTCCCACTATGGGCCTATATCTGAATTGCAAACTCAACCTTATGTCCCATTCTTTGCTGCTGGGACTCCTGATCTCTTTCAACAATCATAGCTTCCTCAAATCTCCCATGGTTATCATAACCAAATTGCAACTACAAGTCATGTTGATCAGCGACCTGCTGCTAAGAATGTGGAGAGTGAGAAGACAGTCCAACTTACAAATGAGGTAGAAACCTTGAAGAAAATATTTTCCCAAGTCACCAATGACATGGCTCAGCTTCGATTGAACCCCTCCCAAAACAATTAGGGTAGCTATCAAAATCATAACAATTACAACCAAAGGGGTTATCAAGACTAGAATTCCTCTAATCAAGGGTACCAAAACCAAAATAGAGGGTATAACCAAAGGCCGAATAACAATAGGAAATGGAATATAGGGCCCAATAATGGGGGAGTTTCTCATAACTATCAAGTAAATGAGGAAATAACACATACTGCAAATGTGGCCGACCTCAACTTCATGACCAATTGGTGCAGGTTGCATGACACTACAACCCATTCTGAGGTGAACTACCCTGAAGTGGAGAAGATGGTCAAGATGGCATAAGAAGATGCCAAAAAATTCCAAGGGAACCCTCACAAGGGAAGCGGCTTGGTAGATACAACAATGACTTATGACCTCTTTGAGGAGGAGCCTTCATTCCTAAGGCAAGAGGAGAATGAGCTAGAGGAAGATTCATATGATGCTCAAGCCTTTCAGACGAAAGTGGGGCACTTCCTGAGGAATAAAAATAAGGGTCCATTCACTACAATAGCACCTCCTAATCACATGGTGCCTCCAAATCAAAGTGCTGATAATAATCCTCCTCCACCAAAAGGGCCACCCGACTTCCATAACAAAGGTAACTCACTTGGTGTTACCAAAAATAACTCAAGTTATAACATGGGATTTGATATCGTTTATGAGATGTAGAAATAGAGAACTTCTTTATCATTCTTTGACATCTTAATGTGGTGCCCAGCTCAAAGGGAGATAGAGTTGAAGGCTTTAGAACAAGATGATACATCAAAAGGAAAGAACAAGGTAGCACCTACTGGGGACGTGAATGCAGCCTTGTACAAAAACAAGGTAGGTACTCCACCTTTTCTTTTAAGTTTAAGAATTTGTGGGAGGAACCTACATAATTGTTTGTTGGATTCAGGGGCTTCTGGCAATGTCATGCTGTTTTCCATATGCAAGAAGTTGGGATTGAATCCCATTCAGACAAATAAGAAGGTCATTCAACTTGACAAGACGGAGTTCAATGTGGTAGGGGAATTAAGAAACATACATGTGCAAGTAGGATCAAACCCTAGGATCCTAACCAGCATAGATATTCAAGTGGCAGACATTCCTGAGACCTATGGTATACTGCTAAGAAGAGATTTGATGAAGAGTCTAGGGGGATATCTTTCCCTTGACTTTTCACATATGTGGCTACCATGGAGAGGAATTCCTACTCAGATTAGGATTGAAAGTGAGCCTCGCCTCAAGCATATCATCACTGAGTACGATTGTCCCAATGAGGTAGCTTACTTTGAGACTGGGATAGGTGTTTATAAAAGAGAAGAAGCTTTAACCTTTTCTATTCTTGATCCTAAAGAACTGCCCATACAAAAGCTCCCCGACCCCACGATTGATTAAAATCAACAAGCCTTGATTAGAAAACTGCAACAAGACCAACTGGTCTTAGGGAAAGATACCGATCTGTAAAGTCTTCTTCTCCCTAACTGGTGCAAGGTGCATTACCAAAATCACTCTGAATTAACTTGCCAACCCTACATTAACACTTTAAATCATGTTTCCCAAGATACAGAAGCTAGCTCAAGCCACCCTAAGACCCTTATAGACTGCTTTTGATTTGAAGCTAAAGAAGCAACAATGTTGACTAGGGATAGGACACCTTCAGAGGAAGTTCCTTCTAAGATCAAACCTACTCTAGACACATGTCCAAATCAGCATATTGATAAGGAACAACCTCAAGGTTTGTTTGACACCCCTGCACTCATGAATATACTAAAACCCAAGGGGTTAACCAAAGACACAAGTGGCTATCAGAAGGATAGCCACAGGTCAGATGATATAACTAAGCAGGAATTGGAGAGTGTATCTAAAGAACTTACAGAGCATCATTTCCCTATACCCGATGCAAAAGATCAAGCATCCCCAATTGTGACTCATCTAATTCAAGCACCCATAACAACTTCAAAAGGACCAACCCCAGCTCATGATCAGCTATGGACCCTCACATTTGATGGATCCAAATCTAAGATAAGTTGTGGTGTTGGGATTGAACTAATCAGCCTGAAAGAGAAAACCTTCTTTGCTTCTTACAAGTTGCAATTTGGATGCACAAACAATGTAGCAGAGTATGAGGCTCTGGCATGGGGGTTCATGTTTGCACATAAGAAGAAGGTCACTGCCTTGATGGTCAAGGGAGATTTAGAAATAGTTATTAGGTAAGTGTGTAGCCAGTTCACCTGTCACAATAAAAGGCTGGCAGCATATAAAAATAGGGTATGGAATCTAATCGAAGACTTTGATGCCTTTGGGATTAGCTTAATTGCTAGAGAAGAAAATTAGGTAGCTGATTCATTGGTTGTTGCTGCAAGCACCCTGGAACCTATGCAAGGCTCCAAGCTCAAGAAATTCTCAGTGGAATTAATTTCCACCCCTACAGTTCTTGATAATATCAATAAATTTCAAGTCTTTGATGATGACCGACATATTCTTGCTTTCTTAGGGAGCTCCGATGTTTTTGAGGGGAAAATTATTGGCCAGTCCAACAGAGATCAAGGGGATTGGAACCTTGAGGAATGTGATACAGAAGAAGTTCTTAACTTAAAGAATAATACCATTCCCAAGGGAATGGTGGCCTTGGAAAGAATTTTTGACTCAGATCCAAGGGCTTGAGAGAAGATATCAACTAAAGAAAAGGGAGGTGAATACGAAATAATTAACTTAGCTAAGTCCGGTCCTGAAAGGAATGTTTACATAGGAAAAGCCTGCCCTAAAACAATCAGAAAAGACATATTGACTCCACTTAAGAAAGATATTTCTGCAATTGCTTGGGGATATGAAGACTTAAAGACATTTGATGCCTCTGTTATGACTCACACTATTCCCTTGAAGCCCGAAGCTAAACCCTTTCGATAGAAGCAACGCCCTGTCAATGCCCTAATTGAACCATTGATCTATAAAGAATTTCAAAAATTACTCTCGGCAAGGATAATTTTCCCTGTACACTATTCAATCTAGGTGGCTAACTTATCCCCAGTCCGCAAGAAGAACGGGGAGATTAGGTTGTGTGTCAACTTCAGAAATCTAAATAGGGCTTCAGAAAAAGATAATTACCCACTTCCTTCTTTGGATGAAGTCCTACAGACAGTCAATGGATCTCAGATGATATCCTTCCTGGATGGTTACTCTGGGTACAATCAGGTAATGGTTGACTGTCAAGACAGAATGAAGACAACCTTCACTACAAAGTGGGGAACATTCGCATATAGGAGGATGCCATTCGGTTTGATAAATGTTGGAGTAACTTTCCAGCATGCCATGGACATAGCGTTCAAGGACCTAATCAGTAAGTGTATCATTGTCTATATGGACGACCTGATAGTGTTCTCCAAGGACTGACTGAATCATGCTTCGGACCTAGCCAAAGTTCTTGAGAGATGCATCCGATATGGCATCTCATTGAATCCAAAAAAGTGCGTGTTCGGGGTTTTTGAAGGGAAGCTGTTGGGACACATGATTTCTGAAAGAGGGATTTCAATCTACCCAGATCAAGTCAGGTCCATTCTAAAGATCACTAGGCTAGGAAGCAAGAAAGAAATGAGGTATTTCTCTGGGAAAATCAACTTTGTGAGAAAGTTCATCATAGGCTTTGCTGAAATCGTGAAGCCACTCAATGAAATGATGAAGAAAGACGCCAAGATAGAGTGGACTGAGGAAGAAAAGGCCGCATTCTCACAAGTCAAGTGATCCATCTCAGAAGCACCTGTGCTCACCAACCCTAACTACCTCAAGCCATTCTACATTTACTCTTTTGCCTCTGATCATTCCTATGCGGCTGTATTAACTCAACGAAGAGAAGAGATAGAGGAGAGACCGATTGCGTTCATGAGATCTCCATTCAAAAATGTGGAAATCAAATACCCGCCTCTTGAGAAGCAAGCATTCATGCTAGTTCAGGTTGTCAATAAGTTCTGACACTATATTCTTCAAAGCTGAATTGTTGTCATAGTTCCTGATGCAGCTGTGAAGTCCCTACTCATGCAAAGCGAGTTGGGAGAAAGGAGAGGAAAATGGATGGCCATCTTGCAAGAATTCGATCTGGAGATACACCCTATGAAATTAGTCAGGGGCACAGGCTTATCTCAGTCCATGGCAAACGCTGGCAACAACATCATCTATCAGCAATACACGACCCAGTCTTTCTCTAATGACCCTTGTTATGTTGATACCATTTGCTTGATGCTCCATAATCAGTGTCCAGAGGGAATGAATGCAACTCAAAGTAGAGCCCTAAGACTGAATAGTTCTCATTACATGCTCAAAGGAGGGTTGCTATATAGGATAAATTTTGAAGGGGTATACTTGAGATGCCTTGATCATCAAGAGGCTAAGCATGTGATCTCTGAGTTTCATGGGAAACATGGAACAAGTCATGGGTCAAGTCATGGGTCTACAGATTCTTTGGCACATCAGATCCTCCAATCTAGTTATTACTAGCCTTGTGTAATCAAAGATTCCCATCAGCATGTGAGGACATGTCATATTTGTCAGATTTTTGTACCAAGGGAATGCCATTCAACCATGCCTTTGTAGCCCGTCTACGAGGTAAGGCGATTTGCCCAGTGGGCACTAGATTTTATTAGGGTGATTAACCTAAATTCTTCTGCAAGACACAAGTTTATCTTGACTGCTACTGACTACTGCACAAGGTGGACAGAGGCTACATTCTGCAAGAACAACACGACAAAGGTAGTGATCAAGTTCCTCACCGAGTGCATCACTACAAGGTTTGGGGTACCCTTCGCTCTGGTATGTGACAACGGATCTTCTTTTTCTTCTATTGAGTTTATTTCCTGGGCATATGATCAAAAAATTGTTTTGAAATATTCTTCAAATTATTACCCACAAGGCAATGGAGTTGCAGAGTCAACCAATAAGAATCTCTTAGGGTTAATTAAGAAACTGTTAGAGCATAACCCTAGAGACTGACATACCTAGCTAAGATTCACATTATGGGCAGATAGGACTAGGATTAAGGCTACTTTAAACACCTTACCATTCAAGCTGGTATATGGCCAAGAGCCTTTCTTTCCTATCCATCTGCAAATACCTATCCTTGAGTTCATGCAGAAATTCTACTCTAGTGACAATAGGATAGAAGTTAGGTTAGTTGCTCTATTGAAATTAGAGGAAGAGAGAGATGTTTCCCTACAACAATTCTTTAGGCACCAGGTTATTTTCAAACCTTGGTTTGACAAAAGAGCCAAAATTAAGGCTTTTAGGATATCTGACCTGGTATTGTTGTGGGATAAGGCTAGTGAAAAGAAGGGCAGCCACCAAAAATTTGACAAACTCTGGCTAGGCCCTTATCAAATTGCTGAGATCTTAGGGGAAAATGCTTTCCGACTAAGTACTCTAACTAGAGAACCTATCCCATTGCCTGTTAATGGATAGTTTCTCAAGCACTATTTTGAGTCATAAAGCTTGTTAATTTCTATTTTGCATATAAATAATTTGTTTGTCTCCTGTTTGTAAATAATTTGTATTTTTGTAAATACTTTCTATTTTTTTGCTTGTAAGTAATCTATTGCTCTTGATGTAAGTAATTCACTCTTTGTTTGTAAATAGTTTTCTGGTTGTTTGTTTGTCTTTCCTTTTTGTCTTCATGTTTCCCTGGTTTTGCGGTTTCTGTTTTTGTTTTGATCTTTTGGGGTTGATCTGTCCCTTCCATCTAAAACTGTGGGTTGTTATCTAAAGTATACTTTGGTCACTAGGAGAGAAGTGGTTTAGGTATTTTCAAGCTTTCTGATTGGGTGATTTTGTCCTAAACTCTTTGTTTCATGCTTGTTGCCAGTAAGAGTTGTGAGAGTTTTGAAGACAAGGTGCAAAGTAAGTAACTTTTGTTAGCTCCTCTAAATGTGTCACAAATCATTAAGATCATCTCCTTTGTATTGGTATATTTGTCTTAGGGTGATAGTGTTGTAAGATTTGAGTGAAAAATCTGATCTCCCAAGTGTTGTTATGAGGTCCATGGTAATTTTCAACCCAAATTAGATGTTAAACATCTGACATATTGAAAAAGAACTAAATGAAATATCTGAAACTCTATGAGAAAACAAAAAAAAAGGTAAGAGAAAAGAAAAGAATTATCTAAAGAAAAAAGGAATTCAATATGAATGGGTGATTCTAGTATCTCTACTGGGGCTATGGATGCCTTACTGGCAGTAGAGCAATGCTATGAGGAAACTAGAGGTATCTCTGTCGGGGCTATAAACGCCTGACTGGCAGCAGAGCAATGTCCGGGATATCATTGGACAACAGCTAAAGGGAATCAACTCATGTAGCTCAAATATTGCATATTATTGTTCAAAAGATGAGGAAAAATTTAATAAAGGATGATGCACTATCAAGCACACACATAGATTCAAGGCTAGTTATCGTTAGCTTACATTTGAGATTCTAGCTCAACCTTGCTTATTAAAACTGACCCAACTAGAGTTGTGCTGGTCATGAACCAAGAGTTCTAGGTAGCTGAAGCCTTCAGCTTCTTGAAAATGGTTAAGCCATTTTCCCAGCCGAGTCGCCATTTGTTATGCCTTGCATAACCACCCCTATTTTGAGCTGGAACAAAATGGGTCCCCTTTTCTCTTTCTAGTTTATTTTTTCTTTTGGTTACTTGTTTTCCTCTTTGAAATTCTCTTGTTTTCCTCCTAATTTTGACTTTTGATCTATCTGATTTAATCTTGGTTCTGTCTCTACCTAAGTTGGTTTTCTTCTTGCTAGGAATTCAGTAAAATAATTATAAGCAATGGTGGATTTATTATAATATGACTTATTTTCTTCTGAGGACTAATTCAAACTTTTCTTTTGTAGGATTAAATCCTATGCATGATGATGTTTCCTAGGGGAGCTCAGTTGGAAGGCATGCCTCAATCTAGTTGGTCCTAAAAATTAGTTAAGGAAAAAGTCAGCAAGACCCCAGAGATGTTATAGCGAGCGAAATTCATGTGCAGTCAACTATCGGCAAGACATCAATCAGAGTCCCGACAACTAGGAGCTTCCCATCAGTATAGGATTTTTCCTTCGGCAAAGAGTTTCGGCGAGATCCTTATGTCTCACCGACTACCAATAAAAGGTATACCTTTCGGTGAAAGACTTTCCTTTAGAGGGAGGTCTCAGTGAATACATTGGGTCACACTGACATAGCGCAGGGGGATTCTATCGGTGGTCTTCGGTGAGAGGATCAGATTGTCACGACAACAATAGAGTTTGACAAAAGGGAGCTTCGGTTCGTATAAAGTCTCATCGACCGAATGAAGTCCCACCGACCAAGGAAGGTCCCACCTAAGAATCTGAGTCCGGTGATAATTTTTCCTTCGGAAGGAGGTTAGGCCGATTGGCGTAGGTCTCACCCAAAAGGTAGGAGAAGCCCGAAGTAAAGTGATATCAGCAAAACAAAATGGGCTCGGGGAGAAAACAAAATGGGTCACTATGATGTCTCCCTGACCTCGAGATGTCTTGCTGACCAGTGAACAACTCAGCGAAAGAGGAGACCTTGGTGTGAGGTCTGGGCAAAAAAAAGAAGTCTCACCAACATGAAGGAGTTTGTCGAAGAGTAAGAGGCATCGGCATAGCAATTTGAGCTCACTAAGAAGTCTCGGCGACCAGGGAAGGTCTTGGTGACGGAAGCAAAAGGAGCTCGAGAAGAACAAGAGGAACTCAGGGAGACTCTAAACGAATGGAATGGGTTTGGTAAGATGTCTTTCTGACCCAATGATGTCTCAGTGACGGGAGAAGGCTATAAAGGGGAGCAAGCCAAGAAAGGTTAACTCTGGGCTGAAGGTGTCCCCAACCATGTGATGTCCTGTCGATAGAAAGGGGAACCCTCTGAAAGAAATGGAGCTCAGCAAAGGATCAGGCCTTCGCCATAAGGTCTTGGTGAAGAAGGAAGTCACACCGAAAGGAAAAGAGCTCGAGCCCGGAGAGGAAGAAGGTGGGCTCTGCGAGAATGAAAAGGAGTTCGCTGAAGGTCTTGCCGACAATGATGGATTTCCTAGTGAAGGAGGCATTGGTATAAACAAGAATAACTCGCCATAGCATCTGGCCGACAGTACGGGGTCTTGCCGATACAAAAATGAGCTCGAGGTAAAAGTTCTGGCCTCGCTATGATATCCTATTGACTAGCGATTGTCATGTCGATGGTCTTTGTGAGCTCAGTATGACTTGTGCAGCTCGCCGAAGGGTCTCATCGACTGGTCCGCGCTATGCTGATAACTATTGGAAGAAAAAATCACATCGGGGAGACACGATAAGTGTCTCACCAACATGTGATTCAATGGGGATCACTTTTGACTGCCTAGGAATCCGGCATGGCGAATGTCTTACCAATCAGGAGGAGCTAAGAGGGTTGACCTACAACAGTTTGACCAATTGACCATCCCTATGTAAGAAGACCAACAGAGTGCAAGCGAGATGGGTCCATTCTGAGATAAGGTAGGCTATGGATCTTCTCGGGCGATGGTGTTCAGATCTGCAAGGAGGCCCGATGGTGCTTCCGGAGGACGGTCAACATACAGAGAAGTCCAGAACAAGAAGGAAGCCAAAGGGAAGAAGAAATTGTGACTCATATGGATAGCTGTAGTGACTACTGGCAAGGAGGTAGATTAGTATTGATGGAGATATTCTGAGCATTTAAGGCGACCCCAACAGAGTTCAAAGGTGGACATGAAGACATAAGAGTTAATGTTGTAGCTACCAAAAAGATCTAAAAAGGCTTCTCCTGAGGATGGAAATCCATCATCAGCATGGACAGTAGGGCTTCACATTGAATGCAACTTTGACCTTCCTCAGAAAGATCTGAGAGCCGACTCTCCTGGAAGGAAATATTTTGTAAAACCCTAAAACAGTAGACGACACTTTCTTTTTGGGTACATTCTATATATATGCCATTCTGGCCTCTTTGTAAAGGTTAGAACTTTTAAGAGACAGTTAGAAAAGTGGTAGATAGGGAACTTCTTATTCAGTTAGCAGAAGGAGATAGAGTTGCATCTTGATTCTTATTAATGAGAGCTTCTTTTGTCTTCTTGTCTAGTAGTAAGATTCAATATTGGTTGTAATGTATTTTCCAAGTTCTCTTAGTGTAGTTGGAAACAATCTAGAATCATAGATTCTCTGTACATTGGTGATTGTGCTAGAGTTGTAAATATTGCTTATCTATTTCACTAACAGTAGAAGCAATCAGAGTTTAATCTACTTCATATTGTGTTCCTGAATGATATTTATCTTAACTTAATCATTTGATTTGTGAAGTATTTGAGGAGAGAAATGTTATTTTTTGTTTTTTTAAATGGTAACTTAAAATATGTTATTTGAATTAGCACTGTGAATGAAAGGGGTTGTGTGTCAATCACAAGTTAATTTCGTTCTACAGTTTTAGTTTGCAATTCCTTGAAGGATTACAAGTCTGGTTAAGATGGGTGAATTATCATTCTTTTATGTTCCAAAGCTCTGATCTATCTTTTTTTATGTTTGTTTAAAAACCCCTGATTAGAGTAGGTTTATTTCATGCTTGATCTTAGAACAATCCAGAAGCTCAAACCAGTAGGCCCCTTGAATATTACTGTTACATTGACCACTGAGGGACATCAACATTGTTGAGAACCAACTACAAAGACCTTGGGAGCTAAGGCATCCATGTGTTGCCTTTCTCTTTTAGGAGAAAAAGAGTAGCAATATTTTGTTTGCATGTTGTTGTGCCAAAAGGACCGTCAACAGTTCCAAGCAAGGGGAGCAAAAAAATACCTGGTATAGTTCAAGGTAGGGGACATCAGTAGCCTCCCCATGACAAACAACAAAGGCACAACAGACAAGTGCTTGGTCATGATGGACATGTTATGGGGCATGTACCATTGATACATCTATTGCATCAGTGACTACCACCACCACCACCACACCAGTAGCAATAGGCCTAGGGTCCTGATCCACAGAATGCCTAGATTTTAGCATTGACAATGGAGAGAGTCCAACTATGGAAGTAGGCCCAAGAATTGATAGATGAGTAGGATGTAGCTTGCATATAGGTATAGCAATTCATGGGAGAGCGTGGCTAGAAATGACAATAAATAAATTAGTTGCATTTGTAGTTTTCATAGGAGATAGGGTAGCAGAAACAATTAGAGGCTATTGCACAATTCCAGGCACAAGGACATGGTAGTGTACCTGCACCATTGTATAGAGAGTTCATAGCTGAGGCATCTTATTACATGACCTTGTAGGTCATTGGGATGTCCCTAGAGAGCGAAGACAACCTAATTATTCTTAGAAGAGAAGATTTGTGTTGAGTGGTTTGGTAGGACCTTCAATCAGGCAACCCTTAGGGAGTAGGCACTAATAGTTGTTAGGTGGTCATCAAGACCAATCCCATCATGATGATTTCTAGAGCCGAGGCTAGCCTCATATTTTGTAGACATTTTTTGATGTATAGCCCTAATATGTTACATGTATATACATTCATTGACTAATTTTGATAGCCTCTTGTATATCCATTTTTTGATTACATTTACACATTGATTCTGATTTTGTATCATAATAGTCATATTTGATGAGATATCTATGAGATGGCTTGATTCAATTATTATACGGTTTTCTTTTATTTCATGTGATGTTTTATGATTAAGTATGGTTTCACATGCTATGGATGGATGTGCATGTTTATGTTATGGATGCTTTTCTTTATGTATGCATATGATGTGATGTGATGTATGATCTATGATGTGATACTATGTGATATGTAATGAATGATTTCTATTATGGATGCAAAGTGATGGATTATTCATTCTCTTTTTTTTTAGTATCTTTCTATATGACATGCTATGAGATGGATGCATTTATCTTTTGCATATTTCCCATGTAATGATTTTATGTCTATGATATGATTATGCAGGATGTATGTATGTTGATGGTTTGTGGATGTAGGATGGATGAATTATTATTTTTGCTGACTATCATAATATCATGTTAGTGCAAAAAGAATATAGAAGAACAAGATGAATGGATTAACCATTGATTTCGAGATTGATTTAGAAGTCCAACAAGTCTATGATTCTTTGAGACTTTATTAGATATGGTGATGAGATTGATGATTTTCTTGTTTCAAGGGTTGGGATACTTTTGTAGTGTAGGAAAATGTATACCCTTGCATTTTGACACTAGTTTGAGCCCACCTTGCTTTGTTTATCCCTATTTATGTCTTAACTAGTCCTATTTTGCATCCACAAGCCTAATAAACTATATCTTTTTCTAGCTAAACTCGACAAACATCAATGGATAAATGATAATTTAATAATTCTAGCTGTGTTCCTAATTTTTGGATTGGGACTAAGATGCCACCTAGGGTGTCTTTTTACTCCAAAGCTATTGGGACCCTAATTTCAAATGTGCCTTAAATGGGTCCCTCTTTGGAGTATGTGCCCTAAGTTTCATGCCTCGGAACTAATACGCCACCTAGGGCATCTTAGTCCCCCTTAAGGTATTTTTGGGATTTAATTTCAAATCTTGGCGGGATTTAGCCTCCTTTAATTAATGATTTCACATGTTAGCTTGTTGTGGTGTAATTTCAAGATATTAAGCATGAATAAGTATAAATACAAGGTTCCTTTCATTCATTTCTCATATCCTAACATCTAAGCATTCAAGTATTCATTCCTAAGGAAAGTTCATGAGATCAAGCGCATTCAAGAGAAATTCATCAAGAATTTGGAGCCATCATCAAGATTCAAGCATCATATCAAAGATATTCTTGCATCATGTGTGTTTTTGAGCTAACATTTGTGATGTAGGGAAGCAATTCAAGTCAATATCTATCAAGCATTCCTTTGATTCAAGATCTACATCCAAGCTAGCCATTTCACACAAGTTTGTAGATTTCACAACAAGGGTTTGGTTAGTTGCAACATAGCACTTTGTTCATTCATCATTTCCCTTCTTTATTTTATTTCATTTCAAGGTTTAATTACCAACAAGGGGTTTGACCAAGTCAAACCCCCATTTACTAACAATCAACAAGATTTTCCCTCTCTTGCATGCTTGTGATTTTAGATTTAGGTTAAAGAATTGAAGATCATTTGAAGTGAAAAGTTGCAAAGTTGCATTGCAAAGTTGTCTTCTTCATGAAAACTTATCTACATGCCAAATTTAGAAGTTTTAGGACCTAAGATACGAGAAGAAGAAGGTGTAGACCTTGAGCCTTAGAACCACATTTAGGGATTTTAAAAATTCCATACGGGACTCAGTTTCCACGTAGGGCATCTTAGTCCTACTGAATGTATTTTTTAGAGATTCTTTTAGATTTGGTTCCAACATCCAAAGTTTTCGCATCTACCCTAAAAAATAGCAGGGGGACTAAGACAACAGTAAGGGTTCCTTAGTCCTCCATAGCATATTTTGACAACATTTTTTACATTTATGGAATCCTCTTCACATTTCTAGACTTCCCAAGTACACACATCATAACTTCCTGTTGCTTAATTTCATCATTTGCATCCATCATTTAGCTTGCATTACTAGGTTTTGTGAGTTGAATGTTAAGTTGTCCTTTCTAAGCTTTTTCTTGATGGTGAACCCCTAAAAGCTTAAAGAACCCCCTCCTAGGTCTTCCTTGTTGAGAATTGACTCACCCTTTGGGGTTGATATTCAATCCAATTTGGATTCCTAGGACATTATTGAGTGGCCGAAGGAGACTAAGGTGGGCACTCCCTCACCCCATTTTCTTTCCAGTTCAACTTCATCAATTCATTCCTTATTTTTGATATAACATATAGAAATGATGCATTAAGGTATTGATAACTAGGATGACATTATATCTAATGCAATGGAATTTGACTCTATAAATAGATAGGATAATCCTTTCTCACACCTTGACATACGAAAACCTTGTCGGGATGTAGTTTACAATTTTAGAACATTTCAGACCAAAGCATATGCAATAGTCAACAATCTATTCAAAATGAAATCCTTAAACATAACAAAGCAAGTATTCACCAAGGTTATTTTACAATAATATCCCACAAGAACAACAAATGAAAGATAATGATCGATGCCCCATTCCTTTCTCTCTAAATAGTTTTGATAGACATCATCAAAAGGTCCTCAGAATGGGTCAACAAGATAAATCATAAGACAAGATGAAAATGAACAAAAAGTCAATGCTATTTATATCTCCTACCAAAGTAACATAGCTAAGGTGATTTCTGATGATGACGTCCATTGTAGGAAGGATGCATCCTAAGAAATGTTTATTAGTTGTTTTGACTAAGTCTAATTGTTTGATAGGCTGTTGACATAAACATTACCAACTTGTTTACTCATGATCTAGACTTTAGATTTTTACATCTAGGTTCATACTTCACGACTTTCCACACTTGTTTCCACGTTTTTTACCAATGATTAATGATGATGTTTAGTTTATTATGGATAAAAATTTATTGTGAGTGAAAGCAAAATGGGATGGGTGGTCTTGGAATTTTTGAAATATTCAATGCTTTTGACGTTTTTCAATGTTTTGAGGTAGTTTGGTGTATCTTTTTGGGTATATGTGAAATTTTAAGTTTTTTCAGTTATTTGAGGCTTTTTTCTAGAGTATTTTTGAATTTTTTCCAACTTTTTGGCTTTTTAAGTTTTCAAAATTTTTTTGTGTTTTTTTAAATTTTGACCAAGACCTAAGAGGGATTGACCTAGGGCCTTGGGGCTTATCAAAGATTAGCCTTGCTTACGTTATACACACAAAGACCATGTAGTTCGACAGACTCTGACTAGTAACTATTTATTGATGAGATATTCAAACATTGATGGATTATCAATTTATTATGACAGACTCTTAAGGACTAACCTAGTGCCTCGGGGGCACATTGATGATGGCCTTCTCTATGTTCAAGCTCAGAGAGAAAGTAGTTTGAGAACCATGTTTTTGATTTTTTGACTTTTTGATCTATTTAGGGATTTTGATGTGTTTGGATGTTTTTGGATTTTGACTTTACAACTTTTCAAATGTTTTTAGATTTTAGCTATACAAGATTTTGATTTTTTTGATTTTTTGGGATTTTGCAGATGTTTTTGGATTTTGATGATTTTCAAATGTTTTGGGATTTTTTGAGAGATTTCGAGAATAACCTTAAGATATACAAGAATCCAATCTGACGCAAGTATAGACAAATTCTCCCTATGTGATGTGATAGACTACCTTGATACAGGCAGGAGAAACTAACCTTAATAATGTGCCAAGTAGTACTAAAGGGGAACATGATACTTATGTAACATCTAAATATGATAGGGACGTGGATGGGTGATCGAATAAATAAGATAAATGGAATGAAGGATGAATGCAATGGATGGTGAAGCAGGATAAGCCAAAGAGCCAATGATGGATGGATGATGCTTATTTATGCAGGGCACCTGTTTGCAAGGTTTTCACCAAGGTACTTGCCCAAAGTGCCACTGAAGTGGTTTTTACTAGAACATGATTTTTTTCTTTACTGTTTTTAATCCTTTTTCTTTCTTTCTTTTTTTTATTTATTTTTTTATTTTTTTGATTTTTGGATTTATACCCTTCAAGCCTAGGCACAAAAATTTTTGAGATACAAATTTTTGATGGGTTCCTGCAAGGGTTCTCCTTCAAGTTTTGATAACTAATATGCTCCTAAACCGTAACTAGTTGTGATGAAAAACGGTCCTAACCAATTAGGCTCAAACTTACCTTTTCTTCTAGATCTAGCATGTTCTTTTGATTCTCCTTGAGTACAAGATCTCCCACCTGGAAGAACCAAATTTTGATTTTCTTGTTATAGCTCCTTTTTAGTCGATTCTAATATGACTACAAATGATTCAAGGCATTAAGACAACGCTCATCTAGTAATTCTAGCTTGTTAAACCAAGAAACCCTATATTCTTTATCAGTAATAAAATTTTACAATGATATTCTCAGTGAGGAGATTGACCTCTGTGGGTAGGATGGATTCAATTCCAAACACTAGGGAAAAGGGGTAGCACCTATAGGTGTGCATATATTGGTTTTGTAGACCCATAAGGCAAGATTAAATTGCAAATGCTAGTCACAGTCAATTTCGTTGACCATCTTTATGAGGATTTTTAGGATGGTTTTGTTTGAAGCCCCAGCTTGACCATTGCATTGGGGATAATACGAGGTAGAGAACCGGTGTTGGATATTAAAGCATTGGCATAACTCATGAACATCCTAGTTTTTGAAAGATGTTCCATTATCTAAGATTAGGGCTTGTAGAACACCATAGCGACAAATGAGGTAGTTCAGGATGAATTTGGAGATCTATTTCCCCGTAATGTAGGTCATAGGGATTACTTCAACCTGCTTCGTAAAATACTCGGTGGCAGTAATGATGAAATTGTGACCATTATACGAGGTAGGGGTGATCTTTCCTATAATGTCGAGTTCCCACTGTGAGAAAATCCAAGGTGTAACAATTGGTTGAATTTCTTGAGATGGAGTATGAATAAGGTCCGCATGCTACTAACATTGCATGCACTTCTTCACATATTGATGACCCTCCCATTCCATGGAAGGTCAATAATACCCTATCCTCAACAATTTCTTTTCCTGAATCAAACCACTAGAATGTGAACCACAAATTCCTTCATGTGCTTATTTTAACACAATCAAAGCTTCCTCTTGGTTAAGACATCGTAATAATGTCCCTTCAATACTTTGACGGTATAGGGTATCACCGAGGATAACAATTCAAGATGCTTTATTGACAAATTTTTTCTTAAGGTTTGGGGTAATGTCAATTGGAAGGATACCTCTATTTGGGTAAAAGAAGATGTCATGATACCATGGGAAATCGAGGCCAAAAATTTCACACACAAATTTAGATTTTGATACCTTGAATGTCGGTACAAGAAGGTTCTCAACGAGGAACTCAAATTGAAGAATATTATGTGGTATGTCTTGTTTATCCTTCTCCTAATGCTTCTCCTACTTGGAAACATCTAATTGAACAAAAGGATGCAATCAATCATAATTGTTCTTCTCTTGATGCCTCCCCTACTTTTAATGATGTTACTTTACAAAACCTAACCATGGAATGTGATCAACGTCTTGTTTGCTCCTCTCCTAAAAACTCTCCTACTAGGGTAGATACCAGGGTACAAAAGAATGATAGAATTGATGCATGTCTTTCAAAACATAGTAATGTGGATTCATTTGATGAAAATGATGAGGAAACCTTAAACTCTCCTTTGTTAAAAGATCATCACAATAAGGATGAGTCTTTTGAGGTTATACACATTTGATATCCTTTGAAGTGATCTCCTGAGCCAATTCTTATCCTTTATCCACCCTCACAACAACGACAAGTTCAAAATAAACCTGTGCTTATCTTAGAATCACCTATAAGGAAACTCAATAATGATAATGTTTTGCAGCAACCGAGTTACAATACCATTGCTCACACATACAATACAAGGAACAATATGAAACAACAAACCACTCCCATTTAATTACCATTGCCTCAACCTATCTTGCCTACTACTCCTTGTTTTCCTTTACAATGTGGAGAGGAGTATGATCTTGTTGAACAAATTATGAATAATCTTGCTAAGATATCCTTATGGGACCTTATTCAAGCCTCACCTAGTTACCATAGTATGCTTCAAAATGCATTGCAACAATTTGTGGTTCCCCCTAGTGTAAACCCGAATGATATAGAAGCCCTAATTCAAGGAATGAATGCTAACATTGTTTTCCACCAAAGTGAGATCCCTCCTTTGGAAGTGCAAAAACAAAATGATACTTTCATGATAATAGCTAAGATTAATACGTGGAGGATAAAATGAACTCTGATTGACAATGGTTTGGAACTTAATGTGTGTAGTGTAAACCTTCTTGATAAGATCAGAGTAGAGAAAAGCCAAATTCAACATGATTCTTTATCTATTCATGGGTTTGATAACATAGGGAAACAACCATTTGGTGTGATCACATTACTTATTATAGTTGGAAAGAACATGCTGCAAAATACTATCCATGTTATGCCTCATGATATTTCATATAATATTCTTGTAGGAAGACCATGGATTCATGAAATGAAATCAGTCCCTTCTACTCTTCATCGTAAAATGAAGTATGTTTTTAACAATAAAGTTTACATAGTTAAGGTTGATCCTAAACTTGGAAGTTATTTTCACGCTGAGAAAGATGAACAAAATACTTTGAAAATATTGACACCAACCATACAAGTGGAACCTGGGCAAGAGAAAGAAAAAGAAAAGAATAATGAATAAGTTAAAAAAAATTGGAAGATGATTGGGATTCCTTAGATTTCACACCTACATTCATGGGTGGATACAAGATCACAAAAAAAGAGTTTGAAAAGGGAAAATAAAAAGTGGTAATGTCGGCACAAAATTCAGCAAAATCTTCAAAAGCATCTAGTTCAACCACTTTAGAAGAAAAGAAAACATACACGAAAAAATTTGATGAAGTTGATTACATGAGCAACCACCAAATCCAAAATAAATGAAAAATATTTATGGAAGAGGTTATGAACTTTTGAAACAACTTGGTTATAGTGGAAAAGGATGTGGTGTTGGAGAACAAGGTACCCATATCCCTATAGAGCCTAACATGAAATAAACCACTAGTGGTCTTGGTTATTGTCCTTTAAAAGAAACAAAAGAATCAAATAAATCCTTGCTTAATATCAATTTCATCTCACAAAACACTAATGACTAGAATTTGTTAGATTTTACACCCTCATGTAAAGGAGAGCAAAAAATCTCACAATCTAAAGAGTCTTGTGTAAGTATGACACCTTGTACTAAGCAAGAGATATCTTTGTCAGAAAATAAAGGAACGTCTTCTACTTTTGTTCAAGAGAGTATCTTGTTGATACTCCTTCAAGTTCACTTGATATATCTCCCTCCAAGAACATGAAATAAAAGGTACAACAAGAGTTCATTTTGTGCATATCATAGAGTTCATGGTAATTCTACTAATGAATGCAAGGCTTTAAGTGATAGAATTCTACATCTTAAGGATTGTGGTTCTCTTCCTTGTGTTGAAGCACCGAGTTCCTCTAATTAATAATGATTTTCATCAATTATCTTGACTCATCCTTGTCTTACACTAAGTGGGGGAAAGGATTTAGGTATCCTTGTCCTAGTATGAAACTTGTTGTTGTCTCTTTGGGCTAGTTGACTGCATACCATGTATATATAGGAGAAAGCTTGGGATGTGGACGACATGCTTTAAGTTCGCTTGCATGTGACGTACTTTTCTTTCTATGTTTTGCATTACATTTTGGGGGAAACCCTTTATTCATGATGTAGTTTCATTTGAGAACATATGACTTCGCATAGGGATTTCTAAATAAACTCTCATGTATTCTTCTACTTTAAAGCAATTTCTCATTGCAATGGGGTTAGAAACCACTTTAAAGTGGGGGCATACATCAACACTCATGTTTCACTGTGTGATTTTATTTATTCTTGTGATGCATCCTCTTCTTAGTGATGTCATTGGCTTTGATTTCCTTTGAGATCATGATATTTCTTCAACTTGTCCTCTCTTGGAGACATTAGGCATGATGTTCCCTAAGGAGAGACCTTACATGAACTAAGAAAAATCCCTTGAAAAATAGAAAATCCTTTACATACATAAATGTTCATAAGTGCTTAATGCAACTTGTTAGGCCTTCTGAAGCTCGAAGTCTCATTTTGTGGAACCCTATTGAAGTTATTAAAGGGATAGCTTTGGTATGGTTAGTATGACGAGAATTCTAAATGAGGGAATGAATTTCTCATTGTATAGTGAGAAGTCGATACAAAGGCATGAATTTTTCACTAAGCGACCCTTTTTGGATACTCAATGGACAACCTGAAGTTTCATTGCCTCAACGTAAGCATGCATTTTTTTGGAAAAATAGATAAGACCTAGTCCACATCACATTGGATAGACTATTGAGGCTTGATCCACCCTTTTGTATATTGTTTTGTTTTTCTTTTTCCTTTCTTTAAGTCTTTGACATTGTATGTTTGTGTATCTTGTCTTGTTGTTGCATATCATGCAACTTGTGTGTGTTCCTTTGTGCTTATGTTGGTTTGACATAGGATCTTGGATCTAGGGGGCTTGATCACCCTCCTTGATCTTTATCATGATATACCATACACATTGGTATACTTGAACTCCTCTTGATGCACACTTGTCTACTTTAGTGTGAGTTTTTTCTTGTGCTCATCCTCTCACTAAAGTGGGGGCTAAATGTATTGTAGAAAATTGTACTCCCTTCTTCCATAGACAATACAATTTCACACTTAGTTTGGACCTATTTTAGTACCATTGTATTTATTTCCTTTAAATCATAATTAATAGGCCTGTAAGACCCTTTATTATGTATCCCAAGGCTTATTTCAATTGAAATCCTAACAAATTCAATAAATGCATTTAATATTCTACCCCCCCAACATTCTCTCATCTTGAACACTTAGGTTGCGGCTAATTCACCACCCTAGGTGTATTAGTCCCCCTAGGTGGGACCCATATGCCACCCTTGGTGTATTAGTCCCATTTGGGGCCTTTTTAGAGTTTTGAGCGAGAAATCAAGGTTTTTTAATTCAAATTTTTCAAATGTCGGCATTTGGAATCTAATAAATAGTAAATTAGATAGGATGCCTATAGAACCAAGGTTTCAAATCATTATTTTAAGGAGTTTTTTCAAGCTAGAGAGTTTCAAGTGTTCAAATACTAGAGCAAGGTTGTGATCAAGAGTGATTCAAGAGCATTCAAGGGAAAATTTCTTCATCCTTCATTGTAGCAATCAAGATTCCATTATCATGTCAAATATTTAGTGCATCATGAATGTTGTTGAGCTAATGTATTGATGTAGCATTCAAGATCTAATCAAATGTTCAAGCCATTATCCTATTCAAGTTTCATGATCAAGATCTACACTCATTGAGGCCACTTCATGCTAGTTTTAAGATTTTCAATCCAAGGTTTCAACAAGGTTTGGTGAGTTTTTACATGTATTTGTTCATTCATCATTCCTTCATACTTTTTCATTTTATTTCAAGGTTTAATTACCAAAATAGGGTTTGACCAAGGCAAACCCTCATTCACCTAACAAACAACACTTTTCCCTCTCTTGTGATGTGTGTTTTATAGATCTAGGTGAATTGGACTCATATACCCAACCTGGTGGATTAGTCCTTGATAAAACCTTTTGATAACATTCAATAGTGTCAGATCTGGGTTCGGAGGACTCAAAAAGATACTCAGGAAAACCTATAGGTGTGTTAGGAATTGTATGCAAAAAATATCAATTAATGCAAATAATGATTAAATAGAGGAATGAAAAACACAAAAATAATAACAAGAGACAATTTTTAACATTGTTCACCCAAACTTGGGCTACATCCACCAACAGAGAGTCCAATATTATTATCTAGTAAATCAAATTGATTACAACCAACAATCCTTGCAACTCAATAATGCTGCAAATGCTACAATACAATTTCAATGAAAACCCTAACCCTTAGCCTTTTATCAAGACTTATGTCGGTTACAAAATAGGGTTTTTTTATGTCAGCCAATAGAAAAATAGCTCCCAATGCCTTTATAAAATAATAAAAATTGTGGACCTCGTAAG
Source organism: Sequoia sempervirens (assembly GCA_007258455.2). Taxonomy (NCBI): domain Eukaryota; kingdom Viridiplantae; phylum Streptophyta; class Pinopsida; order Cupressales; family Cupressaceae; genus Sequoia; species Sequoia sempervirens. The sequence continues at coordinate 335,592,532 of VDFB02075321.1, read as the reverse complement.
GGGCGCTGCCCTTGGACCCCATCTAAACCCCCATTAAATAATTTGGAGGGAAACCACATTGATTAAAGTGGGGAAAATTTAACCTCTAAGTTTGATTAGGCTCCATATGCCAAAAAGGTGGACTAAGTCACCCAACCTAGCATATTAGTCCCAAGATAATTTTTTATCACCGTTCAGCAGATCCTGACATTTAACAGAAGAATTCCATATTCTTCCCTGAAAACCCTAGAGCTAGACTCATATGCCCTACTTGGCATATTAGTCTTGGTGCAAACCTTAACAATAGTTTTCAAAGTTTTCATATCTTGTCTTGGCATCTCCATTCATCTGAACACTTTTTTGTTCCATTTAGTTTATCCATTTGATTTCATGCTTTCAATTTTCTAGGTTTCAGAGTGAGTTTGCATAAGTTTTTGCATTTCTCCCTTTTGAAGCTTCATTTAATGGTGAACCCCCACCAATTATCCAAGGAATCCAATATCCATTCCTCAATCGAGTCACTTAGTTGAGGGATCTAGTTTCCTAATGAATTGAAGTGTGAAATAGGTTCAATTCCATCTTCCAAAAGGTGGAACTCCTATTTTCCCTTTTGTTTAGTTAGCATGAGGTATTTTCTCCAAAGTGATATTGATAAAGAAGTCCTTGAGACTCTCCACCATCTTTTTGTAAGGTATGATCTTATCATCCTTAGTTTTATAATCGTCATTGACTTAATTAATGATCAACTATGAATCTATGTAGACCCTTAATTCTTGTATTTTCCATTGCACCACAATTATCAATCTTGTCATAAGAGCTTCATACATGGCAATGTTGTTTGTGAATGGAAAATATGGCTGGTATGATTTGGGAATATAATCACATTGTGGGGTGATGAAGAGGATGCCAAATTCAGACCCATGTTGTGTATGTGATCCATCAAAGTACATCTTCCACTGATCCACTATGTCGAGGACAAATACCGACTCATCAAGAAATTCAGATACTAATGGATTCTCTACATAGATGGGTGCCTCTACTAGTTGATCTATAATGACCTATCCCTTGATAGCCTTCTGCTCTACATAATCTATATCAAACTTAGTTAGGATCATCACCTATTTAGCCATTCATCTAGTGAGAGTTTCCTTGGATAACAAATATTTCAATGGATTAGTCTTAGTAATGAGCTTTATCTAATGCGAGGGCATGTAGTGTTTGAGTTTTGTGAAGAAAATACTATTTCTAGGCATGCCTTTTCGATGGGTGAGTAATTCATCTTATATCCAACCAAAGTCCTAACATAGTAGATTGATCTCTCCTTTCTTGTTTCATCATGTTGAGCAAGAAGAGCATCTAGAGTTGTTGATGTGGCCAAGATGTACAAGATCAGAGCTTTATTCAGTATCGGTGGCATAAGAACATGAGGTGTCAGTAGATAATCCTTGATTTTCTGGAAGGCTTTGTCACATTTCTCATCCCACTTGTATGTTATTCCCTTGTGGAGGAGGTGAGAAAAGGGGTGGATCTTGTCTGCCAGTTGTGTTATAAATCTCCAGATAGATTGTAACCTTCCTTGTAAGCCTCGCATTTGTTTTAGTGTTTGTGGGGCCTCCATATCCAGAATTTATTTTACCTTGGCTGGATCTATCTCTATTCCTCTTTGTGACACTACATACCTTAGGATATTGCTTGATGTGACCCCAAAGACACATTGTTTTAGATTTAACCATACTTTGTACTCTTCAAGCCTATCGAAGATTGGTCCTATTAATTTCATGTGCTCCTTTCTAGTTCTCGACTTAGCTATAATGTCATCTACATAGTCTTCAACAATTTTTTGGATCATGTCATGAAAGATCAGTGTCATGGATCTTTTATAAGTAACTCCAACATTCTTTAACCTAAATTACATCATATTCTAGCAATAGGTTCCCCACATACATGTGAACGCTATTTTGTGTTGGTCTTCCTTGGAAATCATGAGTTGGTTGTATCTTGACAATCCGTCCATAAGTGATAATATCTCATGTTCAGTGGTTAAGTCAAGTCATCTTTAGGACATGTGTTGTTCAACTATTTGAAGTTAGTGCATAGCCTAATGCCCCCAGTGGGTTAAGAGACTAGAACTAGGTTAGAAACCCACTCAAGATAGTCTACTAGTCAGATAAATCCTACGTCAAGGAATTTCTGTAATTCTAGTTTTACTAGCAATGCAATTTGTGGGTGCATCTTTCACAGTTTCTACTTTACTGGTTTAGCTTCAGGATAAACTACTAGATGGTGTACAACCACTTCAGGATCAAGTCTAGGAATATCTATATAGGACCATGCAAATATTTCATTTTTCTCTCTCAAGAATGTTGCTAATTTTTTTTGTTCTTCATCCAATAATGACTCTACATAGAAAATAATCTGTGGTGTCTCCTCCATCCCTATATTCATTGGATTAGCTTTCTTTACAAGTACCGCTGAATTCTATGGATGCATTAAACTAGGAGAAATATTTCATGCCTCATCCTTCGGCACCTTAGAGAGGTTTTCACTGTTGGATGTGTCCTTTGCTTTTACAATTTTGTGATTAGAAGTTTCATAGTGTGGCTTTCAATTAAAGATCTATTTGTGATTCTCATATCATTTATTTTATGACTGAGGGATTCAATCATTTCCCCATAGTAAGCTTGTGTATCCAATTCTATATCAAACCTTGCTTTGTGGTCCCCATATGGAAAGTTGTCATGGATTCCCATAAACTCAGAGATTGCATCATCATTTTCAAATGATTCTAGAATAGGTGGTCCTCATTGGTCCTAGTTCATGAGTTGAGGGTATACTAGCTTGAGTTCAGTGATTTGGCTAATAGGAGAAAAGGATGTGGTAGTGATCATGAATATGGAGGTATCCTCAAACAAGTCAGTGATGTCAAGGAGAAATTCATCTAGGGTATTATCACCTGATATTGGTAACCAAGAGTAATGCTCAACTTGTTTATTAGAATCACCCTTGCCAAGAATGGTCACTTTTCTAGTTGTACATCCTAGACCAATAATTTTTGGTCATTTCGCAAGAGCAAGGGATTCTAGAAAACCATTTTTGTTCTACCCCAACTTCTCGTTCTTGTTATACCCCCACCCCATCATTGGTTATAATCCTTTGTTATCATCTTCCATTAGAAGAATGGGAATGGGTTGATTATTTTGATACAATAATTTGGATACATCCTCCTCATTAATGATTTTTTTGTTCAAATCTCCCCACTTGGTGAAAGTGGTAGAGGCTACCTTCATTGTCTCGGATACCTTGTTGATAGGTTGGAGCTTCTTGTGATATTTAGGAGAAAGAGGTGACTCTCTAAACACAAAGGAATCCTTCTTAAAATTATAATCCCCACATTCGTTGTCCTTGATCACTGCTTTGATGTCTAGTATGTTTTGTATGATAGGTGTTTTGGATTCTAAGGTAGATACTAGGGAAGATGGGTCAATGACTGAGGAGGAGGATGTTAGCCCTTCATCATTTTTTGGTAGTTGTAAGATCTTGTAGAATTTTTCTTCAAGGTTCTTGTAGTAATAATGGCTTGAGATCACCATGGTTGGAAACTTCTTTATCTTTAAAAGGAAATTTGACACATTGATGGTGCATGGAAGCTACAACTTGCATGGCATGGATCCATGGTTGACCTAGAAGAATTTTATAAGGAAGGTCATGATCAAGCACTTGGCATGTGGTTTTAGCAATTGTAGGTCCTACTTGGATAGGGAGTTTGATTATGCCTTGAAAGACCCATTCTTGATCATCGTATGCCCTTATAGTTATTCCTTTTTTCTTTTCAATGGAATCTTTAGAGTAACCCAATTTTTTGATTAGCTGAATGGTATAGATATATTCAGACCAACACCTCCATCAACCAAGACTCTTTTGACTGTATTCTTGTGAACAACGACCTCAAGGTGCAAAGTGTTATTGTGTGATGGTTGCACTAGAAGGTCTTGCTCAAAAAAGGTGAGGATATAGGGAGTAGTGATGTGTCCTATCATACCTTGGAATTTCTTAGTATCAAGATCCTTAGGTATGGAAGAAGTGGACAAAGCCTTTTCTAAGGCATCCCTATGCGCAGGTGATAGTTTCAATAAATCTAGGCTAGAGATCTAGGTGGGGGTCTTCTTTAATTGGTCTAGGAGACTATAACCACTAGGGTTTGACTTCAGAGGTGTGGGTTGTGCCTTAGGTTGTGGCAATGCTCCTTGGATTGTGACCTTTCCTTGAAGTGTGGTAAATCCACATTCTATGCTAGGCCCTTTGATGGTGATGACTGATATAAAATTATTGAAAGATGTGACCATGTTAGTATATACATGACCTACATTGGTGTAATGCTTCCCTTTGCCATTATCGTTTCCTTTATTATCATTCAACATCAGGTTATTATATATCTTGAGCTCTTGGTTTCCTATTTGTTGATCAATAGTCACATCTCTATTGTTAATTAGATCTTGGAAAATATTTTTTAGTTTCATGCAACTCGACATCTTGTGTCCTTTGATCTTATGGAAATCACAAAGATCCTTCTTGCTATAACATGGTGGTTTAAGTTGAGGTTCTTGGTAATTCTAATAGTTGGAAAGCATGATTAGATTGGATTCACCAACTTTTGCATTGCTACTTCAATAGGTTCCCCAATGGTGTGTATTTACACTTTTGAGGGTAGTTGTTTCTAGGGGGTGGTCGTCTTTATTGTGTGTTCATTGGTTGGTTTTTTTTTGTCCGGGAGCACTTAGGACCACCTTTGCATCAACAACACCATCATTAGTTATGTTCTTGTTCTTGGCCCATATACGAGGCTTATCATTAGAACTAGTAGATGGGTGGTTGTCCTTGTATGTTTATGTGTTTCCTTGTACCATAAGGGCTCTTTCGATGTTAAGGGACCTAGGGATAAGATTTTCATATGATGTCACACATTCCATTTTCAATTGAAATGATAGATATGTGTCTACATTGGTAATGATGATCCCTATTTTTTGCTCTTCAAGAATAGGCCATTTTATTTTTTTAGCTATTTGCCTCTATCATTGTAGGAAGTTTGTGAAGGATTCACCCTTGTTTTTCTTTAGGGTGTATAAATCTTCTGAGCTCACGTCCATGTCTAGGTTGTAGAAAAAATGATCCAAAAACTGATCGATTATGTCTTGGAAGGTTTGAATTCTTGGAGCTAAATGTGAGAACCAATCTATTGTTGGGCCTCCCAAACTATGTCGAAAAAGGCACATCAAATAGGAATCATTGTAAAAAACTTCCATATATGTTATGTAAAAATATTTGATATGATCTACCATATTTCCCCACCCTCTATATTTGTCAAATTTTGGGACTTCAAATCTGGGTGGGAAAGGTATCATCGTGATGTTTCTATCAAATCGGTATGGACACAAGTCGTGTTGCACATGTGGTTTCTTTGTTTCCCTAATTTGGATGTCTTGGATTTGTTGCATGAGGGCCTTAATTTGCAATGACAAATCATCTTGCAAATTTGGTGGGGGAGCATATATGTTCTATTGTGTGATGGTAGATGAGTTGTAGGTGGTATTTTCATATGGGGGTGTGTTATATGGTTTGTATGGTGGATTTTTATATTATGTAGGTGATGCTGATAGTGGTGGAGGTGTGTATGCTCCTTGTACATTTGGGTTCAAGATATTTTGTTGCATGTTTGCGTATGATTGGGGGTTATAGTAAAACCCTTATTGTTGTTGTTTTTTTTGTGCAAGCACTTGTTCTTGTTGAGCGTATTGTTGTGCTCATAGTTGGGCTTGTTATTGCACTTGCATTGTGCTTGTTTTTGGGCTTGTTATTGCACTTGTAATTGGGATTGTAATTGAGTTTGTTGTCATGCTTGTAATTGCACTTGTTTTTGGGCTTGTTGTTGCACTTGTTGTTGTTGGGCTTGTAAATGATCCTATTGTTGTTGTGCAAGTAGTTGTGCTTGTTGTTGATGTGCTAGCAAGTAAGCTTCTTGTTGTTGTGCTATCAATTTTGCTTGTTGTTGTTGATTAATGATAGGTTGTTGGTAAGCCAATGCATTTTTTCCTTGGGATAATGTAATGATGTTTTGGTTTGGGACAAATTGACTTGTTTGTGTGTATTGGCTTGTGATATTTTTATTTTGTGGGACATGTGGTAGTTATTGAGGGACCATGGTGTGACAAAGTTATGGGTTGATTTGATTGTGGGGTGGTTGTTGTGTGATGATATTTTGAGGGTTGGACATTAGATTTGGATTTGGTACATTTGGTCTTTGATTTTTTGCTATCATTCCTTGTAAAATTTGAGATTGAGGTGGAGGAATGTAGGTTTGAGGTCCCATTTGATTTTGCATTACTTGGGGGACCAAAGGTTGAGATGGTGCCACTTGGTATTGCGCTATTAGTGGCATGCTTTGGCTTTGGATCAATTGATTGGAAAAATTCCCTTGATTATTTTGATGTGGAGGGTTCCCTTATTGTGCTTGGTTTGGGGCTAAGGTGTTACCTTGGTTGATGGTATTTATGACCAATGGGTTTCCTTGGTTGATGGGATTAGTGATAAATGGGTTTTTTGTGTTTTTTGGGTTCATTTGAGTGGCTTGTGGAACCAATTATTTTGATGTGTCAATTAGGGGGTTCAATGTTTGACCTTGTATGATAGTGTTCACTTTCCCTTGTTCCACTTGGGGTACTTGGCTCACATGACTTTGTGTAACATTAAGAACACTTTGGGTACTTGTGGTGGTGGAATAATATGGTTGGGAACTAAATGTTGGTGTCCAATTTATGTTTTGGGGAAGGGTTGTATCTTGAATACCCAAAATTGTGTTGCCTCCTAAATTGGGAGTGACACCGAGGTTGGTTCCTAGTTGGGTTGCAAGACTAGAAGTTAATGATTGACTTGGTACGAGTTTTGAAGCTGGTTGAATTATAGATTGAGTCAAACCTTATTCCAAGGGTTGTGTGATGTAAGCTTGAGGAATAGTAGCCAAATTTTCCAAGGGTTATTCCCTAATTGTGTTCAGATCAAATGTTGAAGGGAGTTTAGCCAGTTCTTTTGCTAAGACTAGCATATATTGTGCAGAGTTTTTCTTCATCAAAGTGTTGATGATATGGTGTGTTTTGGGATATTTTTTGCTTCAAGGAGTTCCTCTTCAGTGAGCTCATGTGAGTTATTCGTGACATATTATACTTCATACCCCATGTCTAGTGAAGTTTATGGTGGTTGTTCTAATGGGGTTGAGTAGCTCCTAGGATTTAACTCTTGTGGGTTGGGATCAATCATGTGGTAGATGTATTTTTGTTTTGATCCATTTTTTCTTGTGTTGTGATCTTGTTGTTACCATAAATTATGGATCAACTATGGGAGAAGTTTGTTGGGATTCATATTGTTGGAACTCTATAGTTGATTCAATTTTTTATTAAAGTGGCCCTCTAAGGTGTTTTGGACCAATGATGCGAGTGGATGATGAAAGCGGTGAGTGATATGGATAATGAACTTGTAAACTTTGGACAACACTTTAGACTAAAGGTTGGATGTTTGATGTTTTGGATAAAGATGCTAATGAACTTGTAGATCTAAAGGTAGACTTGTGACCTTTAGGATAGAATTCTTCAAAAGGATGATGGATAACATAACTAAATGTATGAAAAATGATTCATTTACACACATATAACTAAGCTAGGGGATTGATTGATGATAACCTAAGTCTAGAATATTGTTGTGTCCAAATTTTTAAATTTGTTGGTGAGGTGAGATGTCAAATGTTTTGAGATGTATGGGATGATTGATCCTAGTGTTTTGAACCTTAAAAGGAACTTTTTTTATAGGATCAAGGTAGTAAAAAATATGCTTTACTCTTGGAGTGATAAACCTAAGAAATCAATGTTTGGATGGTAGAACTTTAGTACAATATTTTGGTATGCATTTCCATGTTTTCCCTTTATTGTTTGGAAGTCAAGGTGTTTTGAAAATAAGCCTATTGTGTGATGTGTCTGTTGATGCCTAAAATTGACAAGCAACACCCTTATGGGAAACTTAGTTTATGGGGGGACCAATTGCACTAAACTGAGTGACCTCCGAGTTTTTTAAGAAGTCGGCTCCTTCTGTAGTTGGGGGGTTTGGAATGGGAAACCAAAGCAGATATAAAAAATAAATATCTAACGTAAGGCGATGCACCAAGATGTAGGTGTGGGTACGATAAATCTTCCTTTCAGATGGGATTTAAGGGTCTGTTCAATAATCTGCATGTCCCAGAATTAAAAAAATCATAGATGAAAACCCAAATAATATATTCAATAACATAAAATAACTCTCATACAAATTTACTAAAAAGAAGAGTCCAAGACATGGTGTAAATCAACAAACTTATATTGAAATTATAGAATTTCTACAAATAAATTACTTAGTACAATAATGGCACAATATAATGTTTTGTCAAATAGCTAAGAAACAGAAAGGCCGAACAACAATGGCACAGTCTGTGAGTCTTAATACAATAATTAAAAAAAATACAAAAGGCCTAGTGTATTTCCACAATTTTTCTATGTATATTTTGAACTAGTTTTCAGAAAGAAGTAGTATTTATAAATAAACATCCCACAATAGATTCCTTCAACATGGAAGCAACAAATTCCCATGCAGACATGTTTCGCTCACCCACAAAGTCAGTTAGGACATGTGGAAATAGGTTTGGGCTTATCATTGATTCTTCCTTCCTCACAATGAAAACCCTCATGGAGAAGAACTGTGGAGAAGTCTTTGTTCCTAGTGCTGATTGTGGGGTTTTCCAAAAGGTGCCTGTGGAATGATGCTACATGGTAAGTGGGTGGAGATCGGTAGAGAAGAAAAGGGCAGTAGGTGTTCAAAGGCTTGCGCTGCTAACATGTGGAAGCCTGTCAAGCTTCAAAAGAGAAGGGAGTAAATCCTTGCAAGGAGCACACAGAAAACACGTGGAGATAACAGGAAAAGTTCTTCAAAAAAGGGGGGACTGGAGATATTCAAATGTATAGGGCGTGGGTTGGACTTAGTAAAATATAGTTAACCCGAAGGGAGCTCAAAGGATTTTTTAAATCCATAGCTTTTGGTGACTACTAAGGGTGTTTCGTTAGTGGAACGAGGAACCTAAAAAATTTGGTTCGAAGACCAAAGCCTTATTCAATGGGTGATGGAGTCAAAGCTTGGAGAGTGTGGTTTGTAGAGGAAGCCAGTCGGCCTTAGATGGCATCAATATGGCACACAGATTCTCTTACACCTCATGCAGATCAATCAATTCTTTGAATGGAAGCTTCATGGATGTCCCAGTCCTAGACTCGAGTTGAAAGAGCAGCCATGCTATTTGATGAGTGATGCCCTCAATATCCTCAATAGTAGGGGGTTGACTGAAGATCTAAAAAGTGGATATGTCTTGCTACTTCTCATCAATCTTTGTTGCAATATGCTCCACTGTGGCCACTGAATCATTAGAGAGAAACAGGGAAGGCAAGCCCATCTGAGTCAATTGGAAAAATTTCATCCGCATACTGTTCATGGTTCAACTCAGTGTTGCCAAGAAATTAATGGAATGGAGGATGGACGCATGATATCATATTAATTCCTTTTCTATCTTGGAAGCTAGCCTCTTATATTCAATCCTTGCATTCACCAGGTCCTCATTTTCCACTGTGTATAGCCTATCTAGCAATTTCTCTGCCTCAGGCATCTTCTCTACTATGAACGGTGGGAACTGCTTAATATTTTTGTATACCTCCCTACTCAAGTTTTCCACTTCTGCCATGAATTCAAGTGTCAATTGAAGAGTCAGAAAAAAATCCTTTAATTTTTCCTAGTATGAAATATATAATTGTTGGGCTACTAAGAGGAGGTCCGACTGGGTAGCAGGGGGTTGGGGAGGATTCTTCAAAAGACCAATTTCTACCTCCCTCGACTTGACATCCCGTGTCATCTTTGTGATCCTCTTGTCTGCAATGAAGAGTTTTTCCTATAGGGTTCTCATCTCGGAAAGCAATTTTTCCTCCACATGGCCCCTGGTTGTGGATTCTCTTTCTAGGGAGAGCCTCACCTCCTAGATCTCCTTCTCAAATTGAGCTTGTCGGCCTCATATGTCAGAGTCTTTTTGTTGTATTCTCTACTCCAATTGAGTTTGTTGATGCTGAAACTCTTAATTCCTTTGTTGCATCTCCTCCTCTACCTATGCCAGCCGGTCCTATAATTCTTGGTTTTTCTGCTGCAGTCCAGTGAACAGGTTGGGATCTTGGGATTGGAACTTTGTGAGTTCCTCTTGGAGTCTTTCCTGTTCTTCCTACAGTTGCTAATACAAGCGTACAAATTCAGTGTCCCTTTCCTTGTCCTTCTTCAGTAGGACCTCAATACCCTCCTTGAAATTTTTGAGCTCATCTTCTTTCCTTTTCAGTTGGCGATTGGACTTGAGAAAGTTAGTAGTCACCACATGATGGGTATCCTCCATTAGTTCAAGTTTATCTTTTGGTTGGGCCATGCACATATCGAGTCCCATAGCATGGATGGTGTAATCTTCAGGTTGCATCTCTCCCTAAGGCTTGATGATGTTCAGATGCATGGTTGTGAAATGCAACGACTGTTGAGCATCATTGAAAAGAGTCTGCACGCATGGCTTAGTTGGATTTTTAGCATCTTTTTCGCTTTGCTTTTGGAGCCTAAGAGCCTGTGCTACTCTTGTTTTATCATCCTCTGAAATAAAATATGTTGGTGATCTAATGAGCTCACCCACGAAGGGTACACCAGAAGGAAGAGTAAAAGGGAATGAGAGAGTAGTGGTCTCAGCTAATTTCTTATTTGGAAGAGAGACTGTTAGTGGGGAGAATAGGGGAATGTTATACCAAGGTCCATTATGTGAAGTGGCGAAAGGACTCATGGGAAGTGGTGGTGGTAGTGGAGACACAACGAATTCCATCTATAAGGTAGGCTGAGTCAAAGCTGATGTGACTATAGAAAAGGGGGGAGCAATAGCGGTTACAGATTGTACTCTGACGAAAGGTGGAATAACCTACGAGGGAGTAAAAGTGAATTTCCCAGCTTGGGAGAATTGGGAGAAACCTCTCGCAACCATTGCAATAGAAGTAGAAAAAGAAATGCCAACACTTGAAGTGACAGGTGATACTGAGATAGTAGTATAAACCAAAGATTATGAATCAAGAAGAGGGGGAGAGAAAGATACCTGAGTTGCAGAGGACTCTGATCCCTAGCTCATTGCAAGTTCTTGTGAACCCTCTTCAGAAATTGCATCTATGTGCTACCTTTTGTTGGGTGGGGAATTATCCACCTCTATAACCTCTAAAGTTTGTTGGGTTACTATGGCTCTTTTCACAGCCCATGTGTGTGTTTTTGAGGCTCCCAAACATGATATTTTCACCCACACCCTTGAAGAAGTATTGCTAGGCTACTTTGTCACTTTTTCTTTCTTTTGTGTTTGGGCCAGTTTCACCTCCTTTCCTTGTGCTATATATTTCTTAGCCTCCCCCGGGTCTATATCCTCATCATCACTCACATCAGTATCATCATGCTATTTTTTCCATAGCCTATCAATTTTTTCATCCTTGTCTATGTCTTGGAATGGGGCATCAAGGCATTTGATCTCCTGACAATAAATCTAGAAGGATGCAATTTTATCTTTGCTCCATTGCCAATCCTTGACCATATTATTGTGAAGGGTGGCCCCCATTTGGAGCTTTTCATTAGGCTTCACCAAAGTAAAATAGAAAGAGAGCCAAGGTGGCCTCCTTTCTTCAGTTGGAATATAGGCCAGGTCCACAAACATGTCATCCTGTTTTGACTTTGGATTCCATTGATTTTCCTAGTAAGCCTGACAGCTGTGAGTCACTTTGATGTTTAGATTCGCTAAATCATTTTTGGGGTTGTATTGCCACTCATCAAAAATTAACACTAGCCCTAGATGAGCCAACTTTTCTTCTACTAGCTTATGTGTCTGCTTCCTTACCATTACCATCGTTTTGAAATTCAAAGGGCAGAAGAAAAAACCTTTCTGCTTCTTTCCTTCCCAAAAGTTGTTGTCGATAATTGATAGTTGTTGGAACATCTCAAGGGACAACACCTAGTTTGTGACGCATGTCGAGAGTCAAAATGGTTCCTCGGTAAATTCATGCATCCTAATGAATGTGAAATCTTCCTTGAGAAACCAGTCGCAAGGAGGAGTGAATCTCTACATCCATCTAGTCTAATCGGTGGAAAGCCAATAAAGATTTCCATCTTTGCTAAAGTCTTGCAAAATCGGAGTCAAGAAACAATCTGAGAATGCATAATAGTCATATGTTGTAAAAAGGAGGGGAGTCCACATAGAAATTGACCTTCTTGTTCCATTCTCATCAAAAGTAGCCAACCTCATCCGTTTGAAAAAGTAAGGGTTCTAGTGTAAAAAAATATGAGCAAGGAGAGAAGGAAACCTGAACTTATGCTTCATATTGTATTCCTTGATTTGGCTTGGAATTTTTTGAATGATGACTTCCACAAAGTCGTACCAGAATAAGGAATGTTGTTTTCTCAGCTGAAAATCCAGACCCAGTTGAAATGCTTCAATGAACTTGTCCTCGTCCATGCCACAAACAAAATCCATCATAGAGAAGGCCTCCTACAAGTTCATGTTAAAAACATTATGCACAACTAGAATCCGTGGTGGCTTTACATTGAAAATTCTTGAAATTGTTGATAATGCATAGGAATCTTCACTTAGAAGAAGTGAAGATTCTTATGAATTATCAACAATAGAATGTTGCTAATGATACATTGAAAAGAACTAAGCAAGATCAAGAGAAGTGACAAAATCCAAAGAGGAAACATCATGATATCGTATTGCTTTTACCTAACATTGTTTGTTTCCATGTGCAGGTATAGGAAAAATCATGTTGTTGATCCAGATTGAATATAATAAAGCATGTGGTGTAAAATGGGCTCCCACAAGGGTTGAGACACAACATGCTACCACCAAAGCATCTAAAGAGGGCTAATGAAAAAATAGATCCAAAAATTCCTAAAGAGAGACATCCATTAAGTGAATGTGTCATAAGTGCTAGAAGAACTCAAGCAAGTGACCACCTAGGATAGTCAATTCAAGTGCAATGAAATGAACATCATAGGTGATCCATTTCTCAAGTGAATTGCAGAAAAGTGCATCATCACAGGAGGTGATAGTGAACAGGCATACATAATTGCCTTGTTTAAATCATCCATTACACATGAACCAAGCAAAACAATCAGGATTTCATATTTCAAAACCTTCCATGAAATTGTTGCATTCACATCATAAGGTTGTTGTTTGAAGAGAAAAAGGTGACATTGCTTATAGTGGATTCAAACAACACTAAAATATGAATGTGTACAAGATTAAACAACGTTGATCCAACACAAAAATGTGGGAGTAAAGTGAAGTGTGCATGTTTTGAAACTTTCAAATGCATCTAATGGAGGTATCAAGTGAGCAAAATGATGATCAAGTGGCCTACAATAGTATCACAGTGGTTGAAAGCAAGTGTTACCTGATGAGAAACTAGAAGCATATCCAAAGGGAAATGCATTTGAAGAAAAAAATTTGTGTGCAAGTGAATATAAACAACACAACAATGGCATGTAAACAATGCGATCAAAAGATACATGAAGAATAATGTATTTATACTATGGTAAGCGAATACCAATATTAAACCATGGTTACAAAGAATAGAAATGCAATGGTGTATAGGTTGGTTTTCACAATAAACTCCAAACAAGCCTCACATGATGTTTTCTGGAATGCATATATGGAAGAATATTCAAGTTTAGAATGGGGAAAACCCAGTTTCATGTGTTGTGCCCATGGCCTAGAGGAGCCGAGTCTTTGCTCTCAAGCGTCACAATACCCACTTAGTGTTTCAGAATGAAATGCAAAATGTAGAGGAAAGGTATCATGGGTTCAAACCCTTGTCTTCACCCTCAAAATAGTGTGGTGCGAACAAGTAGTCACGGCCCAAGAGGATCAAGTTCCACAATCAAAAGATGGATATTTCACTGAAAATGTATTCATCTACAGGTGGGGCTGAGCCCAAATGTTCTTTTACAGAGAAAAGGAAGCACAGTGGCCACAACCCATGCAATGGCCAAACCAAAAGGAAAAATATTTTTTGCAAAGAAATCTCGATGGAGCATGTTTCAAAGGTGAATACAAACACCAAGGAGGATGTCGAGGGTTCGAGCCCTCAGTGAAATGATTTCAAAACTAAAATGTAAGCTACAGGCTCGCAGACATTGAGGTCTAAAAACCCTCAAAATAGAAAAGATTACACTCAAAGAAAAATGTTTCTATTAAAAAACAAATCCTGTGTTTACATTTTGAAGGATGAGCCCTCATTACTTTCATTCAACTGTGAAGGAAGGAATATACAGTGACCACGACCTATGTGGATGATCGAGCTCAGAAAGCACATAATCTTCAAAATTTTTTGCAAAAGAAAGATTAGTAAAGCTTTATGTAAGAGGAAAATTCCCTTAAAAGACAAAGAAATGGAGGATAGTAAAGCTTACCTTCATGTTTCTGTAGAGAAGCTCGATGGGAAGCCATGATCGAAGCTTCATAGGTGGTCCAAATAACACTCCATGGTCGGCCATATGAATGGTGAGAGCATCAATGCCACACAGGAACACAATGAAATGAATCAAAACCCGTGGAAGTTGCGGCCTCAAAGGCCATATTTTTCCATCAAAAGAGCCAAATAAAGCATAAAAACATAGTTAAAAAACTTACCACAAAATGCAAAGGGTTGAATGCACCCAGGTTCGAAGGAGGTAGAGCTCAGTGGTGGCTGAAAAGACCAAACCCTAGGTCTCCCCATGGTGGCTCAAACAGAGCCAAATTTTCTCCAAAGGCCACAATGAAAATGATGGGTAGAATGAACATTTCAAAACCCTTTTGTGTATTAGGGTTTTCCCCATAAAGTTGGCCAATGTGATTTTTATCACATTGATTTTGTTTTCCATGCTTTGCCTTGTTGATATTTCATTTTCCTAGGCCGACATAAGCCTATGGATTTATTTTTTTAGTTGTTTTGGTTTTTTTATAAAATCAAACACATATATGGACATGGCCCCTAATAGGGTATCCCTTTTTGGCTTGGAGATTTTTCATCCCAGGTAGCCCTCTAGAAGTCGAGCAATAGCTTTAAGATCATCAAAAAAATTCCTAAGTAAATAATGGAAAATATATTTTTATGATTTTTTGTATAAAAATCAATTATGTAAAGGAGCATCATTGTAATATTTGGTTTTTTGCAAGAAATAAATACAAAAAATCAAAATGATTGAAGACCAAGAGGGAAAATCAGAAACTTGAAGGAAAAAATTGGAAAAAATAGGAGGGCCTTAACACTTTGCAATTCAGAAATTGCAAGATGTAAAGCACTAATCAAGCAATGTTTATATAAATTGCTTGATTAAGTTGCTATTTTAAATGTAGTTTAGGTACACTTTTGTTCAAAACGAGACTTTCTATTTCTAGATGCAGTCTTGGGCGAATTCAAGCAAGAGGTGTCAAGTGGAAGTCTCTATTTTTTAGTTTCCAATAGTTGGGGCCTAATTTTGAGTGATTTTTTGGATCAACTTTGGATGATGGAAAGTTTCCAGATTTTTGAAGCCATTTGGAGTTGTTTTTAGGACTATTTTTTAGGCTTTTTGGGGAAATTCAAAAATGAAGATGAAATTTCCTTTTTCAAGGAAAACAACTTGTATTTTTCTATTATTGGCACCACAAGGTCACAGTGGTCTATAAATCTAAGAAAACTTTATTTTCTGAGGGTTCAAGATCATTCAATTTCTTGCTTTCTTAGTGATTTTGAGAGCTTTGTAAACCAGATTTTGGACCAGATTTCGATGCCTCATTCCTCCACTGGAAATAAAAACAACATATTTCTCCTTCTCTCCCTTTTTTCATAATCTCATGGTGATGGTGTGACTTTGTTGTGATTCAAACTATCGAATTCTTCTTTGTCTTGTTATTGTGGGTGATTGTCAAATGTTGCAATAGATTCAGGTTGCACATTGTATTCTATCTTAAGAGTCTTTATGCAAATTATTGATAATTTGAAAGCATTATGGTGAGTTGTGAGAGTTAAGTGTTGTCAAAGCAGTGCTGTGAAGTTAAGTGTAATCAAGATCTCTTTCTTTTTCAGTTGATCATCTTGAGTTGTAGGAGTTTTATTTTTCAAATTTTCTTGCCCCTTTTCCCTTGAAGATTGCATAGGTTAGGTGATTAATTGAAAGGGAACCAACCTTCTCTGGAGATTCACTCTTACCAATCAGTTTACCCAAAAACTGGAGAGTGTTTCCATGTTGAGGCAGGATAAACAAGCCCAACTTGTTTGAGGGTGCAATCTTGATCTCCAATAGTTTTTGGCACGCCTAGTGGGACTCCAAGAGTCTTAGTTTCAAAGTTTTTTATGTTCATAGGTTGCTGTCCAGTATATACAACAATATTTTCTAGCCTAAGAGAGGTTTTAAAATATATACTTGGCAACTCCTAACTCTGGATGACTGTAGATTTGTTGTTAAAAGTGCATGAACAAAATTCAAACCAAATCAAGCCTGATCCCATTCGAGTACTTGCAGCTCTCCCCACTGAGAAGAAGAGGTAGAACTCCAAAGAGAACTTTTTACCCAACAAGGAGAGCTAAATACACTCCTCTTGAACTTAGTCTAATAGTCTCTATGAGAAGAAGCACAACTCTAGTATCTCGAATAGCTCCGATGGCAAGATAATTCACCTTTGTACCTTTCAACAGAGGCATTCCATTACTGCTAGTAAGACATGATGACATTTTGGTGGCTGCTCTGAAGGGGCTACTGTACTTCACCGGTGAGGACCAAACTACCCCAGTTGAACACATCAAAGATGTGGCTACACTTTGCTCGGTACACAACATAATGAAGGAGAATATGGCCCTGAGGTTGTTAGTTGCTTCACTAAAAGAAAAAACCCTATAGTGGTTCAGGGGGCTGCTAGCTAACTCAATAGCCACTTGGGACTAGCTCAGGGATGGTCTACAAAGGCATTTTGTGGACAAGTCATACCTCCTGTCTCTGTTGGAACAATTGAGCATAATCAAGTGTGCTCCACACTAACACCTAATTGACTTCAATTACCACCTCCAGCGAACCTGGGATAGGATTCCACTATAGCATAATAGGAAAATAACACCATATTTTAGTGTATTTCAGTCCATGAATTGGGTGAGTTGGCCGGCGCTAAAATCAGCGCAAACATGCATGGTCATCTTGGCACCGACTTTTATGCTAACTTTTGTGTCGGACGTAACATCAAAGTTAGCATCAAAAAATCACAACGCCCCCATTAGCACCTAAAATAGCGCCAAGAAATAGAACCAAAAATAACACCTTTGTTAACGACTAAAATAGTGTCAAGAAATAGAATTAGAAGTAGCGCCTGAATTAGCTCCCAATTAGGCTTCCAATTTTGCTTCTATGTCTACTCCCATTTTTGCTTCTAGTTTTGCTTCCGATTTTGCTTCCAGGTTTGCTTTTGATTTTTCTTTTGGTTTTGCTTCTAGTTTTGCTTCTAGTTTTGCCTCCAATTTTGCTTCCAGGTTTGCTTTCAGTTTTGGTTCCAGTTTTTCTTCTGGTTTTGCTTTCGGTTTTGCTTCCAGTTTTTCTTGCAAGGTTGCTTCCAATTTTGCTTCCACGTTTGCTTCCATTTTTTCTTCCAATTTTTCTTCCAAGATTGCTTCTAGTTTGGCTTCCATTGTTGCTTCCTTTTTTGCTTCTAAAAATGATTCTTTTTTTGCTTCTAAAAATGCTTCTTGTTTTGCTTCTAAAAATGCTTCTTGTTTTGCTTCTAAAAATGCTTCTTGTTTTGCTTCCTTTTTTGCTTCTAAAAATGCTTCTTGTTTTGTTTCCTTTTATTGATTTAATATGTTTTATTTCAATTTAATTAGTTAAATATATTGTGCCTCTTAAATAACTCATATGATTATAGACTCAATAATTTAATTATTTAACTCATATGATTAAATAACAAGACAATTATTTTTTTGGGTCGGTAACATGAAATTTTTGTATTGCTTGTAAAAATAAAAAAGTACATCTATTGTTCAAGGTCATTACCCACCAAAATTCCACAGCAAACGAAAAAAACTAGAGGCACCTTAACATGCAGAGTAAAACATTAAATAAACCCCATAACCCCTGTAATTGTTTACTAGTAAAATCTTTACAAAAAATAACCACCATTAACAGTGTTCAGAGTTACATGCTTTAATACAACAAAAGCCAAGGGAGAATTCAAAATCAGACATAGACAAACATGACCAGTCTTAACAAGCTCCACCTGGACGCAACGGATGCTTGGCTATCTCCTTTAGAAGCTTCTTCTTCTACTACTTCCTTGACTTATTCTTATGGCACTTCCTTTTTGCTTCCAATCTATGCATCTCCGCCTTTGCTTGTTTGATGAAGAGTTTGAGCACTTGCCATCCCAAATGTGCTTCCTCATGGCAATGAGCTTTGTGTTTTCCTTTGGGCCAATGAATAAAGGGTTTGAGCCCTGGTCTTGCATAGAGCTCCTCAATTTCATCATCTACTAGTCCTTCAGAATAATCTAAACCTACACCTGGAACCGCCCATTCAAGAATGGATTCCATGCCTACCAGAAAATCTTCATGCATAATTTTCTACATCACCATCCTCACCATTTCCATTGGTCCACCTAAATCCAAGCCCCACACCACAATTAAGGAGTAAACATCCATGTTAGTTCAGTATCTATGTTTTAGAGAGCTGAAATTCCTGCCACAAATCATTTTTGCACACTACACTAGCTGCTCATCGTCAACAATGAAAAGGCCCTCCAATCATTTTCTGGACGCCTCTCCATAAAACAGGCACCCAAATATCTTCATGACCAGAAGGTGAAATTCGCTTCCATATCTCCTGACAACCAGTGCTGCCACCACCAAAGTTTGTTGCAGAGTTTTTCTCGACCCTTTCCAAATGCAATCAACACATCTTAATCAAGGGCTTGCATTTAACACCATCTTGGATTGCCCAAACTTTCTATTAATGAAGTACTACCTCTCCACCGCCTGCCACCCTTGCCTCTGCTTGTCATTTAAGGTGTTGTCCTCTCCTGTATTTTCACTTAAGTCCGCTAACTTAACACCTCTAAAATCCTCCAACCTAAATTCTCCCGTTTCAACAAAATTTAAATCCCATTTAGATAAGACATCCACTTCCACATTACCACCTCTTTTAATGTGGCTCACCACAAAACTTCCAATTATGTTCTGGAGGTGCCAAGCATTAATTTTACCTTTCATCACTGCTTGAACTATTATTGTAACATGGTCATCATCTATAATTAAAACAAGCAAGTCAAATAACTATAATTTAATTGAATATGACAACATTCATCTTGAGCAATAAATTAAAATCATCATACATAATAAATATCCATCCAAAAATCATCGATCGCTTTTAATAAATAATTTGGCAAGTCAATACTAATAAGATCATCGTCATATATAACTAAAACAAGAGAAATTCAAATATGCTAGTACATCAAAAACATGTTAAAATGATACATGTCCAACAGTCGACATAAGTGAAAATGATACATGTACAATTGATATAAATAAAATTGATAAATTATGTAACTCAAACTGATACAAGTCAAGATGATACATGTCTAAATGATATAGTGAAAATTTGAAAATGATACACATCAATATGATACAACTCAATAATATAGTATTGTAGGCCATGAAAATGATACATATGATAGTAACCATGAAAAGAGTCATCATAATGATATATCAACAATGATCCATGATGCGGTCTATATGATCATGAATGTCACTGAATACTATCACCAACTTTCTCATCATCATCATCATCATCATCATCATCGTCGTCGTCGTCGTCGTCGTCATCATCATTATCATTGGCCTAGGTGTCTTCCGCATCTGCATCATCATCATCCTCTGCCATGTGATCTGTACTACCAGAACCAATATTTTGTGGATCTATATCATGTTGAGGATCATCTTGATCTTCTGGAAGACCTGTGTTCTACAAAATAAAAAACATTTAGAATGAAATTTATTATTTATTTCATGCAATAATTTATTTTTTTGTTATATATCTAATATTACAACATATGAGATGAAACCATAATCATATTACATCATATCAAAGTGCACATACCATAATAAAATTTCAAATTCCATAGCTAATACTTGAGATTGAGATTGTTAACCTTGAGAGAGTATGACTTGGGAAAAATGCATTTGATATGGCTATTATTTTCAAATACTTCAAGTGGGATGTACTCTGCATTGATGCCATTCCTCAATCTTCACTTGATGGCATCAAGGAATGGCTCAACTCCATGGATATAAATTATTATGAAAGAAGAATGAAATTGAACTAGCGACCAATTTTGAAGAGTATTACTGATGACCCAGATAAATTTTTTGAAGATGGCAGTTGGGAATTTTTGAATATGGAAGCTAGTGATTCTGATTTTGATAATTTAGAAGAGTCAGATAAAGGATATGAACCCTCTAATCTAGAAGAGGAATCAAGATCATATTTCATGTAGTCACCATCAAGAGTGTTACAAGCCAACAATATGGAGTGAATTCTTATATAAGGACAATTTTCAATGTTGCAGGTACCGGATTTAATGCCAACTACAATGGCAACATTGAAATTCCCTAGCAATATTTATGTTAAGGAAATTTCCTTTAGATGCAAGGATTAAAAGAACATCAACCATGTATTATAGATGATTAAATCCTAGAGATGATTTGTAGCAATGAAAGAGTTTGAAAAGGTAGAGAGAGCTACACTGGTGACTCATGAGAAACTTTAGCTTTCAAACACAAAGCCAATTAGGCTGGCAGACTTGTGGATCAGGACAACATTTGGTGGAGGAGGAAGAAAGATGACTGGAACTTTGGAGGCCCACCATACTGGATTTTGGTATTCAACCATGAGAGTAGAATAGAGAGATGAGATCATGTATCAAAACATTAAGCATGCATTCTTCTAGCCAATGGAGAAGGAGATGATTACTTTTCTTCATTTTCATTTGCATAACCATATCACAACATGGGAACCAAGAAGACTAAGGATGTCCATTTTTATGTGGAGGTAATGGATGTGGTCCAAACTTTAGGAGGGGTAAGAAGGTCAATGTATAATCCTGACAAAATTGAGGAAGAATAGCCAGAGGGACATGAAAAATAAAATCAATACAGAGTTTCAAGGATTTGTCAAAGCGAGTAAGAGAGCTATAGGAGTAGCCTCATCTAAAATATTTTGAACTAGAGTTTGATATACCATTTAGAGAGCTTTGTTTTCATGGAGTTCCTTTCAAAGCCTCTGCTTTTATTGTTCCTATGGTAAATTTTTTGGTAGAGTTGATGGAATTACCTTTCTTAGTAATCACTATTAGTGAGATTGAGATTGTTAACCTTGAGAGAGTATGACTTGGGCAAAAGGAATTTTATATGGCTATTATTTTCAAAGACTTCAAGCGGGATGTACTCCTCATTGACGTCATTCCTCAATCTTCACTTGATGGAATCAAGGAATGGATGAACTCCATGGATATAAAGTATTATGAAAGCATAATGAACTTGAACTAGCGGCCAATTTTGAAGAGTATTACTGATGATCCAGATAAATTTTTTGAAGATGGTGGTTGGGAATTTTTTAATATGGAAGCTATTGATTCTGATTTTGATAATTCAGAAGAGTCAGATAAAGGATATGAACCCTCTAATGTAGAAGAGGAATCAAAATCAGATTTCATGTAGCCACCATCAAGAGTGTTACAAGCCAACAAGATGGAGGGAATTCTTATATAAGGATAATTTTCAATGTTGCAGGTATCGTCTTTAGTGCTAACTACAATGGAAACATTGAAATTACCTAGTACTATTTATGTTAAGGAAATTTCCTCTAGATGTAAGGATTCAAAGCACATCAACCATGTGGTACAGATGATTAAATCCTAGATACAATCTGTAGAAATGAAAGAGTCTGAAAAGGAAGAGAGAGTTACATTGGTGACTTAGGAGAAACTTCAGCTTTCAAAAACAAAGTCAATTAGGCTGGTAGACATGTGGATTAGGCCAGGATTTGGTGGAAGAGGAAGAAATATGACTGGAACTCTGGAGGCCCACCATACTAGATTTTGGTATTCAACCATGAGAGTAAAAGAGAGAGCTGATATCATGTATCAAAACATTAAGAATGCATTCTTCCATCTAGTAGAGAAGGAGATGATTACTTTTCTTCATTTTCATTTGCATAACCATATCATGGCATGGGAACCAAGAAGACCAAGTATTTCTAGTTTTATGTGGAGGTAATGGATGTGGTCCAAACTTTAGGAGGGGCAAGAAGGTCAATGTATGATCCTGATGAAATTGAGGAAGAACAACAAGAGAGGGACATGAAAAATAAAATCAATACAAATTTTCAAGGATTTTTCAAGTGAGGAAGAGAGCTTATATGGGAGCTGCCTCATCTAAAATATTTTGAACTAGAGTTTGATATACCATTTAGAGAGCTTAGTTTTCATCGAGTTCCTTTCAAAGCCTCTTCTTTTATTGTTCCTACGGTAAACTGTTTGGTAGAGTTGGTGGAATTTCCTTTCTTAGTAATCACTATTAGTGAGATTGAGATTGTTAACCTTGAGAGAGTATGACTTGGGAAAAAGGCATTTGATATGGCTATTATTTTCAAAGACTTCAAGCAGGATGTACTCTGCATTGATGCCATTCCTCAATCTTTACTTGATGGCATCAAGGAATGGCTCAAATCCATGGATATAAAGTATTATGAAAGCATAATGAACTTGAACTAGCGACCAATTTTGAAGAGTATTACTAATGATCTAGATAAATTTATTGAAGATGGTGGTTGGGAATTTTTTAATATGGAAGCTAGTGATTCTAATTCTGATAATTCAGAAGAGTCAAATCAAGTATATGAACCCTCTAATGTAGAAGAGGAATCAAAATCAGATTTCATGTAGCCACCATCAAGAGTGTTACAAGCCAATAAGATGAAGGGAATTCTTATATAAGGATAATTTTCAATGTTGTAGGCATCAACTTTAATGCCAACTACAATGGCAACATTGAAATTCCCTAGCAATATTTATGTTAAGGAAATTTTCTTTAGATTCAAGGATTCAAAGCACATCAATCATGTGGTACAGATGATTAAATCCCAGAGATAATTTGTAGCAATGAAAGAGTTTGAAAAGGAAGAGAGAGCTACATTGGTGACTCACGAGAAACTTTAGCTTTCAAAAACAAAGCCAATTAGGCTGGTAGATGTGTGGATCAAGCCAACATTTGGTGGAAGAGGAAGAAAGATGACTAGAACTTTGGAGGCCCACCATACTGGATATGAGGATTCAACCATGAGAGCAGAAGAGAGAGCTGATATCATGTATCAAAACATTAAGCATGCATTCTTCTAGCCAGTGGAGAAGGAGATCATTACTTTGCTTCATTTTCATTTGCATAACCATATCATGGTGTGGGAACCAAGAAGACCAAGGATGTCCAATTTTATGTGGAGGTAATAGATGTGGTCCAAAATTTAGGAGGGGCAAGAAGGTCAATGTATGATCCTAATGAAATTGAGGAAGAATAGCAAGAGACGGACAGGAAAAGTAAAATCAATATAGAGTTTCAAGGATTTGTCAAGCGAGTAAGAGAGCTTATATTGGAGTAGCCCCATCTAAAATATTTTGAACTAGAGTTTTATATACCATTTAGAGAGATTGGTTTTCATGGAGTTCATTTATAAGCCTCTGCTTTTATTGTTCCTACGGTAAATTGTTTGGTAGAGCTGGTGGAATTACCTTTCTTAGTAATCACTATTAGTGAGATTGAGGTTGTTAACCTTGAGAAAGTATGATGTGGGCAAAAGGAATTTTTTATGGCTATTATTTTCAAATACTTCAAGCGATATGTACTCCACATTGATGCCATTCCTCAATCTTCACTTGATGGCATCAAGGGATGGCTAAACTCCATGGATATAAAGTATTATGAAAGCACAATGAACTTGAACTGGCGACCAATTTTGAAGAGTATTACTAATGATCTAGATAAATTTATTGAAGATGTTGGTTGGGAATTTTTGAATATGGAAGCTAGTGATTTTGATTCTAATATTTCAAAAGAGTCAGATCAAGGATATGAACCTTTTGATGCAGAAGAGGAATCAAAATCAGATGAGGAAGGTTTAGAAGATGAATCTCTTGTGGAGTCAGAGGAGGACGAAGAAGAAGAAGAATATTTTGAAGAGGAGGAAGGTAAAACATGGGATGAATTAGAATCCAAAGCCAAAAATTCATATAAGAAAAAAGGAGACGAGTCTCACAGTGAAGACGAAAGGTAAAAGCTATAGGGAAGTCTCAGGCACTTGATATTAGAGATTCAAGAGGAATTTCTGCCAAGAGGCATAAATTCAAATGAATTGAGTTCATCTACATCCTTCTACTATTTATTCATACACATAAACAATCATCTTGTAATCATAAGATTTAAGCTCTATTTACTAATCATATGCATCAATAAAAAAACTCAACACAAGAGATGCAAATTGACATATTAACACAACAATATCCAACTAAGTTATTGAAACTCAATGATTGATACCTTGTTCTCCATCCAAATTACAAAATCGATCCACCTTTTGTTTTGTAACATATTCTTTTCAAACTGCTTTGGATGGCAGCCATATTTCTCCTCTTGTCAAAACATGGCACATGGACTAGTTAAACTAATTAATATGCAATCATTTACTTTTTCCAATGAAATAAAAAAAAAAATTAACATATTAAATATACTTACAAATGTACAGATCAAGGCATGTAAACCTTTCTAGCCACTATGATGCGTGGCACAAAGTTTTTCAAGCCTAGCCTTGGAGGCCTTGTCTTGAAACATATACTAATTCAGTTTAACTATGCACAAATAAAATTTAAATATCGTTTAATAAATTTGATATAATCTTATGAGAAAATTCAAATACCTGCATACTCTCCTCATCGGACTTCCTCCATGCATTAGAATTCTGATATGCTTTTACAAGATCTCTCCATACTTTCATACTTACATCAATTGGCCTTTTTTTCTTCCTTAGCTCAGGAGGGATTTTTTTTTATCTTCTTTATTTGGTTTCACCGAAATCTCTTGTAGTTTTGAGACATTCATAGCTTTATCTTCTTTACAAACCAACCTGTGCCAAAATCAGTCTCCATGTCATGGATAACTGCTTTTTTCAAGTGCATGGGTATCTTTGAGAATGAAAAATGTAGATGGTCTTTGAATCGTTGAAGGCATGATTCCTTCAACCTATTCACAAAAAAATTTCTAGCATTTGTCATTCAGACTTCCCCTAAAACCACCTTGTATTCTATCTTCATATTGTAGCTACCAATGCAAGATTGAAAACATGGTGTGGTGTAACTCTGTGTCCCAGGAGTGGAAGTCTCTACTCCCTATTCCACA
The DNA here is from genome assembly GCA_007258455.2 of Sequoia sempervirens. Lineage (NCBI taxonomy): Eukaryota > Viridiplantae > Streptophyta > Pinopsida > Cupressales > Cupressaceae > Sequoia > Sequoia sempervirens. The sequence goes on along the minus strand of VDFB02075321.1, from coordinate 335,566,958 downwards.
TTCTTAGATTTTACTATCACTAATTTCCTCCTGGATCTTTTGCTTGATCTAGGACTGGTTGGGGAATCAATTGATTCCCTTTGACACAATTGATTTGTTTGCAATATTTGAGGGGTGTTAATAGATTATTTTTCTATGTATTTGGAAAGTGTTGTCTAGTCCACATTAACCAATTTTTTCGCTACCTCTACCCCCAATATGGAAGCCAATTCTTCTTTATCATTTTCAGTCTCATGTCCCTATATATATATTTAAATTATATTTCTTCTTTTAAATTTAGAAATAAAAAACTAAAAAGTAAAATTCAAAGAAATAATGGAAACGTTTACAAATCTATAAATTGGCAATGAATTACCTCATTATGGCTAGAGTTTGTTGTCAATGCTCACTTCCCTCCATTGCTTGACATTTTGAGGCGACCTAGGGAAAATTATTTTTGACCAGTCTGTGGAGGAAAATGAAGTACACACTATTAGGTATGAAATTTTTCGTCCAGTTTGTGGTATGAAAGTTTTGTTTTGTGGGAAAATATGTTCATTGGGTTTTCTTAGTATTGATAACCTAGGGAAAATTGTTTTGCTCGGTTTGGTTAGTGTTGATAACCTTATCATGAAAACTATTTCATAATGCAATCTTGCATGCATTTATCATGGAATCGGTGACTATGTCGCGGTTGGGAAAAACCAAGCTATTTTTGCATCTATTTTCAACAATTGCTCAGTAGTGACCAACTCAATTCCTAGATTTTCTAAGAAGTTCACTATTTCTTTGATACCTAGGTTAGGGAAAGAATACGAGGCATCCTCGCTTTGTGCTATAGTATTTTTAGCCAAAGCTCAAATGGGTAGGGTAAAATTTTTTGTTGGTTTCTTAAAAGTTTTACAATTTATAATTATGAGACAATTTAGAGGTTGCCTGGACTGGTTAGGCCACAAACCAGTAAACAATCATGAATTCAAATACAATACAAAGAGCAGTAAACAATCACGAATTCAAGCAAGAAAAAAAAATTGTAACCTTACCTATGGTGCTGCAAACTAAATTGAATTTCTCATAAAAAATCAACTTAAAGGCTGAAAATTTGTATGAGTTATTTGAGGAGGAGAAGATCAACAAGATAGCTAGTTTTTTGGTCAAAATTCATAAAAGAAGGTCCAACATGGAAAATAGTTTGGAGATTCCTTAGCTTTTTGGTTCTCAGTCCCTTAGGCTGCTTGGTCTCATGGATGTCATTAAAATATCTCAATCATTCATTCATCAGTTGTTGGTAGTGCCCTGCTCTCTTCCTTCGCGTGGTGTTTTTCCCTTTTTTGTCCTAATTTCTTCCTTCACACTAGAAAGTTTTAAATTTTTTTATTTTGATTCATTAGTCGCACTTTAGTCAGCGTTAGTTAATGTCAACTTTAGTGCCGACTTTTGGTCATTAATGTAATTTGTTTGGGACATATAAGGCAGCATCAAGTGCACCTAATTTAGCACCTATCATTGTTGTATAGTGACTATTTTCATTGTTTTGTATCACAAGACCCAGAGTTTTGGAAATAATTCCAACTCCTACCTTGTTTTTGTGACCACCACTATCATGTGGCTCCTTCATCAGCTCGGTGTGGTAGAGTGGTTTTACCATGGTCCCACAAGGTGCTTCATCCTTCTCAGTGGTAGAGTGGTGAAAGCCTCTGTGGAGGCATGTGAGTCTTCCTTTTGTTCCTAGCGGTGTTGCGGTGACTCCCACTGTGCCACAAGTCTTCTACAATTGGCATGCAGTAGTGCAATGACCACTGTTGTCTTGTAGCTCCTTCATCAACTCGGTGATGTAGAGTAGTTTTTACCACAGTCCCGCAAGTTGCTTTTTCCTTCTCGGTGGTAGTGTGGTCAAATATTTTGTGGCGGTATTTTTATTCACAGAGGAGGCGATGGAGAGAGGACATGGATGGTCTAGGAATACTAAATCACTGAGAGGAAAATGGGCGGAAATATATGACACAACATAATTTGTAGATACAATAGAGGTAAGAAGAGAAAGAAACCTCAACCAAAGGAGGAAGGTGTTTATGAATTCACAAATGCTACAACTTAGAGGAGATAAAGTCATTTTTTTTCCATGAGGCCTCTGAGGTCAAACTTATTGGTTGAAAATGCACAAGAATGGTGATTAAATGTGATTCTATGATCAAGGGAAAAGTTTAAAAATTAGGATAGCCAAAACATGATATCAATATGTCAAATATATGACTAAAGTGAGGTTTTGTGTTGGATAGCATATTCGTTGAAATGATATAATTGGTATACTAAACATTATTTACTATGTTTTGTATTATAGGGGCAAGATGAGGCCATGGCAATAGATTGTGTCATATCAAATGAGGACACAATGGATGAAGTGGGACATTAGGTACACAAATTTTGACTTAACTTACGAAAAAATTATCTGATGGAATTTTGTGATACGTCCATCTTTTTTCATAGTATTATTGAAATTTATAATGTATTATCCAATCTTGACATAAATTAATACATGTTGATAATTTTAGATGGAGATTGGAGCAAATGCAGAGCCTAAGTGTTCAACTAGCAAAAGAACAAGATATGTACATGGACGTGGACCTAAAACTGTTAAATCACGTAGACAATAGTGGGTGGAAGAGGATATGGTAATGGATATTGCAAACACAACAAATGATTGCATTGAAGAAGAGGTAGGTCAGGACTATAGTACATGGGATGAATACTTTGAGAAAATTGTTGTTTGTGGATGTTCTATATGTCGTGGAAAGAAAAAATTCAAACGAGCAATTGTACAAAGACATTACATATATGATGAGCTTCTAGTCGGTAGTATGCCTCCTACAATCTATTTGAATCCAATAGGAATTGTGGTGAGGAATTTTCCAATTTGATATAAATAACATGTATACTTCGTTTAAACATTGTTTTATATTATTTAAATAACTAATTTTTTCTTAATGGATACTTGCAAGATAAAGTTCTTGGTTTAAAGTTTCCTGGATCACTGACTTCCAGTCTAGAGAGAAATGATCATTTATTAGATGATACATCTAACAAAAATATGTGCCAATATACCAGCTCAGAAGATGAGGAATTGACGAAAACAAGTAACAAAACAAGAACTGGTGTGAAGATGCATAATTTGCTTAAAGAAAAAGGGAAGGTGGACTACATACCCTATGAATTTGATGGAGATGATGACTTGCCCCTAAGTTTGAGATCAATTTAAGAAGAGACATTTGATCGTCAAATTTATTGTGCTTGGCCTAGTGATCAACAACTACCTAGAGTGTATGAGGTGTTTCAATTTTGGGGATACAACTACATGATACGAACCTCCAATATTCATGGAGGGAATCTAGGCCTCTTTATTGTCCAAAATGTACATGTGGGATTCAAACATAGAAACAATTTAGAACAAACCACTAGGAGATTAATGTCATATTATGGTCCATCATATTATAGTGGTGAATGGAGAATGCTAGCAGAATATAAGCCTAGCATGTCAACATATGGTCTAAATTCAAATATGTATATACATTGTCTCCAATTGGAAAGTGGAAAAGAAATGAATAGAGGTCATATTATGTATATAGATGGATGTGCATACACACACAAAAATATTGTAGGATTTATAAATAGTAGTAAGGGAAGGGACCCTAATGTAAGACCAAATTGGCAATTTGTTGAGGTTATAAATGACAAAGATGGAGATATGGAAAGAGAGGTTGATAGATTGGTAATGGTTGAGGCTATTATGGACCTTACCATTGGGGATGAGTTATTAATTGATTACCCCTTCTTAAAACACACTCCTGCGTGAAAGAAGAGGGAAGAACAAGGTCTCCCTAAGGATGTTCTTAAGGGAAGAAAACCAAAGAATAATAAATGAGTGTGGACTAATATTTTATAAACTATGTTGTCAAAATTGTGTTTTATAGCAATTATTGTATAAAAAAGGTAGTCTATAAAATAATGTTCCATTATTCAATTGATGTATATATGTTCATAAAAATTTATATAATGTCTAATATATGTATGTCATTCATGTGCAAGTATTTTTCTATGAAGATATTTTGGACCCAAAATGCATATTTGTCATACATTATGATCCAAGATTATGGCATGTATTTGACGATGCATTAGTGGATACTGAGCAAAAAAATGATGGCCAGCAAAATGAGAGAGAGGGATTAGAGAACATCAAAGAAAATGAAATCCATGATGATGTTGAAGATGGTTATGTTCAGGCACAAGAAGACAACAATCCAGAGTTAGATGATGTTATGGAAGACAACAATATGGATGGTATAGAAAATGATGATCCAAATACATCTGGTAACAATATGGATGATCTACAGTCAAATTTCAATGATTATGAAGATGATGCAGGTCAAGATGAGGATGATAATAATATTAAATACTTGAAAGAACATATGAACATTGACAATGATACACTGGATGACATTGTAGCAGACAATAATGTTATTGACCAAGACTTCTAAATTTTCAGAATTATTCGCAATCCATGTTTAAAAAAATATGATTCTTCTATCCTAAACTTTGAAATGCTTCAGTAATATTATGTTGTACTTGGACAATTGAAAACCTGTTTTATTCTCTGAGTAAGCTTTTTTATTTTCCATTATAATTCTAGAAAAAACAACATTTACGGGGATGGCCTTTTACACCAATCTTAATTTGTATGAAGTTCACAAACCTGTTGTCAAGTAGTAAATTCCTTTCATAGACAGGAAATGTAAAGGCTTCATTTAAGAAAAGATAAGTAGTCTCTTTCTGAGGGTAATCCACATGCAAAAAGTAAAAAGCACATAAAAAAATAATTGTACAGTAGAAAATCAAATTCAATCAATTATGTCTTATTTCGCTTGCACACTTATCTAAAAGAAATAGGGTATTCACCATACATTTCCCTTGAAAAATCAAACATGTGCTTTCATTTATTTTTATTGTATATCTTAGAAGTGAAATTGTTGTTACATAATGATGCACTGAGAAAATAATATATACAAAAAAATGCATAGAAAATGTTTGAAATTTAACATGCAACCCACTGTGTTGTGCTAAAAGGAATCAAGATTAACTGGGACAAGAAATAAAAATAAAATTTTGATGATTGTACTTAAAAGTGAACAGGATATGGAAAGTGTGAGCAATGATGGTGCTAAAATTGAAAACCCTGATTCTCATGATATTACTGTTTTATGTCATTTGAGATAAAGAGCACATACAATTTTATATACATAGCAAATGAAGATTTGAAACTAGTAAACTGAAAATGTAAACATTGTAAGATTTTTCCTTAAACAATAATTCACATACTCACTTACAAAAAGGGTGAAGCATTTTTTATTCAAACTCTGTTTTATTTAATAGACATAACAATAAAATAATATTTATAAGTACAAGAATATATACACTGTTTCATAGAAAATAAGGAATTTTTCATAGAATATACAAGTACAAGAATATATCATCATCATCATCATATCCTTAATTAATACCTATTGCAATATCCTTAAGTTGTTCAATATTTGGTATGAATTGTTGGCAGAAAAAATTAGGATTTCTTGGATGCTTCTTCCATTCATTGTGTATCAACATATGTTCATGAAGACACAAAAGTTAATAAAATATTAATGCACATAACTCATAATTATTTAAATAAGCAACTTTGTTAACTTTATTGTTTTTAAATAGTTTCCATTTTTATGTTGAATATGTAACAAGGCAAAAGAAGCTCAAATTTTCAAAAAAATTAGCAGCTCTACCAACATCCACAATAAATGCTTTACTGTATCAACATATTCATTCACATAAGCATAGTATTGAGGCTCACTAACTAATATTCATTCAAATATAAGAAGAAATAAGTATGGTAAACATAAGAAAAATACAAAATGATAACACAGTCATGGAGAATCTCTAATAATAAGATGTTCTCCATTATATTGCTTTAATTGATATATATTAATAATAGAAGTCTTAAAAATGGAAATGATATATGATGATGATAATTTAAAACTAGGCCTTGGTTTCCTATTTATATAGGAAGCAACAAGTTACAAGCCTTTTACAAAAAGAAACGACCTTTCATAACTTCTTTTACTAACAACTATTTAATTAAAATAATTAAGGAAATAACAAGACTTAAGACATTTTGACATATGGTTCCATTATTCAATGTAGAAGACCCGTGATCATTGATCTGGAAAAGTCTTCCTCTCCATGATGAGCATCCAAATACTCTTGCCTTAGTGTCCTATTCTTCTGAAAGCAAATACTTTTCGTCCCACTGATACACCGTAAAATATGATGGCCACTTATATTCCTGGATCTTTTGCATGTTTGCAAGATGAGTTTTCCATCAACTATCTAGTAATGCCTTTGTATCATTGACAAACTTTAGGTATCCTGCATCAAGAACAATCAACCCATCCATGATTTGATTTAGCCTAGGAAGACTAGTATCATCATCCTCATGTATATGAGTTACACACTTATGAACAACCTGACTAAATTATTTCTTCCACTCATCCAAGTCCTCCAACCGATCACCATCTCTCATAATTTTAGGTATATACCATTGTTTGCAGGTATGGAATAAATCCATTTGTGTTACAATATTTTTATCAAACCCTTGTACATACTGAAATTCATCAATAATAATCTTCACGGTTTGTTCAGTTGGCTTTAATGTTGTAGGTGCATCAGGAATTCTTTGTAGAACTTTACATAACTTAGCCAAAGTGTGGTGAATAGGCTACCACCTTTTGAACAAAGGATCTAATACAAGCATATGTGTCTTTATTTGATCCATTGCTTGCTGAAGTGTTTTATAACTATCATGCACATTCTCCAATTTATCCATAACTAATTTTATCATGTGCTCAAGAATCTTTTCCATAACTTCACAAATTCATCTTTTCACTTCATCTTGGGTTTGATTGTTGGCCTTCTTTACATCGCTCACTTCCTTCTCTATAGTTTTTACCTGTTCTACATAAATTTTCTTCAAAATATCCATTGGAGCAATAGGAGGCTTGTATAACACCATCTCCTTTCTTTGTGAGGGTCCTACTCCTGATCTTAATTTTTCTTTCAATTTGACATTCTCCATGAATAGTTTATTAACTTCATCATTTAGGAACCTTTGTTCCTTTTCATACTCCTTCAATATGTCTTCTAATCCCTTAACAGTTGCTCGAGTGAACATGGTTGAATGCATGGTCAGTGTGGCTACCTCCAAAGGGGTGGTATCTTGTATTGTCCTTACCATTGCTGCCCCTTTCATCCCTTGAATTACGTCCAATAATTTTGGCTTCTGTTTATTTTTCTATTTGATCCATATGGCCAAGGTTTCAATCTTTGGGTTATACCCAGTTCCACTCACACCTTCATCAGAGTCAAATTATGCAACTAGCATTGGATCTTCCTGAGCCCATACTTGATCAAGTAGAAACATTTTCTTTAATTCCAAGCTAGGGAAAATGAGCATATTTCTCTTCAAGACCATTTCTCTAGCCTTTTGGGGGCTAATTTCAATGTTTTCAACTCTTAATTCCTGGAAATTCTATGCTACCATTTCATTTTTCTTTGATTCTTGAATTCCTACTTCAGCTGATTCCATCCTCTCTTGAAATTATTTTATCTCCATCTTCATCCAGAAGTCCTTAAACTCGGGAGTCTTAATGAATTCATCATCTTCTATGAATCTCCTAGTTGCAATTTCCCTTTCATATTCATGTACCTCTGTACTTGTTTTTTCTACATCACCCATCCTTTCCTCATGTTTATGGGCACTAGTCTCAAGGATGGGTTGATCAACTTCAATATCACCTTTCAATGACTATAGTACTATAGCCACTTCCCCAGTATCACCCACCTCTTCAGTATCCTCATAAGGTACTAATTGTTCAATGCTTCTTGTCTTCTATCTTTTGGGAGGTAACTACTCCATGGGAGGCTCAGAGGTTCCACCTGGGGTATGCTTTGTAGTTGCACCACTATGATGTTCTTCGATATATTCTTCCTTCTTTCTATACAAGTCTTCAAATCTACCAATTATCAATTGTATCCTCTTGATGGGGTCCTTTTTCTCAAAAAAGTATCCTAGGAAATCCTTAGACCTCCGCTTCGTCCTTTCTTCAACCTTCTTCATATATTCCCATTTTTTCCTTCTACTAAGTACATCATTATAAGTAATGCAGTTCCTTATGACATCTTCTTCAAAATCTACTTGGTGTGGCACTCTCATTTTGTTAAGAAGATTGTGCCTTTTGTTGTTCATATGATTTTTAGGGTCAAAGGCTCTTTATTTTCCAGATTTCAATGCATATCTTATCTTCAAATAATATTGTAACTCATCTAATGTGTCTGAGCCCATAGTCCAATCTTCACACTTGGTTTGGTTTGGAAGGAAATTTCCTTTCTTCTTCTTGTGCAATACATCTTTCTCCATCCACATAAATTCAAGAAATGCTAATATGAGGGGCACAAATTTTGGCAGTATGTGTGGAGCAACAAGGCATCCATAAAATCTTATTATTGTAACTTCCAAGAGGAAGAACCAATCTCCAAAATTGTGTGTATGACCCTGCTCTAGTCTTAAATCCAAAGGTCTCACTAGTTGCAAAATTTTGGTTGAAAATATTGGTATTGCATACCCAAGAAATTGAAGGATTCTGTGTACAAATTCTTTGTAGAATACAACAAAGCTTGAATTCTTGCCCCGACTATCCCAAATATAGCACCATTTCTTGACAAGTGTGGGATTCCCTTGCTCATCTATTGTATCCAAGTCCATTATTTTAGTCCATTGGTCCCTATTTTGGTACAATATCAGATGACATAGTAGGGAATAATGTCTAAATGTAATTGGTGCTCTATCCTCTATAACTTGGGAGAATTCATCATCTAACGCCTTCTCAAGGTATGAAGCAAAGTCATATTCAATATTAGTTTCAAGGTTTTGAATTCTCATGGCCATCATCATTAGGCCTATTGACATTTTATCTTGAACATCTATCCCTAACACTTGGCAAAGAGATAAATATGTATTCACAAAGTAATACTAAAAATTTGTCACATTAAATTGTTTAGTAGTGGTAGTAGAGATGGGGAATGTTCTATTACCAATGCCTCTTTTCATATATAGGTGTACCTCATCACTTCTATAAGTCTTTTTTAACCTAGCATAATCCTCCTCACTTTTCTGCAAGTTTATCTTGGTCAGAGCCTGCTTGTTTAAGCCAAAACACTCAATGATGGCTTTTCTAGTTACTTCTAACAATACTGTGTCGTTTGGAAACCTTACTATTTTGGTAGCTGAGTGATAGTGTTTGGCTAGCAGTCTAATAAATTCTACATTAACAAACACATTTGGGACAATCAACCTTGCTATATCCAACATCCAAGTGTTTGACACTAGAATCTTCTCATTTCTCTTACTATAAAAAATACCAAAATAGGTCCCATCCAGATTTGGAAATGAGGGAATCCCTACAACTTTGTGTGGTGTCCATGAGAAACTTCTTATTACCCTCTTTAGTTGACCTTGGAAGTATATCTAATATGGATTGATGGAGTGGTCTCTTCTTTACTTTAGGTTCTTTATCTTTATTTTAGGCTGTCTTTCTTTTACTTCTAATTGTTTTCTTTTAGGAGGCATGTTTCAATTTTCTCTACTATTGCTTCAGATGACAAAACCTTGAAAGATTGTTTATATTAACAGAGCTCTTTCAGAGAGTTTTCATGCACTTACCTGAGTATTTCATGCTTTTAGGACTTCTTCTTCTCATATCCTTAGCTCCTTCCACGCTAGTGCACTGTCATTGAGTGTGATAGTGGGAAAACTCACTTATCTTTGGATGGCATGGTATTCAGTCATATTAGTTTTGGCAACCCTTAATAATTTAATAGCATTTAAATTTGGAAACTAATGTGATTTGTTGTAAATTGTAATGATGCCACATTTACCGCACTACCGCCTTGCTTAAGGCTTCTTGTTGTGGGGTTGCAGTGTAAACCAATCTACCACATACGTTGCTCACCTTCCCCGCAGTATAACAGTGTATATTTTTTATCATTACTTAAAGAGTGTCGATGAGACAATCTTATTTTTCTTACCAATATCTCAATGTCTCATCAACATTAGATCTTATGTTCCTCTTATGTTGGTTTTCGGTGTTGATGAGACAAGTTAATATCTCTTGCCGACATGCCATTGTCTCATCAATATTTTCCTTTGGCAGTATTTATTTATATATCGGTGTAACTCTACCATGTTAGGGAGACTTGTGATTATTATTGTGGTATAGCAATGTTTTTCCCTTCCCTTCTGCTTTTTACTACACTACCACCTTGCTCAAGGCTTCTTGCTATGGGGTTGTGGTGTATACTACTCTACCGCATATGTTTATCACCTTCCCAGTGGTATATCGGTGTATGCTTTTGATCATTACTTGAAGAGTGTCGATGAGACAATCTTATTTGTCTTACCGATATCTCAATGTCTCATTGACATTACTTCATTATAACCAAGAGTTGTGTTTCGTCGAGCACTTGCAGATATACCTTGTTGATGTGAGATAAATGATTCTCTCCTCGATATGCCCGTTTCTTGTTGAAATTTCACTATTTTACATCGTCAATGAGACATATAAATAAGTCTCTTCGACATAGGGGTGTCTAGATCGGCGCTAAATTTGAAGCTAAACTCAAAGCTAAAGTCAGAGCTAAAAGCGACACTACACTCAAAGCTAATATTGACATTACTTCAAGTGCTAAGTAGCACCGACTTGTACTGATTGGTGTAATAAATGCCAAAAATTGTGCCATCTCAAAAAATAGCTCCAATTTTTTCAAAAAAATTCTAGAACATACATTAAAACAATGGGTGGAAGCAAAAAATGGAGCAAAAAGTGGAGCAAATCATAGGGATTTATTGTAGTGTTCCCCTAGTTGTTAAACCATCCCCAGAGCATGCCTTTCTTTTATATCTAAAAGCCCTACACCTTGAGATTTCAGTCATGATTCAATTAATGGGGGCTTTCACCTTGCCTAATGCCTACAAAATTGCCATAAGAGTTGAAAATTTCCTTATCCAAGCAGGTGATTTCTCCTAGACCGCCCATGCCTATATTTCTCGAAATACAAGCACTAATAAATTTGCCACCTATAGCCTCAATACCTGCTACCCCTGCAATAGGTTACCAAGTTGTTGCCCAAGAGAATGTGGCTCCTGAAAAAATAAGGAAATGCAAGAGAATAAGAACATGTTACAATCTCTAGGGAAAACCTTCAGTAATGAGTTTGCAAGTCTCAAAAAATAGGTTGGACAAGAGAAAAGGCCCAATCCAATTCCTTTTCATCCAAATCAACAGAATAGGGTTCCTTTTCAAAGTGATTACTAGAAAAGAACCTTTAATGCCAAGCCTTTCAGGCTCCATGATCCTAATGTCCCTAGGCCTTCAAGAGAGTTAGTGCCTTAGAATAATTTAGCCCAAGAGCAAGAGTGGTGCTATTTGTGTAGCCAACCCCATAATTAGGCAGTTTGCATGAACAAAATGGAGAATCAAGCTCTGGTTGTGCAAAATAACTATGATAGCTAAGAAAATATGACAAATGGAAGCATGGAGCAGCAAGATAATTCTGAAATTACCTTGGTAAATTGGAAAAATGTTGATTTTTGTGGGTAAATCATTTCCAAAATTTGAACCAGCAAGGTTCATCCGTGGCAACAAATACAAGAGTGAAAAGAAGAGTAGTTGATGCTGAACAACAAGTTGCAAGTGTAGAACAACAAGCTACAAATTCAAACCAGTGAGCTATTGAAGGCCAAAAGCAGACTAATGCATCTCAATCTATTCCGATGATGCACCCAAAAGTGCATATTCTACAGAGAGAACAATAGAAAGAAAATGATACAATTGCATCAACAGTTCAATAGAAGGTAAGCCTTGTATCTTTCATCATAGTGGAGCATTTAAAGAAGGCTACAGTTAGCCTATCCATTATGGATGCACTCCATCTTCCAAGACAAATGGAATTGCTACAAAATGCTTTGACTGAATCGTCATCTTCAGTTGTTCTGAATACAAGGATAAATAGAATGGTGCTTGCTAATAGTTCAGAGGCAAGAGGTGAGTAGTGAGATAGAGAAGCAAAATATTCATTGTTGGTTGTAAAGACTAAAAAAAGGTCAAAGTCTATACCGAGCCACGAAACACCAACTCTATAGACAACAACCAGCTGGCCACTTATGAGTTAGAGGACCTGCTTGTAGTCTGTAATCCTAATTTGTTTATTGAAGAAGGGATCTTGGATGATTGGGCTATTGATAATCAAGACTTTGACCCATCTAGTCACACAAAAGAGGTCGGGTTGGGGGTCTACATGATTCCTGAACCCAATACATTCATTCCTGATTTAATCAAAGATTGAGAGTAACCCGAACAACAAGGAGAACATTTCTAGGAGCTATACTTTGTTGGGTTGAGATTCAGGATGGGGGATGGTGGTGGTTTAGTGTTAATATCTCTCAAAGGAGACAAATATTATTCAACCGCGAGATTCACTTTTAGCTGTGTGAACAACACAACCAAGTATGAGGCTCTTATCCACAGTCTCAAATGGGCTCAAAAAAGAGGTATTAAATGCTTGTGGGTTTTTGCTAACTCGGAGTTGGTTGTGAATCAGGTCAGAAATTTAAATGCAGTAAAAAATGACATGCTTAAAAAATATAAATATTGAGTGTGGGACCTAATTGAATACTTTAACACATTTAATTTGGTTGTTGTCCCAAGAGACCGAAATAAACATGTAGATAAACTAGCTGCCTTAGGTGTCCAATTCGAGATTCCAAAGGAGATTCATAATGTAGAAAGGTAGCAATATATGAAAATTGTGGCTAGGCCTTTAGTACCTGAAAATAGTGTGAGTTGGTAGGTTTTTGACAACGATGAGCAGATTGTGATTTTTTTGATAGCCGAAGCAGAATTCGTTGAAGAAAATCAGTCAAAGTGGAAAAAGCAATACAATGATGAAATTATACAACTACAATCGAACAAGTTGCCTAAGGGGTTGGTAACGTTAGATTCAATCTTCAATTCTGATGATTATTTGAGGAAAGAAAAATGCAATATGACCATCAAGCAAGAGCACTATGAGGCCATCGAGATATTCAAAGGTAAGCTACTTAAATTGGGCAAAGTGTGTACTAGGGAGGAGAAACAAGCTTTTAGTCTGTTTTGTCAAGAATTTATTGGTGTTTTTGCTTGGGAATACAAATATTTGAGAGGTTTTGACCCAAACTAGAGTAGCACACCATCGAACAAGAGCCTAATGCAAAGCTCAAAAGACAAAAACAGAGACCCCTGAACCCCAAGTTTGAGCATTTAATGAAGGTCGAATTGAGCAAACTGATTGAGAGCAATATAATTTACCTAATTAAACACACTTCTTGGGTCTCTAACTTAGTCCTAGTAAGAAATAAAAATGGGGAAATAAGGCTGTGTGTTGACTTTAGAGACTTAAATAAGGCTTCCCTCAAGGATCATTACCCGTTCCCTTCAATGGAGTAGATTTTGCAAGTAGTCTCGGGTTCCAAAAGGTTTTCTTTGCTTGATGGGTATTCTAGCTACAATTAGAATTTGGTTAAAAAAGAGGATCAATTCAAAACAACATTCACAACCAAATGGGGAACCATGGCCTATCGAAAATTCCTTTTGGTCTATCTAATGTAGGGGCTACAGTCCAAAGGGAAATGGACATGGCCTTTCATGGCCTTATGAAAAAAATTGTTCTAGTGTACTTGGATGATATTATGGTTTTTTCTAAAAATGCTAACGAACACCTTGAACATCTTAGATAGATCTTCCAAAGGTGTAGGGAGTTCAAAGTCTCTCTTAACCCAAAAAAATGCATATTTTCTATCCATGAAAGCAAGCTTCTAGGACATGTTTCTAAGCACAAAATCTCTATTGATCTTAAGAGAGTTTCAGCCATCCTAAAACTACCTTTTCCAACACACAAAAAGGGCCTACAAAGCTTCCTAGGTGGGATTAAATTCGTGAGGAGATTCATACCAAATATCAAAGCCTTGTTGCAGCCCCTCACAACAATGTTGAGGAAGAATTTTCCTTTCAGTTGGAAAAAATAGGGTAAGAGGATATTCGAGCAAATAAAAGAATCCCTTTCAGCTACTCAAACACTCATAAATCCAAATTACAATAGATATTTTATCTTGTATGCTTATGGACGAGTTGTTTCAACAATGTTGTGCCAAAAAAATGAAGAAGGCTTGGAGCAACTTGTGGCCTTCTTCAACCAAGTATTGCATGATTATGAAATTAAGTACTCTTTTCTAGAGAAACATGTATTTGCAGTAATCGTAAATCTAAAAAAAATTGGGCACATGTCGAATAACAAGTTTTTTTTGCTAGTTGCACACCCTACTGTGAAAGACTTCATGTTGAACAAGGATGCAAGTGATAAGAGGGTTGGGTGGATAAAAAAAGTAATGGAGTTTGATGTTGAGATACAAGTCACCAAGTTGGTTAGAGGCAAGGTATTGTGTGAACAGCTAGATTAAAGCACAAAAAACAACATAGAAGAAGGTACAAACATTGCAATGGTGTTGAATGATAGAGAGCAACCTTCAATTCTAGCTCCTAGCACAAATTGGGTGTAGAAAATTATTCACTATTTGTAGACTGGTGAGTGTCTCAAAGGACTAGATAGGACCAAGAGAAGATATTTTAGGTTACATGCTATTCCTTATACTATTGTGGATGGTGTTCTATTCAGATATGACTTCAAGGCATGTTGTTGAGGTGCATTGAACCTGATCAAACATAAAAGTTGTTAGAAGAGTTCCATGGTGGTTTTTCAGGAGGTCACTTTGCAGTGAGAACCACAACCCTCAAGATAATGAGAGATGGTTATTATTGGCCAGATATCTTTAAGGATTCTTTCACTTGGGTAAGGAAATGTGAGAATGTGCATTATTTGCATGTAAATAAAAGTTTGTAGCTCTACCTCTGAGTCCTATCCAGGTTGAACAACCCTTTGCTAAGTGGGGGCTTGATTTTATTAGACCAATTAATCCACTTTCGAGTGTCAGACACAAGTGGATCTTGACAACCACCGATCATATCTAATAATGCATTGGCATTCATTGGTCTAAAAATATCTGATTGGTCTGTAAAAAATAATATCTTTCTAAATACCTCATCTAATTATTACCTGCAAGGTAATGGGCAAGTATAATCAACCAATAAGAATCTGATTAAAATAATCAAAAAGACTATTGAAGACAACCAGAAATTCTAGCACGAGAAGCTCAAATTAGCCCTTTGGGCTGATAGGATAACTCCCAAGAAGGATATTGGTTGTTCTCCATACATCCTTACATATGGTAAAGAGGCCAAGTTGCCTATCTCTATCGAGTTTCCAACTCTAAGCTTCATCAAAGAGCTTGAATTACTAGAAGAAGGGCCCATGGAGGTGAGGCTTGCAGAATTGATGGAATTGGAAGAAACCAGAAGAGAGGTATGGAAGAGACTTGAAGTACATCAAGCTCAAATGAAAAGCTCCTTTGAAAAAAGGGAAAAACTAAGAGAGTTTGTTGTTGGGGATTTTGTCCTTAAGTGGGATGAGCAAAAGAGCAATCTAGGAAAGCACTCAAAGTTTGATGCTCTTCAGGGATGGCCCTATGTTATAACAGAATGCAAGGAGCAGAATTTATTCTAGCTCTTAAGGCTGACCAAAGAAGTACTACCAATCCTAGTTAATGGGATTCACCTGAAGCAGTGCTTCCAAGTTTTGAAGATACTATTTTGTACTATAGTAGATTAGCTGCAAATAAGTGCTTCTGAAGCACATTTCCCTTTTAGTTTTTCTTTCAATAAGTGCAGCTACACATGTTTTTCAGGAAACTAGGGCCTAGTTGCTGCTATTTGCTTTTGTTTTTTTTTCTGCTGCTGTTTGGAGGTGTTTTCAAGTTTGATTCATGAGTTTTCTAAGTTGGAAGAGGGAAGAAATGAATCCATTCCCAATGGAATTGCATAAGGAAAGTAGCCTGATGCTTATCACACAAGCATCTCGTAGAGGTCACCAAAAGTGTTATCAAATTTTCACTACAACTCAATTTGATGGAGCTGGTTTGTTCAAAGTTTTATTCTAAGGTGAAAAGTTAAAATTAACCTCTGCATATGTTTAACCATTGCAAGTGTTCAAATTATTTTGGAGTTCCAAGATGCAATGTGTTTAAGTTGTTTATTTTAATTACAACATTAAGAGAGAAGAGATGCTTTCATTTTGTATTCAGTTGCAGTGTTCAAACATTGTTTTACATGAAAGGAAAATATACAAAATTGAACAAGTAATTTATAAATTTTGGATTTATATTCATTGGGTAATGAAGAAACAAATGTCCCACACAAGCCATGGAAGTAGCTATGACAATGTAGAAACAAGAGCATTCTACAATATTGAAGATGAGAAATAAAAGAAGAGACATAAGAGTGAACATAATCATCGTTTCCTGTAAGTCTTCAAGATGATTCTGGAATGGTGCACCATCCTTGTCCTCGGGCTCTAGATAAATATGCAAGAGACAATGAAAATGTTGCTAGAGCTTTGACTATGAACATTCCTATGTGAATTATCAACAATAATGGAGAATGTTTCCAATGATACATTGAAAAAAACTAAGCAAGATCAAGAGAAGTTATAGAAGCCAAAGAGGAAACATCATGATACCATATTATTTTTATCTAACATTTTTTTGTTTCCATGTGCAGGTATAGGACAAATCATGTTGTTGATCCATATTGAATATCATAAAGCATGTGGTGTAAAACGGGCTCTCACAAGGGTTGAGACCCGACATGCTACCTCCAAAGCATCCAAAGAGGTATAATGAAAAAAAAGATCCAAAAATTCCCAAAGAGAGATAGCCATCAAGTGAATGCATCATAAGTGTCAGAAGGACTCAAACAAGTGACCACCTAGGATAGTCAATTCAAGTGTAATGAAATGAACATCACAGGTGATCCATTGCTCAAGTGAATTGTCGACAATTGCACCATCACAAGAGGTGATAGTGAATAGGAATACATAATTTCCTTGTTTAAAACATCCATTACACATGAACCAAGAAAAAAAATGAGGGTTTCATATTTTAAAACCTTCCATGCAATTATTGCATTCACATCATAAGGTTGTTGTTTGAAGAGCATAAGGTGACATTACTAATAGTGGATTCAAAGAGAATTGAAATCTAAATGTGTACAAGATAAAACAGTGTTGATCTAACACAAAAATGTGGGAGTAAAGTGAAGTGTGCATGATTTGAAACTTTCAAATGCATCTAATGGAGGAATCAAGTGAACAAAATGACCATCAAGTGGCCTACAATAGTATCACAGTGGCTGAAAGCAAGTGTTACCTGATGAGAAACTAGAAGAATATCTAAAGGGAAATGAATTTGAAGACAAGTTTCTATGTGCAAGTGAATATAAACAACACAACAATGGCATGTAAACAATGCAATCAAAAGATACATGAAGAACAATGTATTTATACTATGGTAACCAATACTAATATTAAACCATGGTTACAAAGAACATGAATGCAATGGTGTATAGTTTCATTTTCAGAACAAACTCCACACAAGCCTCACATGATGTTCTCCAGAATGCACAAATGGAAGAATATTCAAGTTTAGAATGGGGAAAACCTAGTTTCATGTGTTGTGCCCACAACTTGGGGAGCCAAGTATTTTCTCTCAAGAGTCACAATACCCACTTAGGGTTTTAGAATGAAATGAAAAATGTAGAGGAAGGGTATCAAGGGTTCAAAACCTTTCCTTCACCCTCAAAATAATGTGGTGCGAACAACAGGTTGCGGCCCAAGAGGGTCAAGTTCCACAGTCAAAAGATTGAGATTTCACTGAAAAATGTATTCATCTATAGGTGGGGCTGAGCCCAAATTTTATTTTACAAAGAAAAGGAAGCACAGTGGCCGTGGCCCATGCAATGGTGGAACCAAAAAAAAAAACTACTTTCTACAAAGAAAGCTCGATGGATCATGTTTCAAAGGTGAATACAAACACTAAGGAGGATGTTGAGGGTTTGAGCCCTCAGTGAAATGATTTCAAAACTAAAAATGTAAGCTACAGGCTTGTGGACATGGAGGTCTAAAAATTCTTGAACTAGAAAAGATTACACTCAAAGAAAAAATTTTGTAGTCAAATACAAATCTTGTGTTTACATTTTGGAGGACGAGCCCTAGTTACTTTCATTCAACAATGAAGGAAGGAATATACAGTGGCCGCGGCCTATGTGGATGATTGAGCTTAGAAAGCACATAATCTTCATTTTTTTTTTTGTGAAAGAAAGCTTAGTAAAGGTTTATTTAATAGGGAAATACCCTTAAAAGGAAAAGAAATGGAGGATAGTAAAACTTACCTTCATGTTTTTGTAGAGAAGCTCGATGGGAATCCGTGATCAAAGCTTCACAGGTGGTCCAAACAACACTACATGGTTAGCCATATGAATGGTGAGAACATCGATGCCACACATGAACATAATGAAATGCATCAGAAACCATGGAATCCACGGCCTTGAAAGGCCATATTTTCCATCAAAAGAGCCAAGGAAATCATAAACATATAGTTAAAAAACTTACCACATAATGTGGAGGGCTGAATGCATCTAGGTTCGAAGGAGGTAGAGCTTGGTGGTGGCCGAAAAGACCAAACCTTAAGTCTCCCCATGGTAGTGCAAACAGAGCCACATTTTCTCCAAAGGCCATGATGCAAATGATGGGTAGAATGAACATTTCAAAACCTTTTGTATATTAGGGTTTTCCCCATAAAGTTGGCCGATGTGATTTTTATCACATTGATTTTGTTTTCCATGCTTTGCCTTGTTGATATTTCATGTGCCTAGGCCGACATAATCCTATGGCTTATTTTTTTCTGTTATTCTGGTTTTTATAGAAAATCAAACACATATATGCACATGGATTGTAATAGGGTACCCCTTTCTATCTTGGAGATTTTTCATCCCAGGTAGCCCTCTAGAAGTCTCGAGCAATAGCTTTAAGATCATCAAAAAAATTCCTAAGTAAATAATGGAAAATATATTTTTATGATTTTTTGTATAAAAATGAATTATGTGAAGGAGCATCATTGTAATATTTGGTTTTTTGCAAGAAATAAATGCAAAAAATCAAAATGATTGAAGAAAAAGAGGGAAATTTGGAAACTTGAAGGCGAAAAATGGAAAAATCAAGAGGGCCTTAACACTTTGTAATTTAGAAATTGTAAGATGTAAAGCACTAATCAAGCAATGTTTCTATAAATTGCTTGATTAAGTTGCTATTTTAAATGCAGTTTAAGTACACTTCAGTTCAAAACGAGACTTTCTATTTCCAGATGCAGTCTTGGGCGAATTTAGGCAAGAGGTGTTAAGTGGAAGTTTCTATTTTCAATTTCTAGTAGTTGGGGCCTGATTTTGAGTGGTTTTTTGGATCAACTTTGGATGATGGAAATTTTCTAGATTTTTGAAGCCATTTGGAGCTGTTTTGAGGACTATTTTTTAGGGTTTTCGGGGAAATTCGAAAATGAAGATGAAATTTCCTTTTTGAAGGATAGCAGCTTGGATTTTTCTATTATTGGAACCATAAGGTCACAATGGTCTATAAATCCTAGAAAACTTGATTTTCTAAGAGTTTAGGATCATTCAGTTTCTTGCTTTCTTAGTGATTTTGAGAGCTTTATAAACCATATTTTGATGACTCATTCCTCCACTAGCAATAAAAATAACATATTTCTCCTTCTCTCCCTTTTGTCATAATACCATGGTGATGTTGTGACTTTGTTGTGATTCAAACTGTCAAATCCTTCTTTGTCCTGTTATTGTGGGTGATTGTCAAATGTTGCAATAGATTCAAGTTGCACATTGTATTATGTCCTAAGAGTCTTTATGCAAATTATTGATGAATTGAAAGCATTATGGTGAGTTGTGAGAGTTAAGTGTTGTCAAAGTAGTGTTGTGAAGTTAAGTGTAATCAAGATCTCTTTTTTTTTTCTTCAATTAATCATATTGAGTTGGAGTTTGATTTTTTGGTTTTTCCTGCATTTTCCCCTGAAGATTGCATAGGTTAGGTAATTAGTTGAAATGGAAGCAACCCTCTCTAGAGATTCACTCTCACCAATTGGTTTACCCACAAACCAGAGAGTGTTTCCATGTTGAGGCAGTATAAACAAGCCCAACTTGTTTGAGTGTGCAATCCTAATCTCCAACACTAGCTCCAGGCAATAATGCACAAAAGGGACCATATACTGTAGGAGACTACAAAACCATAGCTTGTATGCCAACTAACATTCGTTAGTGGCCACTTTCATTCTTTTGCAAGCTGCTTCCTGAAGACTCTTAGGGTTAGTTTTGAGGATGGGATCATGAATATTATCCGATTCTTCCATTATCTGGGTCTGGTCCCTATGGGATTTATTTTTTGCGGCCCACCTGTGGATCCACTTCGGCTGCTCTAGTATCCCAAGCGAAGCGTAAGAGTTTTAATGGAAAATATTAGCTATTGGTGTTGCACACATGGTGCCAAACAAGCTTTGGGCCGCCTCTCCTTGTGCTTCCATCTGAGTATTTTGGGCCATTTTAGGGTGCTATGGATTTCTGTGATGCTCAAACTTATTGCAATTCACTTGTATCCTTCAACAATTCTGCACTGAAAACTCTTTGCATTGAATAGTGTACTCAGGAAGCTTTTCATAATGTTATTCTTTCGCATGCAACACTTAGCTTTTTATTGACTTAGAGTTGTAGACAACAGTTTCCTTTCTACATTAAACTCGACATGTACCACCAACTCCTTTGCTCATGCAAAATGAATTTCTTGTCCTTTTGAAAGGACAAGAATTCAAAATGACAGTTAGTCATCATGTCCTACGACATGATTTCTTGGAAAAGTGAGCTGACGATTGAAAGCATACAAAACCTTTCGCATGATTTGCAATTAATATCCTAGAAGAATGACTAAGCCAAAGATGCAATGAGTACTCGAAAAGATTTGAGTTCATCCTTGGAGACTCGAAAATGCCTGCAACATGACACATCAACACCTAATCGTATGGATGATCACTTGGAATTGCCACCGATTTGTGCTAATTAATTACTTCTCCTTAACTTCGCACACAAAAATTCATACATAGTGTTGGGACTTTCAAATTTTTCAAATTTCAAGTGCCTATATTGAAAATTTTACCTTTTCACACTCAAAAGTGCACCTAAAAAATCTCCTTAAGTGACCTACATTGGAGGGTCACAATTCAAAGATAGTTGATTTTCAAGACAAACCCCATGACAAGCACATTCAGTGGGCATATGTGAATAGGCATGTCGATTTTCAGCCTCCCATGATAAGTTTTGATAGGGTTTTGAAAAGCGAACTTGGAGGGTTTTGACATTGTTTTGTTGTTTGCAAACTCTTTGTCCTACAAGTTGGCCTCCTATTCAAGCTGATATCTCATAGTTGGATGATCGTAATGGAAAAAGGATTGTTTCTCTCCATTCTCCCTATATTCATGTGCTACCTGGTCTAGTTTTAGAGTGTCATAATTTGATTTTCTATTTTTTTGAGGTCAAAAGAAAATGCAGATTGTTCACCTTTTGTATTTGCATTTCTAATATGTTTCAAGGTGGTCAACATTGACCCCTAATATCTCATGAATATTGATGATTGAAAAAAATCCCTCTTGCACACATACTTAGTGTACCTAAATGGTCTAATGCTTCTAGTGGTGGCTTCTCAGAAGTTGATTTGGTATTTTTTCAAAGAGGTGATTGAGTGATTTTTAATTGGTTTTGAACAACTACATTTGTAGAAAAGTTTGACTGAGCAACTTTGACAGTGAATATCTTTCACCTTGTGATCTATTTTTCTAAATTGTTTGTTTCACTCCATTCTTGGGTCAAATGTCTACATTCATATAATTTTTCATGGCTCCAGAAGGCCATTTGACGTGTTTCCTAGGGCAATTCCAGAGACTTCTTGGCTAATTTTGACCATTTTTCAAATATGCCAGAAAACAAATTTTAATGACAACCCAGTTTGAATTTTCTCACTAGAAGCATTCAGAAGCTGTGCCAGGACAATTCAAGTTTAAAACTTGTTTATTTTTATTTATTTTTAGTCAGGCCCACAAGGGGATCTGACATGTGCATACAAATGAGGAGGCATTACAATGGAAGCTAGATGATGCTACTAGAATTATTGATGAAGTTGATATGGGATAAATTTCAAATAGATAAAAACTCATCAAATAGTTTGTGTTTTCTTGGAAACATGAAAATGGATAAAGGATGACTGGTTTCCTATACAAGTTGATTTAGAATTGGTATTTTATCCAAGAAAATTCTTACAACATCAAGATCAAACTTTAAAAACTAGGAGTCAAATTTCATCAAATAAGTAACATATTGGCTATTGTATCCAATCAGGGACAATTGGCATCTATAATAGGAAGATAGAACAAGATTTCCTTTTCAAGGTCATCAAAAGTGAGTTCCTAACATAGCATTTTGTGGTGATCAAGTGGACCTTTTAGGAAAAATGCAAGCCTAGATGGCTATGTTCTCTACATTGAGAAAGAGGAGATTCAAATGTGCTTCAAGAAGAATGTGAGAATTTACTTTGAGGTCATATGAGGCTAGAAAACAACTACCACACTATGCAATTTATGCCTATGTAGCCACCACTTTGTGCAGACAATAGTTGCATAATCATCAGTCCTTTATGGGAAGCTACATCGCATGAAATTTGAAAACACTTGCATAATGCAACTATCTCATTTCTACCAACTGCATAATGTGATAGTTTCATCATATGAAAAATGACAATGCAAGTATACCACTATTGATCTATTCTTTCTCCCCATTTGAGTAATTTCAAATTATTTTTCAAGCTTCTAGAGATGTGAAAAGCCTCACTCTCTCAACAGGTAGTTAGTGAAAAATAAGTGATTGAAGCCTTGTGCGATGAAATGAAGAAATCCAAAGCATACAACCATCCATCTTGTCGATTATTTTTTAATAACCACACTAATCTCTAGAAATACCTATGGACTTTTCCATTTCCAATTATTAGTACTTCCAAAGGGATTGGCCAATGAACAAATAGAGGTTGCAAGACTTAAATTCCTACTCTTCGGGCTCTGTGAAACCTGGGAGGGTGATCCCACAATTTATACTTAAACCCTTAGCACAATCACAATCAAATACATTGTAAATAATAGATATCTCTCATAAAGCCAATCAACAATATGCATCAAATAAGTTGGCAGCTTATTTATCAATGTTACACATATTGAGCATGAGAGAATACAAACAACAACTACAATATCTCTTTAATAATTTTATGATTTAAAAATTGAGTAGCAAATGAATCAACACTGAGAGTGAAACACAAATACTCTGCATGAACCAGTGTCTTTATCCCAAGCACGAAGTCAATACCATTCAATGTGACCTAATAACAATTCAAATGATAGCACCTATAACCTCAAGAAATATTGCATTACAACATTTCTCTATGACGTTCATGTTTATTACTACTTACTGATATCCTAGCACCTAGTTCTTATAAGTCATTTGTCTCACACAAACAATTACATTAATTCATTGAATCAACAAGCAAGCATGAAACTAAACATCCATCAGGCAAGTGATGAAGACAAATGAAAGAAATCCTTGATTACTTTCACTCATAACTCATAATACGCATACAAGGAGAGACAATAGCCATGAAAATGATATTACTCTATATTATAAATGCTATATCATTATCAGATTTGCATGCATGAGTATGAACTCCAAAATAAACTTAAAGAAAGACTCTAAAACTTGCTTCGTATTATCTTGACAACTTCACATTATTAACTCAAAAAATTTCTAACTCTTATGCTTCTGGCCCTAAATTCCTTCTTATAGAGATGGAGTAAACAAGCTTCAAACCAAATAGTACACATGTCATGATTTCATTGGACCACTTGTAACAATATTCCATTTTCAGTTATACTTGAGTCTTCAGGTGTAGTAAATAAACATGAGGTAAAATTTCCTTCAACTCTTTGTAGAAAGCAGGTCCCACCTCAAAAAACATCATTAGTTTGTTACAATAGTATCAAAATATTCTCCATGCACTCAAAATATTCCAACTGTGGGGAAAATAAAAAAAACAAAACTTACAAAGCAAGATAAGGAAAGTAGACAAAAAGTTAAAATTCGTCAATCCACATTAGCACCACTTGTTATTCATTTGAATTTGAGGAGAGAATAATAGTTTACCATGTTATACAAAAAGCCTAATTTGTATTGTATTTAGGCTATGTATTATTCTTCTCCTGTCCATTAATCCTTAGATTTAATTTCCTTTTCCACTCATAATCACCTTCCCATAAGAGCAAATGCATCAACAAAGAGTAATGGGGAAAATACAAAGGGAGCACCTCCTTTTTCAGATTGAGAAAATCTTCATGCATTCGTTTAGCAACAAAGTTAGCATAATCAAAGCTAGTGTTTTGATTATGATGTTGTATATCTGCCACCATCACCAGTAAATTAGGAGTTATTATAACCTCAAAGTCCTAAGCCAATACTTGATTTAAACAATAATAAGTATTTTTAAAATAGTCTTGAAACTCCTTGCACTTAAAAGGCTCAACATCCTTAGCAGTGAATCTCTCCCTGCTCCTTTTGTGTCACACAAGCAATGATTCTTTAAATGAAAATTTTCTCCTCTCATACTCAGCATACAATTCAGCACATCTGAATTTTGTGGTATAATTTGGATTCAACCCAAATACATCTATCATATTATCCTTTGTTACCTCCAAAATTAGATCACCATTTTCACTTCTAATTGTCCTGTCAATACGGTTTTAGTGCCTTACAAGTTCCATCATTAAATCCACTTCTACAAACAAATTTGGGACCACCAACTTTCCAAGATTCAATCCCCATAAAAAAACATGTGGGCTTGCTAGAATTTCATCTATTGAAAGCATACCGAAACAATTTCTAGCCACTCTGGGGTTGGGTTTTTTCACCAATTTTGAAAGCATTATCAATCAACCTAGTGGTCACAATAACTTGACCCATGGGAATTTTACCAATTCCTGACCCTCCCTCTTTGACACCACTAGAGACCTCTTGCATAATTTTTTATGTTTCTTTCTTTTCACTTCTAGACCTAGTGGACATTGTAGGAGTACTTGGCAAAGGGTTGGGAACTTCCATTGCCTTAGACTTAGCTTCAAGTGAAGCATTTTGAGTTTTAAGTCTTTTAACCCTCTTCTATTTTGGTCTCCTTTTACGTCTAACATTAGATTCACTAGGTTCTGGGTCACTCATGTTTGCAATGAAAGTGAAACTAGGGCTTACAATTTCTCATGACCAAAAGGAATCCTTTACAATTATAATGGAACAAAACACTACTTTTGAATAGGATAGTTCACCTCAAAATTTATGCAGTGTTCAATTACCAAATTGAAATTACCAATAATTGAACAAATGGACAATTCCCCAATTTCCTATCAATTCTTCATGACATTCATCTCAATACTTCAATTAGAAGGAAATAATTGTTCTACTTACCCAGGTGAAAATTATGCGATTCTAGTTATCGGTAGTCTCTGGAGCTTGCCTCACAACTTCTTCAACTTCTGGTATCCTTTTTTCTATCCAATGAATTCAAACACACAATCAACCATGTATCTACTTTCTGTTATGACCAAAGGAGAGAGGCATGCCACCATTAATACTTGATAGTAAGCTCGCGTGAGCGAACATAAAATTAGCCGTTCAGGTTTAAACCCTGATCCTCAATCCTTCAACTTTAAAACAATATCAATTATTACAAATGCATCTCTCCACCTTCCTCTTTGCTTTATACAAAATCCTTAGGATTTCACCACGTTGCATCTTCATTAAAAAAGTTGTTGCTCATCATTGATGTACTTCATCCTCACCCAGCTTCATCAGTGATGCAATTATTCCATGCAATGAAATCTCAACCCTTGGATCTGTGGCCCATTCCCTGATCACATTCATTTCCATCACTCCCCACCAATTCAACTTTGTACCTTGGGTTCCATTAGCGATAGGAGATATAGTGAAAGCATCTTATGTCAACACGTACACCTGCATGAAAAAAAAATGGCACAAAAGTATCACAAATAAGATGTACCCAGATTAGCGAGAGAAACCTTATGAGTAACTTCATCACTTGTCGCTAATCAAAACTAAGGCTTTGGAATGGGTCAGCAATAACCGATAAAATATTAGGCCATTCCTCATTGCTAATCATCCTCATAAGATTTGCAAGAAATTAGCGATGAGAGATGATCACAATGTCATTGTGTATCACATATCGCTAATTGAAAATTTATCACTCAAAACAAATCAGCGAGAAGTGATGCAAATAAGATCATAAGGCTAGAAGGCATTGCTCATCGCTATTACAATATTGAGGGGTTAGAAACCATTAGCGATGAACGATCCTTCAATAATTCTAATAAATTTTCTCATCGCACATTTAAAAGTGAAGCTCTAACAATTATTCGCAATGAGTGATATCAAAGAGACACCACCTCATCGCTCATCGCTGATTTAGAATATACATCTCAAAAAGATCAGTGATGAGCAATAAAGATAGAAGGCCGATTGAACTTAAAAGAAAACCTTTAGGAATGTACTCATAAGTTGTTTTAATGGAGGGGACTTTCTAGGGTGATACAAAAGAAAATTCTTAAGGACTCCAAAACCATAATAATGCAAAGGATAATTTTTTTTAGAAAATGACCCAAAGTAGGCAATAGGGAGTCAACAACAAAATATAACATTATAAGTGCTCATGAATTATGAATCCTAAACCCTCAAATACCAGTCCTCCACTCAAAAGTGACAAGGATTTGAGATGGAACATTCAATTTGTGAGTTCCATCAGTGGCTCCGACTGGGGATGTATGCCTCCTGCAGCCATGGCGAGATCCCAAGAATCTTAGGTTGAAGAAGAGAAAAATTTGGATTAAAAAAAATGACCCCAACCAAGGAGACAAGGTAGTAGGACCAAAGAAAACACAACAAAAGCAAACAAACCTATATACATAATATACAAAATCAAAACGCACATGGAGAAAGAAATACTCAGGAGAAGTATGGCTTTAAGAACTGTCCATGCACTGGCAATTCAAAAAGTTCACCTATTAAGCTCTAAAGGAAATATGAATCTTCACCATGAGTGCTAACTATCAAATAAGAGCTAGTCCATAAAGCTTCAAATTTTCCATGCTTGCCCTTATCCTTAGCCCTTGCATTCCAAGCTAAAACCATATTGTTTACTTCAAAAAATTTGGGTGAATCTCTCTTGTCATATAGATGCTTAACCTGCAATTGCATCCTCATTTTTTTAGCTTGAGATTCCCTCTTGGTCTCATCTAACTGTACCAAATTATTTTTTTTTTGTTACATATCATCACAGATTTCTTCATCATATTTCTACACAAACTTATACATTTTAAGTAGGTTATTTTGTGGCAATCTAGCCTCTAAACCATATACTAAGCCAAATGGTGAATAACTAGTAGCCTTTTTACAGTCACTCTATCTGCCTAGAGTTCCAATTTCAACTTTGAGTCCCAAGCTCTTTTGTTCTTTTCCATAACTCTCCTGATTATCTTTATCAAGCTCTTATTACTAGACTTAGCTTCACCATTTCCCTAAGGATGGTAAGGTGAAGACTAAGAGACTTGCATGCCATGTCCTTCATAGAAATCTTTGAATTCATCTGATCTAAAGAACATAGCATTATCTAAGATGATCCTCTTAGGGACTCCAAATCTAATGAGAATATTACTTAACAGAAAATCAACTACCACCTTGCTTGTTTCCTTTCTTATAAGTATTTCTTCTACCCATTTTGTAAAATAGTCAGTGGCAACAAGAATCCATGAATGACCTCCACTAGATTTTTCTAGTATTTCCCTGATGAAATCAATTCCCCATTGTTGGAAAGGGGCTTCAACTGTCATAGGCCTCAGTGGTAAGTTCCCTGAAAACTTCAATTTTCCTGAGAACCATTAACAAGCATCACAAGTTTTAACAAATTTTTTAGCATCCATAAAAATTGTGGGCCACCAAAATCTAGCTCTCAAAATATTTTGTGTAGTGGTTTTTTCCATGTAATGACCACCACATACCCCATTGTGCATTTCCCGTAGAAGTTCCAATGCTTTCTTTCCATCTACACACTAGAGAAATACACTATCCAATCTCCTCCACCATAACTCATTGTCAATAATCACATACTTGATAGCATGCAATTTCAGTGTTCTTCTTTCCTTGTCAACCATATCAACATGACATTGCAAGGTTTGTAGATACTGGATAATTCTTCTATACCATCTGTATGTTTTCATATCATAGAGAGGTGCAATATTAATTACTTCAATCTAATTAACTTGATTAGATTCCAAATTTTCCTTTGGGCCATTAATTTGGCTAGGCCCTGTCCTCTCACCAATTTGGTAATTTGGACATCAATGTTGAATTCTTAGATCATGTTGATCCATCTACACCTTATTCCTTTTGTCTCTTGCTAAGTGAAAATTTCCTTCACAGTAGCACTTGGTACAAAAGCTACAACTATAGCCCCTTGCAGGTAAGTTCTAAAACTCTTCACAGCTTTTACAAAAGCATATTACTATTTCTTAGTAGTGTCATATTTCAATTCTGCAGCTTGTAAAGATTTATTAGAAAAAAATGCAATAGGTTGTTCAAAACCTTCTTCATTTTTTTGTAGTAAGACAACAACAATGGTATGAAATGAGGCAAAAGAGAAAATGTGCATTGGTGTAGAAAAATCAGGAGATTTCAAAACTAGAGCTTCTTTAATAGCTTGCTTTATTTTCTTGAAAGCTTGACTAGGTTCTTGACTCCAAAGCACCTTTTCACCCTTCTTTAGCATTTTGGAAATAGGTCTTTTGATTTCGGAAAAGTTGGTTACAAATCTTCTCAAAAAATTTATCTGTCCAAAAAATGACTAAATTCCCTTGACATTTTTGGGTTGAGGGATCTTGTCAATAGCTGCTACTCTTTCAAGGTCTATTCTTACTCCTTCCTTGGACACAATGTGCCCTAGCAACCTTCCCTTAGTGACCCCAAAGGAAGATTTCTTTGGATTCAAAGATATTTCATATTCTAGTGACCTGAAAAAAACCTTCTCCAAATGCATGCAATGATCTTCTTCTTTCTTAGAATAAGTACTCAAGTCATATTGATATATAGCCATAAATAAATTGATAAAATCTAAGAAAGCTACATCCATAGCTCTCTAAAAAGTGGCACCTACATTTATTAAGCCAAAAGGCATCTTGACATAAACATAGATACCCCAAGGAGTAGTAAATGTAGTCTTGTACTACTCAGACTCCTTACCTTTACTTGATTATATCTTGAAAAACCATCCATCATTGATAGTAACTCACAGCCAGCTACCTTCTGTACATAGCTTCCATGTTTGGTAACGAATAATTGTCCTTTAATGAGGATACATTCATGTTCCTGAAATCAACACATAATCTCATATCACCATTCTTTTTTCTTACTAGAACTAGATTAGATACCCATTAAGAGTTTCTAATGGGTTTTATAATACCAACGTCCCTCAACTTTACCAACTCCTCTTGCATCTTGGGAGCTAAAGTACAATTAATTGGTCTCTACTTTTTTCCTAAAAGGCTTTGCATCTTCCTTTAAAGGAATCTCATGTTGAAACAATTCCTCTCTATAAGCCTTCAAGTCATCATATGACCAAGCAAAGACATGCCTATATTTTCTAAGGAAATTAACATTTCCTTCACCTTTGGCTTCATCTTCTTTCCTACATAGACTTTCTTTGGGGCATTTATAGTCCCTAGGTTCACTTCCTCTAGGTCTCCTGAGTAAGCAACAACTATTTTGGCCTTGTTAGTATCTTGACTATCAAAGACCCTTTCAAGAGCTACAAGGACTTTGGGGATTTTATATGTTTTTAATTGGATGACCTCTTTTCCAAAAACCATGTCTTTTCCATCAACATTTTCAATAAATCCAACAAAATCAATCTCTTGACCTTCATATCTATCAAGACAATTTAGAAACCTAAGGATATCCTCAACATCATTAAAAAAATTCCAATTATATACATTATCAGGGATGGATGGTCTGGTCTATATCTTAACCTTAGAAATTCCTATGAAAGTTATATAATCAGGTCTTAATGCAATATTAGCAAGTAAGTCAACTACTCTATTATGTCCTCTTTCCATCCAATCAATTCCAAAAGCATCAAACTGCTCAATGGAATCCCAGACATCATTCCTATATTGCCTTAGTTGGTTATTTTTACACACATACTTAGCTCTCACTTGGGATATCACAAGCTCAAAATCACCAATTACCATTAAATTTCTTATTCCATGATTTTCAACGAGTCTCAATCCCAATAATAAAGCTTCATATTCTTCTACATTGTTTGTAGAGACAAAATACAATATAAAAGAGAACTTATAGGTATTTCTAGTAGGTGACACTAATAAAATTCTTGCACTAGATCCTTCTTTGGATCTTGCACCATCAAAGTAAATTTTACACAGTCCTTTATGAGATACTCTTGAGACTTCATTTTCTATAGGTGCAGGACATCTCTTAATCTCTCTTGGTACTTCCTCTATATTGAACTCACCAATATCAATATCTATGAAAAGAATTGTGTCATCTTCAAGAACATGCTCCGACATATGTGGTACCCTAGGTTCTCTCTTTATTTGGATATTTTTACCATCAATGGGAAATGTGGCATAAGACATGTCACACTGCATATTGCCTCCCATAGACACACTCCATTTTAGTGATAATAAAATTCCATAGTTAGGTGGGATATCCACCACTACCACACTCATTTTAAACTCTTTTCCAGGGTAGGCTACCAATCTATAAGGAAGTTCATTTATCACACCTGTCATGGGGACCTCTCTAGCATCCATGGCATAAAATTTTCCATGAATGCTATCAACCCTTAACCCTCATCCATCCATGATTTTAACTGGCATGATATTGTTGGATGCACCAGAGTCAATTATATAATTTTGTTAGGATAGGTATTTACAAAATTTCCTAAGAAAATATAGGGAATCTCAGTAATCACTCCCTCAACTCCTTTAAATTTCTTGTCCTTTTCATTCAGTTTGGGTGGAATGAGCACCACCAAATCATTACAGGTTACAACACCATTGATAAGGTCTAGTTCCTTTTGTTTATGTTCCTCTACCCTCATCATTTCAAGAAAAGGCACAAATACTTTAACTTGGCTAAGTAACTAAAACATATCAACATGAATATATTAGGGAAGTTCAATTGAAGACATACCTTGTTTGTTGCTATTGTCTGTTGATTTTTGGTTGCTTTAGCCTTGTGTTTAGCATCCTTATGGCTTTCAGAGTTTGATTTTGTGTCTTTGACTTTTTAGCAGATGATTTTTGTCATTGAATAACTTTTGGCTTTTCTACTCTCTCTGCCCAAATTTTATCTCCCTTTCCTTATTTAACTTTGACTGTTTCTACCTTGTCATCAGGTTCATGTTCTTTTCCCTTAGCCTCTTGTTCCTTGATGAATAGAATAGCAAGACTACCTTGTTAACCTCCAATGGTTCTATTCCTCAAATGATAGGAACTCCTAGCTTGGGCAGCTAAGACTACAATATATTTTGAAATCTCCTCCTCAAAGGGTATTCTTAATGAAACACCATCTTTAATTGCCTCCAAATTGTAAATCTCAACATCACTATTGGAATCCTCATTAGAAAGAACTTGTTGATGATGTGCATTAGAATTTTTCCTTTGAATATCTATATCCACTTCATAAGAACCTTCATCAAAATAACATTCATTGTAGGAAACATCAAAATCACCCATAATCATAAGTACATCATCATCCTCTTGATCTTGTTGATCACAGTCTTCAGGTATGTCATCCTCTACTTCCACCATTTGTGCTACCACACATTTCTATGAAGAGTGTGGCATTTGGAAAGTCATACACCAAGGAGTATCCTCAACAAAATTTCTTGAATTCTTTTGTAGAGGGTCTGGAAGAAATCTATTTTGGGTATTCCTCTAATTGTTTAAGACAGGCTTCCCATTATACCAATTAGTATTGTATGGGTGGTCTTGCAATCTAGGGGGTCTTTCATTCCTTTGGTGGTTTTTAGGTTGAACCTTCTCTTGCTTTACAATCTTGTCATTGATAGTTTTCATAAAATTGTCAAGCTTGTCCTCAATTGTTCCCCCTTTAGCACTTGAACTCTTGTTTTCATTTTTTGAACTTTTGAAGAGTTTTGGATCATCTCTTATGCCAACTTTACCAGTTTCTCTACTAATATTTTCAATATGCTCCACCATTTTAAAATCTTCCCTTAATGACTGAGGATGCTTTTCTAGCAAGCGGTAACTCATTTTTGCATCAAAAGCATTGCAATAATTTACCAAAAAAAATGATCATTTAATTGTAGATGAGGAGGCAACCTTTTCCTAGCCTTTTGGAATCTTGTGTTAAACTCAACAACATATTCATTGGATCCTTTGACAATATTGTTAAATTGATTTAGCAAAAAGCTTGAATCAATCTTATCACCATATTTTTCTCTAAAAACCCTCTTGAATTCCTCCCAAGAGCCAATATTTTCAGCAGGTAAACTCCTATACCATTCTCGTGTATCCTCAATGAGAGACTGCATGAAAAACTTCATCATGACATCTTCTGCCTCCACCTCAAAATCATCCATAACATTAGCGAATGCTTTGAGATGGTCTTCACCACTCAAGGCATTATTTCTAAAAA
Source organism: Sequoia sempervirens (assembly GCA_007258455.2). Taxonomy (NCBI): domain Eukaryota; kingdom Viridiplantae; phylum Streptophyta; class Pinopsida; order Cupressales; family Cupressaceae; genus Sequoia; species Sequoia sempervirens. The sequence continues at coordinate 335,533,971 of VDFB02075321.1, read as the reverse complement.
AATTGATAAGAGCAAGCCTAAAATCCTTAGGGAATGGGTTAGGGTAACCGAGTATTCCAATGAAACATAGTTGTTGGTATCTATCTACTTGGAGTGGCCTCCTAGTACATGATCCCTATGGTCATCTTTGTGCTCATCATATTTCTTGTTGTTGGAGTGGCTACTATCTTTACCCTTTCCACTTTCACAATCACCTCCCCCTTTCTTACTTCCCTCATCATCTTCAAAATAAGAATTATCATTCCTATTTTTTCCTCCACCACCACCTCCCTGATCTCCACCCCCACTTCCTCCAAGATTGTGTTCATCACATTTCTTTGTTTGTGACTCGCTATCAATATGCCTAGAAGTTGAAGCCTCTGGGATATGGGTGGAGATTTTAAGGAATGCAATCTTCCTATCCATTTCTACATTAGAATCTATCATTTCCTATTTCTTCAAATCTTCTCACAGTTTTTCACTTTCCAACTACAACCTTAATATCTCAGGATCTGGAGGTACGGTAGATAGGGTTGAATCCACTTTGGCCTTATGTGTGGGGATTTCAATAGATGAAGTATTTGTATTGTCATTGGCTTTGAACGTAGTTTTCTTGGGCTAGTCAATAGTTATTTTCCCATGATCTACAAATGATGTTTTCTTAGTATTAACAAGAGGGTCTGAGGCTTTAGTTGTTGAGACAAATGTTGTATATGTATCAGTAGCTGAAGCTCCCATTGAGACTATTGCTTTAGGAATATCATTAGTTATCTTAGAGGTAGACTTGGACATATTTTCTTCAAATTTTTTATGCCTTGCAACATCTTATCTCTTTTTCTCCAAATTTCTCCTTCCAGCATATCTTACAAGTTGCTTAGCTTTATTCCGATCTTCCCTCTCTTTCAAAAGTTTCATTATTTTTTCTTCTTGTTCTTGAAACTTTAACTCTTCTTCTTCTATAGCTTTTAGTTCATTGTCTATGTCTTCCTCATTTTCTAGAATATCCCCATGCTCACTTGGGGCAGGGATAAAGTAAGGTTGATCAACAGCGTCTTCCTCAAGAGAAAACTGGAATGGATTAGGCTCATCAAGAGATTTACCTTGTGGCTTGAAATTATTTCCATTAAAAAAGAGCCAAGTCCACAAGTCAAAGGCTCAGATAATTTCTTATTCTTCTCTCAAAACTCCCACCTATCTTCCTCTCCTGAAATGTTTTGCTCAATGTCCAATACTTGTTTATTAGGAAAACTTCCTTGGTCTATGTTAGACCCTTGAACTTCATGGACACTAGCACTACTTACATCAATATTGAAAGTAGGAGATACATCAGGATGGGAATCAATGGACTTACTTGATTTAGAGCACTTCCTGACCCATTCATGTTTCTTTTCCTTTGTAGGTTCAGATTCTACTTTCTGCTTAGGGTGCTTCTTCGCATAACTTCTGGTTTTCCTTATAATGTCGAATACTACAAAATCCTTCTTCTTATATTCCATTTGAGAAGTAATCTTTACACTAGTAGTAGAGAACTCAGAGTTGCACCCAAAATACTAGGAAACAAAAAGTGATTGCACTTTGATTTTGTACTTGTTACTTCAGAAAAGACTTTAAACATTACCCGATAGAAGGTAGTAGAATGAAATAACACCTAACACATAAGACTTAGTATAATGGGACCAGTGCAATGGTGCAGGAGCACCTAGGCTGACCTCCATTTTGGGTTGAAAACAATTTTGGTTTGTACTGACCCTAGCCAGGCCAGGAATGTTGTTGTACTTGTGTTTTGGTTTGGAACTTAGAAGGTCTTGCATTTGTGGGTGAGGAGTTGGTCATTAGGACTAATATCTTCAATAGTTCATCATTTAGCATTAAATGTTGTTTTATCAAATTTAGGACAGCATATTTTAAATTTTATGAATGTGTTAATGTCACTTACTCCATGTTTGGAGTTGCTAAAGGTTAGTTAAGGGTTGTTAGCTCGGACTAAAGGAGTAGAGATCCTAAAGAGTAGGAAGATGGAAAGAGTTGCAAGAATAATGCAAATTGCATGGCAACATTGTTAGGTTGCATGCAATTCCATTACCTTGAAATCCCTTGAAATCAGGAAAGAACCTCGAGCCACTGCCCTTAAACTATGCAAATGGCATCAAAGTGGTTGGAAGAGACTCATAGTAAGATAGAAAGATCATTGTAATCAGTTAGTGGGAACAGGAATGAAAAAACAGTGAGCAGATTTTCTGGAATTTTTCTGTTTTGTAAATCCCGTGTGTTTTCAGGGCAGAGAGATATATGATCTACATGTAATTTCTTGGCATGGGATGAAGTTGATTATACATTTTTACTATCTTTCCTTTGAAAACAGTCCAATGCCAAGGAATTCATGCATCGTAGTTGAGTTTTAGGTTGCAAGAAATAAACTAAGACAGTATTTCCTGTTTCTGCCTACGCCACTTGTGAGACAGTGGTCTTTTAGACAATGTATTTATGGATTTAATATTGTGTTACTAGTTTTTAGGTGTTGAAGAACTAGTTTCATCTGGTATTCAAGTTATTTAGTGCATATTTATTGTTTTAAGTTCATAGTTCAGCATTACAGTGTGTTTTCTAGAAATACCACTATGTTTTGCAACAGTGTTATTATAGGCGTTAAATACTCAGATCTGACGCTGCATTCATGTTATTAGGATAGTATTGAGTCTTTTTCCTTTGTATATACAAGTGCAGTAGTGTAGAGTCTCTAAATTGAATCCTTATAATTATAATTTAGAGGGTTTTTAAATTTAGTTGTGAGCAGTCAAATAAGAAATGGCTCTCCCATGAAGTCGGCACATGGAACTTTCCTGAGGTTGATGGAAATGGTAAGAGAGCCATGCATTTGTAAATATTTAGTGGTAGGAACCTTTGGAAGCAAATCAAAAGCTGGAAACACCAAACCCTAGGCGAGCTTAGGACCTGGTTAGGGATTTGGGAGAGAAGATTAAGGAACCAAGGCAGGGGAGAGTACATTTGTATGGAAAAAGTACATTTCCAGGTAGATTTTGGCTTAAACACAAGGACAACAGAGTGATGAAGACTTGAACAATCTGATTGAGTGAGAAATCAACAAGAAATAGCAAAACCCTAGGAAAGGGGGCAATTAGCCCTCCTCTCCAAGAGTTTTGGAGTCCATTGTACGAAACAGTCAAGGGTCTAAGACTTGATGCAAGATTTAAAACCCTGAAATGGTATCTAAAAGCATATTTTGTTTGGCAGGTCATTTGATAGATAATAGAGGAAAATTCAGAATACTGACTGGTAAGGGCTACAAGGAATAGCCCCCTCCAAAAGCTATCTTTTGAAATCGGTAGGAATGGTCTTTGAGGAGCTCACAAGATGGCTTGAAATGGTTATGAAATGCATCAGAGCAATGTCCCTAACTCCCCTGCAGGTAGCCAAAGCATGGTATTGAAGATAACATCTAGACTCTTCTAGGTGTTGAAAGGAGGCAGTAATTTCCAAGAAGGTGTTGAACCCTCCAAAGTGAAAGCACAAGTAGAAACTCTTAGGACAGAGTTGTAGCAAGGTTCAATTGTTGAACCAAGTCAGAACAGAGCTTAGATCATTTCTAGGTTCGTGGTGAAGGCAGTGTAGTGTCTTCTTGAGGTTTGGTGCAAGCAAACTTTGGAGGATTTTGAATTACACCATATTGGTATCAGAGCAAGAGTTGGATTCCAAGCTTGTGATTAATGAGCCAATCCACTGAGTCAGTAGGAGAGAATACACCAGAGGAAGAAGCCATGGTGACAAATGCAGAGCTAGCAAAGAAAGTAGAAGAGCAAGAGGAAGATAACCGGTTGCTCAGAGAGAGGATATCTCAGATGGAGAAACTCCTAGATGAAGTCCAAGAGACAGCAGACACTGTGAAGGACAAGATAAAGAAGAAAGATGAGTAGGAAGCTAAGGAAAAAGAGGTGGAATTGGAGGAGGAAGCTCCAAAGCCTGATCCTGTTCTTGCAGAGGAACCATTCTTGAAGGCAGTGCAGGCCTTGAGTGGTAAAGCATTGGATGGTGTGCCACTTTTCAGTGGACAAATGGACCCTAATTTAGTAGTAGATTGGATTGAGAGCATTGAGAATCACTTTGAATGTGATGGCATTATAGAGGCCCAAAAGGTAAAGGTGGCCAAGTCAAGGTTGAGAGGAGCAGCTCTCACATGGTGGAGGTTTGTGCAATCTGAAAGAGAGAAAGAAGGAAAAGGTCCCATAGTTTCATGGAGAGGAATGGTGACCAAGATAAGGCAAACTTATCTCCCAGATGATTATGAAGTCTAGTTGCATAGGAGAAGACACAATCTGAGGCAAAAGGACATGGATGTCCAAACATATACTGAGGAGTTTCAAAAACTGTGCCTTAGATCAAAGGTGGTTGAAGATGAAAGCATTAGGTTGGCAAGGTACCTAAATGGACTCAAGTGGTCTATTCAGGAAGATATGAGTTTGGTAAACTTCAAAATAGTACGCCAATGTTATCAAATGGCTTTGAAGATAGAGGAGAAAGGCAAAAAGAAGTAGGAACAAAACCCCAAAGGTAGAGGTAAAGGCAAAGACAGCAGAGGACAAAGAGGAAGCTATAGTGGAAGAGGCTCAGAATCAAGAGCTCAAGGAGAAGTCATATTTTTTGATCAGCAAGAAGGAAGCTCCAGTAGAGGTGGTGGAGGAAGAGGTTTCAGCCCTAGAGGAAGAAGTGGTGGACAAGGGAGGAGTAGTTACTTCACCAACATGAAATGCTATCATTGCAACCAGTTGGGACACCCAGCCTATAGATGTCCTGAGAAAGGAAGCACATCTCATGGGGGAGATAAGAGAACCCATCTGATTTAAGATGAAGCAGCTGCAGCAAACAAACAAACATAAGTACCTTTGAATTCAGAGGAAGGTGAGAATCTCATGATGAGAAGGACCTTAATCAAGGAACCTGTCAAAGAAGAGCCAAGCCAAAGAAGGTCCTTGTTTAGGATAAAATGCAAAATGATGGGGAAAGTGTGCAAGGTGATTATAGACTCAGGTTCTACTGACAATATTGTGTCAGAGGAGGCAGTCAGCAAACTGAAATTAGCAAGAATACCTCACAAGATTCCTTACAAGGTGACATGGCTCAACAAGGGTCAGCATGTCTTGGTGAATGAACAAGCATGGGTGGAGTTTTCAATTGGCAAGTACAAAGACAAGGTATTATGTGATGTGTTACCTATGGATGCATGCCACTTGCTCCTAGGTAGGCCATGGCAATTTGACCGTGAAGCTGTACATGATGGAGCCAAGAACTCATACACTTTGAAGAAGGATAATGTCACATACAAGATTCAATATTTTTTGGAGGATAATGAGGTGCAGACAGTAGGTTCTAAGCTGCTGATAACTAGTGAAAAAGAGTTCTTAAAGGCCTTGGAAGAAGGAGAAGGTGTTGGCTATGCAATAATGATCAAGCCAAGAGAGGCAAGCAAAGAGAAGGCAGCTGAAAAGCAAGAGTTACCCAAGGAGATTCAAGATTTGTTGCAGACCTATGAGAACATAGTAAGTAGTGGTCAACCAAAAACTTTACCTCCTAAAAGAGCCATAAGCCATAGGATAGACTTGATACCAGGAGCCACCCTTCCAAACAAAGCAGCCTATAAGATGACACCTCAACAGAATGAGGAGATAGCTAGGCAGATTCAAGAACTACTTGACCAAGGTCTGATTAGGAAAAGTATTAGTCCTTGTGCAGTACCTACTGTCTTAGCACCCAAGAAAGGAGGAGAATGGAGGCTTTGCACTGATTCCAGAGCAATAAACAAGATAACCATCAGGTATAGGTTTCCCATTCCTAGAATTGAAGACCTCATGGACTGTCTAGGTGAAGCTAGGTACTATACCAAAATATATTTAAAGAGTGGATACCACCAAATTAGAATACATGAGGGTGATGAGTGGAAAACAGCCTTCAAAACCAATGAGGGTCTTTATGAGTGGCTAGTAATGCCATTTGGTTTGTCTAATGCCCCCTCCACATTCATGAGACTCATGAATGAAATTCTCAAGGACTATATTGGCAAGTTTGTAGTAGTGTATCTTGATGATATACTAATCTATAGCACAACAAGAGAAGAGCACCTCCAACATATTGAGCTGATTTTCAAGAAGCTACAGGAGGAGAAGCTAAAGATTAATCTGGAAAAGTGTGAGTTCATCAAAATAGAGCTGGTGTACCTTGGTTTTGTGTTATTACATGGCAACTTGAAGATGGGCAGCAGCAAGGTAGAAGCCATTCTTAATTGGCCTACTCCCAAGACAACAACTGAGGTAAGAAGCTTCCATGGTCTTGCTCAGTACTATAGGAAATTCATCAAATAGTTTAGTGCAATTTGTGCTCCTATGTTGGATACCATTAAAGGAGGAATGAAAACTAAGTTTGTGTGGAATGAGAAAGCTAATAAGAGTTTTGAGTTGTTGAAGGAAAGGATAGCTACTCAACCTATTTTGGTGTTGCCAAGTTTTGAGAAGTTATTCACCATTGAATGTGATGCAAGCAATGTAGCAATTGGAGCTGTTCTCAGCCAAGAGGGCAGACCAGTGGCTTTTCATTCTGAGAAGCTAAGTGAAGCCAAGAAGAAGTACTCTTCTTATGACCTTGAAATGTATGCATTGGTCCAAGCACTAAGGAAGTGGAGGCACTACTTGCTTCCAAAGGAATTTATTGTGTACTCAGACAATCAAGCACTTAGTTTTCTGAATTCACAAGAGAAGTTGAGTCACAGGCACATGAAATGGGTGGAGTACTTGCAAGCCTACACCTTCAACATCAAGCACAAGAAAGGAGCTCTCAACAAAGTTGCTGATGCATTGAGCAGGAGAGTTCTTACCATACAAGAAATCCAGTTGAAGAGCATGGGAATAGATCACTTCAAAGATCTATATGCAGATGATGAAGACTTTGGGGAAATTTATAAGGTATGCCTTGAGTTTAAGAACCATTTCCATAGCAAGTATGCTGAATACACTTTGCAAAGTGATTTGTTGTTTAAAGGGAATCAACTTTGTGTTCCTAGAGGGTCTATTAGGGAGAACTTAATTCAAGAGAAGCACAATGGTGCATTGAGTGTTCATTTTGGGATCACCAAAACTCAAGAGCTTGTCCAAAGGTTTTATTTTTGGCCTAAGATGAACTTAGATGTCAGGAAATATGTAGAGAGTTGTGTAGTGTGTCAAAAATAAAAAGGCACTTCTTCAAATGCAGGCTTATACCAGCCACTACCAATCCCTTCTAGGTCATGGGAATGCTTGAGCATGGACTTTGTAGTTGGTTTACCCAAGACAAGGCAAGGTATGGACAGTGTTTATGTTGCAGTTGATAGATTCAGCAAAATGGCTCACTTTATACCCTGCAAAAAAACCAATGATGCCAGTCAAATAGCCTCACTTTTCTTCAAAGAAATAGTCAGAATTCATGGTTTGCCAATCAGCATTGTCTCCGACAGAGATACTAAGTTTATGAGTCATTTTTGGAAGACTCTTTGGCAAAGAATGGGCACCAATATATCCTTTGGATCTGCATACCATCCCCAAACTGATGGTCAGACCGAAGTGGTAAATAGAACACTTGGAAACCTTCTTAGATGCTTGACCAAGGAGTATGGTCAACAATGGGATCAGATTATTGGCCAGGCAGAATATGCTTATAATGATACAGTGAATAGGTCAACAGGGAAGAGCCCCTTTGAAATTGTGTATGGTTTACACCCTAGAGGTGTTTATGAGCTCAGAGAGTTGAAGGATGGAGTCAAAGGAAGTGGTTATGTAGATGATTTTGCTTGTACAATGCAGGAAATTCATGAGACAGTCAGAAAGACCTTGGCAGAAAATACCATGAAGCATAAGGCTAAGGTGGATGAGCATAGAAGAGACGTTCAATTCAATGTTGGTGACTTAGTCATGGTACATTTGAACAAGGCTAGGTTGCAGAAGGGAGTTCCTCATAAGATACAAATGAAAAGGATAGGTCCCTGTCCTATCTTGGAGAAGTATGGTAACAATGCATTCAAAGTTCAATTGCCTGATGACAGTGGACTGTCCCCTGTTTTCAATGTTGTAGACCTTGTACACTATAGAGGACCACCATTAAACTTGGATCAGACCTTCCATGAAGTTAGTCAAGATGTTGAAGAGCTCAAATTACCCTCCACTACAGTACAATCAGCTGATAAGATCTTGGATACCAGGGTCTACAAACGAACAAGAACCAAAGAATATAAGGAACATCTGATCCAAAGACAAGGACAATCTGAAGTTGATGCAATCTAGATCAAGGAGGCAGAATTCAAGAAGTTGGGAGTTGATCCTAATTTGCTCAATCCAAGGATGGATTGAACCTTTCTGTTTTAGGGAGGATGGTGCAGGAGCACCTAGGCTGACCTCCATTTTGGGTTGAAAACAATTTTGGTTTGTACTAACCCTAGCCAAGTCAGGAATGTTGTTGTACTTGTGTTTTGGTTTGGAACTTAGAAGGTCTTGCATTTGTGGGTGAGGAGTTGGTCATTAGGACTAATATCTTCAATAGTTCATCATTTAGCATTAAATGTTGTTTTATCAAATTTAGGACAGCATATTTTAAATTTTATGAATGTGTTAATGTCACTTACTCCATGTTTGGAGTTGCTAAAGGTTAGTTAAGGGTTGTTAGCTCAGACTAAAGGAGTAGAGATCCTAAAGAGTAGGAAGATGGAAAGAGTTGCAAGAATAATGCAAATTGCATTGCAACATTGTTAGGTTGCATGCAATTCCATTACCTTGAAATCCCTTGAAATCAGGAAAGAACCTCGAGCCACTGCCCTTAAACTATGCAAATGGCATCAAAGTGGTTGGAAGAGACTCGTAGTAAGATAGAAAGATCATTGTAATCAGTTAGTGGGAACAGGAATGAAAAAACAGTGAGCAGATTTTCTGGAATTTTTCTATTTTGTAAATCCCATGTGTTTTCAGGGCAGAGAGATATATGATCTACATGTAATTTCTTGGTGTGGGATGAATTTGATTATACATGTTTAGTATCTTTCCTTTGAAAACAGTCCAATGCCAAGGAATTCATGCATCGTAGTTGAGTTTTAGGTTGCAAGAAATAAACTAAGACAGTATTTCCTGTTTCTGCCCGTGCCACTTGTGAGACAGTGGTCTTTTAGACAATGTATTTATGGATTTAATATTGTGTTACTAGTTTTAGGTGTTGAAGAATTGGTTTCATCTGGTATTCAAGTTATTTAGTGCATATTTATTGTTTTAAGTTCATAGTTCAGCGTTATAGTGTGTTTTCCAGAAATACCACTGTGTTTTGCAACACTATTATTATAGGCATTAATACTTAGATCTGACGCTGCATTCATGTTATTAGGATAGTATTGAGTCTTTTTCCTTTGTATATACAAGTGCAGTAGTGTAGAGTCTCTAAATTGAATCCTTAGAATTATAATTTAGAGGGTTTTTAAATTTAGTTGTGAGCAGTCTAATAAGAAATGGCTCTCCCATGAAGTCGGCATGTGGAACTTTCCTGAGGTCGATGGAAATGGTAAGAGAGCCATGCATTTGTAAATATTTAGTGGTAGGAACCTTTGGAAGCAAAGCAAAAGCTGGAAACACCAAACCCTAGGCGAGCTTAGGACCCGGTTAGGGATTTGGGAGAGAAGATTAAGGAACCAAGGCAGGGGAGAGTACATTTGTATAGAAAAAGTACATTTCCAAGTATATTTTGGCTTAAACACAAGGACAACAGAGTGATGAAGACCTGAACAATTTGATTGAGTGAGCAATCAACAAGAAACAACAAAACCCTAGGAAAGGGGGCAATTAGCCCTCCTCTCCAAGAGTTTTGGAGTCCATTGTACGGAACAGTCAAGGGTCTAAGACTTGATACAAGATTTAAAACCCTGAAAAGGGTATCTGAAAGCATATTTTGTTTGGCAAGTCATTTGACAGATAATAGAGGAAAAGTCAGAATACTGACTGGTAAGGGCTACAAGGAATAGCCCCCTCCAAAAGCTATCTTTTGAAATCGGTAGGAATGGTCTTTGAGGAGCTCACAAGATGGCTTGAAATGGTTATGAAATGCATCAGAGCAATGTACCTAACTCCCCTACAGGTAGCCAAAGCATGGTATTGAAGATAACATCTAGACTCTTCTAGGTGTTGAAAGGAGGCAGTAATTTCCAAGAAGGTGTTGAACCCTCCAAAGTGAAAGCACAAGTAGAAACTCTTAGGATAGAGTTGTAGCAAGGTTCAATTGTTGAACCAACTCAGAACAGAGCTTAGATCATTGCTAGGTTCATGGTGAAGGTAGTGTAGTGTCTTCTTGAGGTTTGGTGCAAGCAAACTTTGGAGGATTTTGAATTACACCATGCAACAAATTAAAACTGATTATTTCTTAAATGGTAAAGAGTATCTCAACTAACAACTAAATCTGACTATACCGGGTCTTGAACTTAGAGACTTTGAACTTAACTATCCACAGGAGAGTAGCTAATCTATTGATTATTTTTTAAGAACCAAATTGATCTCCAGAAATACTTATGGACTTTTCCATTTCAAATTATCAGTACTTCCAAAGGTATTGGCCAACAAACGAATAGAGGTTGCAAGACTTCTATTCCTACTCTTCGGGCTCTGTGAAACCTGGGAGGGTGATCCCACAATGTATACTTAAACCCTTAGCACAATCACAATCAAATACATTATAAATAAAAAATATCTCTCATAAAATCAATCAATAATATGCATCAAATAAGTTGGTAGCTTATTTATCAATGCTACACATATTGAGCATGAGAAAATAAAAAACAACTACAATATCTATTTAAGACTTTTATGATTTAAAAATTGAGTAGAAAATGAATCAACACTGAGAATGAGACAAAAATACTCTGCATGAACCAGTGTCTTTATCCCAAGCACAAAGTCAATACCATTCAATGTGACCTAATAACAATTCAAATGATAGCACCTATAACCTCAAGAAATATTACATTACAACATTTCTCTATGCAGTTCATGTTTATTACTACTTACTGATATCCTAGTACCCAGTTATTATAAGTCATTTATCTCACACAAGAAATTACATTAATTCATTGAATCAACAAACAAGCATGAAACTAAACATCCATCAGGAAAGTGATGAAGATAAATGAAAGAAATCCTTGATTACTTTCACTCATAACTCATAATACACATACAAGGAGAGACAATAGCCATGAAACTAATATTACTCTGTATTATAAATGCTATATCATTATTAGATTTACATGCATGAGTATGAACTCCAAAATAAACTTAAAACAAAGACTCTAAAACTTGCTTCATATTATCTTGACAACTTCACAGTATTAACTCAAAAAATTTCTAACTCCTGTGCTTTTGGCCCTGAATTCCTTCTTATAGAGATGAAGGAGAAAAAAGCTTCATACCAGATATCGCAAATTCCATGATTTCATTTGACTGCTTGTAAAAATATTCTATTTTCAGTTATACTTGAGTCTTTAGGTGGGGTAAATAAACATGAGGCAAAATTTCCTTCAACTCTTTGTAGAAAGCATGTCCCACCTCAGAAAACATCATTAGTTTGTTACAACAGTATCAAAATATTCTCCATGCGCTCAAAATATGCCAGCCATGAGGAAAATCAAGACAAAAAAACTTATGAAGCAAGACAAGGAAAGCAGACAAAAATTCAAAATTCATAAATCCACATTAGCACCATGTGCTATTCATTTGAATTTGAGGAGAAAATAATATTTTACCATGTTATACCAAAAGCCTAATCTGTACTATATTCAAGCTATGTATTATTCTTCTCCTGTCCATTAATCCTTAGATTTAATTTCCTTTTCCACTCATAATCACCTTCCCATAAGAGCATATGCATCAACAAAGAGTAATGGGGAAAATACAAAGGGAGAGCCTCCTTTTTTAGATTGATAAAATCTTCATGCATCCATTCAATAACAAAGTTAGCATAATTAAAGCCAATGTTTCAATTATGATGTTGTATATTCACCACCATCACCAATAAATCAGGAGCTATCCTAACCTCAAAGTCCTGAGCTAGTACTTGATTTAAACAATAATAAGTGTTTTTGAAATAGTCTTCAAACTCCTCGCACTCAAAAGGATCAACATCCTTAGTAGTGAATCTCTCCCTGCTCCTTCTGTGTCACGCAAGCAGTGATTCTTTAAATGAAAATTTTCTCCTCTCATAGTCAACATACAATTCAACATGTCTAAACTTTGTGGTATAATTAGGATTCAACCCAAATACATCTATCATCTTATCCTTTGTTACCTCCAGAATTAGATCACCATTTTCACTTTTGATTGTCCTGTAAGTAGGGTTATAGTGCCTTGCCAGTTCCATCATTAAATCCACTTCTACAAACACATTTGGGGCCACCAACTTTCCAAGATTCAATCCCCATAAAAAACATGTGGGCTTGTTAGAATTTTGCCTCTTGAAGGAATACCAGAATAATTGTCAACCACTCTGAGGTTGGGGTTTTTCACCAATTTTGCCAACATTATCAATCAACCTAGTGTTCACAATAACTTGACCCATAGGCCTTTTACCAATTCCTGAACCTCCCTCTTTGACACCACTAGAGACCTCTTACATAAATTTTTATGTTTCTTTCTTTGCACTTCTAGATCTAGTGGACATTGTAGGAGTACTTGGCAAAGGGTTGGGAATTGCCACTGGCTTAGACTTAGCTTTAGCTGAAGCATCCTGAGTTTTAAGTCTTTTAACCCTCTTTTGTTTTGGTCTCCTTTTAGGTCTAACATTGGATTCACTAGGTTCTGGGTCACTTGTTTTTGCAATGCAAGTGACACTAGGGTTTATAATTTCTCACGACCGAAATGAACCCTTTAAAATTATAATGGAACAAAAACACTACTATTGAACATGACAATTCACCTCAAAATTTATGCAGTGTTCAATTACCAAATTAAAATTACCGGTAATTGAACAAATGGACAATTCCCCAATTCCCTATCAATTCTTCAAGTCATTCATCTCAATACTTCAATTAGAAGGAAATATCCATTCTACTTACTTGGGTGAAAATTATGTGATTCTGGTTACTGGTAGCCTTTGGAGTTTGCCTCACAACTTCTTCAACTTCTAGTATCCTTTCCGCTAGCTAATGAATTCAAATGCACAATCAACTTGGTATCTACTTTTTGTTACAGCCACCATTAATACGTGATAGTAAGCTCACACGAGCGAATTAACAATTAGTCATTATGTTTTAAACCCTGATCATCGATCCTTCAACTTTAAAACAATATCAATGGTTACAAATGCATCTCACCACCTTCCTCTTTGCTTTATATGAAATCCTCAGGATTTCGCGACATTGTATCTTCATGTAGCAGTTTTCGCTCATCGTTGATATACTTCATCCTCACCCAACTTCATCAGTGATGCAAGTATTCCATGTGATGAAATCTCAACCCTTGGATATGTGGCCCATTCCTTAATCACGTTCATTTCCATCGCTCCCCTCAAATCCAAATTTTCACCTTGGGTTCCATTAGCAATGGAAGATATAGTGAAAGCATCTTATGTCAACATGTACACCTACATTAAAAAAAAATGGCACAAAATTATTACAAATAAGATGTACCCAAATTAGTGAGAGAAACCTTTAAAAAATGAGTAACTTCATCGCTCGTCGCTAATCAAAACTAAGGATTTGAAATGGATCAGTGATAAGCAATAAAATATTAGTCCATCACTCATCACTAATCCTCCTCATAAGATTTGCAAGCAATTGGTGATGAAAGATGGTCACAATGTCATTGTTTATCACATATCACTAATTGAAAACTTAGCGCTAAAAAAAATTCAGCGAGAAGTGAAGCAAATAAGATCATAAGGCTAGAAGGCATTGCTCATTGCTATTACAATATTGAGGGGTCATAAACCATTAGCAATGAGCGATCCTTCAATAATGCTAAGAAATTCACTCATTTAACATTTAAAAATGAAGCTCTAGCACTTATTTGCAATGAGTGATAACAAATAGACACCACCTCATCGCTCGTTGCTGATTTAGAATGTACATCTCAAAAATGATCAGTGATGAGCAATAAAGATAGAAGGTCGATTGAAATTAAAAGGAAACCTTTAGGTATGTGATCATAAGTTGTTTTAATGGAGGGTACTCTCTAGGATGATATGAAAGAAAAGTATTAAGGACTCCAAAACCATAATAATGCAAAGGATAAAAAATTTTAGAAAATGACCAGCACTAGGCAATAGGGAGTCAATAGTAAAATATAACATTATAAGCACTCATGAGATACCAATCCTCCACTCAAAAGTGGCAAGGATCTGAGATGGAACATTCAATTTGCAAGTTCCATCACATCTAATCATTGGACGGTGGTGGAATTTTGTTAGATGATGTGTTGAAGCCAAATTTGAATGCATTTATTGATCTAAAGCAAAGAAAATGTACCATAGAAGAAAGGACCTCTTTCTTGACATGGGAATAATACATGATAAATTGGACTTAATGAGGCCTTTATTCAGGGGTTGTGAGTCATTTTATGCATCCACACTAGGTCTTGGACCCTTGCAAATTGTCTAACATGATTTTATCGATGTCTTGTAAAGGTGTTGTAAAGTGTTGTAAGATACTTTCATGCTTTTATAGACTTAATGAACCCATTTATCCCTAACTTAACATTATAAAATGTGTTTAATAACATTATTACATCAATCTATAAGGTTTTTGAATTAAACTTAATGTTAAATTAGTGTTGTAATGTGTCTTGCACATTCACATTGGTTCTTGTGCCTTCCTAGGCTATGTTGACCACATTTTAGTGTTGTAAAGTGTATTTAATCACATTTTCACATTGAATTTTGTGTCCCAATCCCTATTTGACATTCACATCATCATTAATAGGCCCATATTAGCCCATATTGTGCATCCCAAGGCTTAAATTGATGAAATTCCCAACAAAGTTGCAATTTAAACCTTATTTCCTTATCTCCTGACATCCTAGCTATCAAAATGGCTCCTATGGGAGCCATTCACCATGCATGGTGAATCAGTCCCATCCAAGTGGCACCCATTCACCATGGGTGGTGAATGAGTCCCATTTGGCTCATTTTTTACCTTTGAGTAGGAAAAAGTGCAATTTAAGTTTGTTATTCCTTCATGTCGACCTATGATGAGGTATTAATGGGTAAAATAGGTGAAATTCCTATAAATACAACCTTCTAAGCCCTAATTTACATCTCTCAACTCATTTTACAACTCATTCATCATTTATCTTCTCAAGCAAGCTAGGGTTTTAACATTACAAGTCATTCAAGATCAATTTTAGACCTTCAAGGGTAGATTCTTCATGTTTTGTTGTAGAATTTCAAGATCAAACATCATGGCAAGGTAATAAAATCCATTATTGTATGTTTAACATTACATTCTTTCATCATTTTGGTTTAATTACCTAAAATAGGTTTGACCAAGGAAAACCCCCATGCCTTAACATTCAACATTTCTCTCTCTTGCCTTGTGTATTTGCATATTTAGACTTATTGGAAGCTTGGAAATCATTAAGAATCAAGTTGAAAAGTTTTTTAGTTCTTCTGTTCATTCAACAAGTCAAAATATCAACAAAAACTCATTTTCAGGTTCAAAAATTAGAGTTTGAAAAGTGAACACCTGTAGGGAATCAAAGTGCAGACCAAGAGCTCTGGATTCCACCTTTAAATATTTAGAAATTAAAAAGTGGACTCATTTTCCATGGGTGGTGAATGAGTCCCACTTCTAGGTCAATTTTTAGTTTTCTATATTTTTAGATACCCTTTTTTTAGAAACAGTTTCCAACATAGTTTTGTAGAACTAGGACTGATTCGCCCAAAATGGCGAATGAGTCCCACCAAGTCTAAAAATTAGCATCAACAACATTCCAAAATCCATTTCGAGTCTCCATCCATATTCTAGGTGTACACTTTTAGTTTCATCAAGATCTGTTACAATTTGCATTCATTTCTAAGTGTTTGTGCATCACACAATGCATTTTCAAACAAGTTGTTTTTCTTTAGTTTCCATTCATTAATCAATCAATCTTATTAGTTTCTTGCATTCAAGCATTTCATCTAGGTATATTGCATCCATATTCTATCCATATTGCATTAATCTTTGAATGTGAACATTGCATTTTGGCCCTTCTTTCTCCTTTTAGGTGAAAAACCCTCTAGAAGCATTAGAAAGAATTAGGGTGGCAAAAATCTATGTTACAAAAACATTAAAAACTTTGTATAATGCATTGATGCAAGGTATTCTTACATTCACTGACCACTTGGGAGGAAGAATTCTTCTTCAATTTTAGTAATGAGAAGAGCCATGACTTACCATGAAAGAAGCAACTTCAATGTTGTGTTTGTATGTATTTTGGTCATTAATGTTGTATCGATGGCAAGTGAAGTTGAAAGAGGGAGAATAAAAGGTAGCAATAGGATGGTAGTGGGAATTATGGAGATTGGCACATCCAACCATATGAGCAAAGGTATGATCCAAGAGTTTCTCACGTTTACCCTGCTCCAATGGAAGTTAGGACTCCAAGACAAAACTCAATGCAAAATGAGATGGCTAGCGAGTTGTATCGAGGGGCGTTGGCACAAAGAATGTTGAATTATTTGTTATAGAGGGAGACCAATCAATGAAATAATAGAGATTATAGTGCTACCTAAGGGAGCCATTAGTCTCTCTATCACTATAATAGTGTGGGTCACCATGAACAAGATGTTGTCGATAAATTCCTTGCTTCATCTTGTTTGATAAGGACAGACAACGCTTGCAATCAAATGCAATCAACATTGCTTGAGGAAATTCTATTTTTGGCTTTTTTTGCATTAAGGATGCAACCATTAAGCCAAGGTGAGAGGATTTTTTTCACAGTGGTTGTGGGGCAGGTAATGCGCATATGGAGGGATCTGTAAAATGAAGCAGCATTATTTCAGGAAACTCAAATCCTTTCTGGTGAATGTTGGTATGATGACCAAGTAATGTTTAAAGTCATGAATGGATGGACACTGCACAAAGAGAGGGATCCAAAAATGATGCCACTATTGCTAAGCTATGAAAACTCCAAAGACAGAAGTTAAGGCAAGGAGCTAAGATCAACGGCTAGAAAGAAGCAAAGGAAGCAGGTGAAATCTTGGCCTTTGATTGCAAGTCTCACACAAATGAAGGGTGATGTTGGAAACAAGATGTGAGATGTGCAAGATTCTGGCACATGGCTGGCGAGCTCTGGGAAATAAAAGGCATGAGAAAATGAAATATTTTCCTAATAATGTAAGCAATTAAGTATTTGTGTTTTTAAAAAATGGGGCAATCAATTTAAAATGTGAAGTGAAAGCATGGGTAGTGGCATTTGTGAAGCCCAGTGGTAATATTTTGTGGTTTGATAGTATATTTTTAAAAGGCCTTCATTTTGGTAAAATATTTAGGGTTGAGTGGTAACTATTGAAACATTTACCCAAGGGAGGTGATATTTGTTACTTTAAGAGAGCAATGTTAAAGCAACACAAATATTCATAAGGGCCTGATTGCTTTTAAAATACAAAGTGAAATAGATATAAGGATGCAGGTAATATTTTAGTTACCTGAATGAATGTTTTAAAAGCAAAAAGTTTTTAATGGAGGGGAAAATGAGTTTCATGAGAAAAAAAATTTCCTAAGGTAAATTTTTAATGCCTTCATGTTAAGAGGCATATATTTTAAAAGGTTGTTGGGAAATTTTTTTAAAGATTTTTCAAGTAAAATATTAAAAGATGAATGTATGGTGGAAAAAAAATTTAAAGGATCCTTTTATAAAGTCCAATGTATTATTGTGCTAGGAGACAAAGTGCAACTACATCATTGCAAAATGCATAAATAAAGCTTTCACAGGGAGCTATTTTTCACTTGCTAGGTAAATGAAGAATGAATGGACTTTCACGAGCAGATTTTCTCTCAACTGCAAGGTGAAGTTTTTCGCAAAGGAGTGTAATTTTTTTTTTGCACATGTGTTTTCAAAGAGAAGAGGCTTAATTTGTTATTTCTACTGAGAGAGAAGAGAGAGGCTTTTTCAGATGGTTTCTTGTTGCTGATCAACATGAAAAAAAAATTTGTGTGTCTTCAATGAATTGATTTTAGGGCTTCTCATTTTCTTCTTATTCTAATTCTCTTCTCATTGTAAGGGGTTCCATTTTATGAAAGATCTGTAAGGCAAGCAGAAGCTCTGGGTAAATTGTAATGTTGGGGTGAATTATAACTATGGTCACTATTTATGTGTTATTAATTGAGCTTCATGAAATATATTTCATCTTATAATTGTCTCCATGGATGAGATGTAATACTCTTTTGAATTCAATAATCAAAGATTACTTGGGTTTTTTCATGCACATTTGTTGCATTTGAGTTATATTTGTTATTTCCTTTTGTTTAGTGAATAATGTAATTTCTTTAATGAATGTCAACTGCATTTGTTATTTCCTATTGTTCAAGAGATGGTGTAATTTCTTTAACAAAAATAACAAGAGTGTTTTGTTTCCAGGTGGATTTGTAAGAATGGTTATCTGATAAAGCTTTAGTGGTCTTGTTATCATAATGTGATAACATTTTCAAATATCTTCAAAACATGTCTAACACTGTGGGATGAAGTGTTGGTTATATGACTTCGTAGCCCTCTTCTTGGCTTTGGTCAATATTTGTGCATCTTCTATTTTTACTTTGGTCCCTAACCTTAAAATCAAAAACCAATTCAATTTTTTTTCTGAGTTATTTGTATTTTCCATGTTGGACCCCATGTTGGTTGATGAAATTCATTCAATGTCTTAGTGAATGTTGAGTGATATTTTATGTTTTTTAGAATAATTTTGTGAGAGCATTAACTGCTAAGCAATACCCTATTAAGTATGGGTCTAAATCTTTAGGTGTTGCTAAAAGGTCACCCCCTAGGTCCTGTTGTGCATGTTTTTCACACACGCCCCGTTCAGAATGGGGACCCTGTTTCCTTTCATCTTGTCGAGCGGTTGTTTTAGCCACCTCATTTTGCATGCCTCCATTTTGGTGTCCCTGATGGTTAGCATGCCTCCCAAGTCTCATCTTGAACTGACCATGTTTTTTCCACTCCTCTTTGGCCAGGTCCTGTGGCCTTCTAGGCTTTCCTTGGCAATTATCTTCTGCCAGCGGCTCTGGAGCCTAGCGGACTCGGGACCGGGCTTGTGTCTAGTCAAGCTGTGTATAACTTTTTAAGGTTGCCCCCCACCTCTGCCTCCGCTCCCGGCTCCGCCCATTTTGGACTTCTATCCCCATTTGTGGGCTCGGGCCCAGACTTGCGGCCACCTCAAACTGCTTAACAACTTTTCAAGGTTGTTCCCCCGTTCCAGGTCCACCCTCGCCAAATTCCTTTTCCGCTACCAGGCCTAGGACCGGACCTGTGGCCGATCAAAGTACTTAACAATTTTTTTGGGTTTATTCCCTTCCCGGGTCCGCCTCCATCCCTGGCTTCGCAACTGTTGGGCGTGCTGGCACTGGGACTAGAATTGCATCTGGTTTGAGATACGTAACACTTGTTTGGGTCACACCCCGCCTTTGGGTCCATTTTTGGGTCTGCCTCTGGGTTCGCCTCCATTTCCACTCCACCCCCGCCTCTGGCTCCACTTCCGAGTCTACCTCCATTTCCACTCCACCCCTGTCTCCAGGTCTACTTCTGGGTCTGCCTCTGTTTTTGCTCCACCCCCACTCCATCTCTGTGTCCGCCCCCACCGGAGCTCCCATCCTGGATTTCCCTTCGCCCTTCACCATTCCTAATGGTGAATCCTCACCAACACTCCGCCTTCCGGACCCCAAGTCCCTCCTTACCATCGTTGTGAAAGGAAGAAACTTAGAGAAGGAAAAAGGAAAGAAATCATGCAAGACTCTTCGTGGAAAAGGAGGATATGGACCAAATGAAGTTCCAGTTCCATGGTTGCACCCCAGCTGTTGTCCAACGAACAAATTGACCAACTGAAGAAGAGAAAGAAATTGAATGACTCGAAGGAGTGGAGTTATCAAGTGTTGCAGTCTGAGATTATTGAGGTGGACAAGTTCCAGCCAGTTATTTTGAAATTCATAGAATATGCAGCTTTGAAGAAGCAAGAAGGAAGCCCTATCATCAGTGAAGAACTCCCAAGGGAGTAGCTATAGCAAAAGGGCAATCAGCTAAATGACAAAACTGCTACACAACCTAGGCACTAGATGACAAAACAAGGAAAGGACAAAGATGTATTTTAAGTTTTTTGAATATTGTGGGGTAGGTGAAACCCTAATGTAATTGAATTTGAGCCACACAATGTAATTCAATCCTAGCCATTCATTCAGGCTTTCAAAAACTATAAATAGGGGCTTTCCCCTCATTTGTAAGGGTTGGAGAGTTGTTGTAAAAAGCATTTACAGCAATAGAAGACAACACTTCATGATTTTATGGATGTTGTCTTTGAGTTTTCTCATCTTCCATGCATGGTTCTACGTTCCATAGTAGTTATTTTAGGTGTTAGTTTCTTGAATGGAAGTGGTGATGGTGTTTTCTGTTTCAGTATTTGATGAATTTCTAGCTCATGCTTTTTGTGGTTCATTGATGATGAATCACTTTGCAAAGCTATTCTGAGCCTCCTTTCTTTATTGTTGCAACTTAGTTCAATTTCATGTACATGATGTGTGTATGTAATATGAAAATGTGCAGTCCTTAGAAGATTGCATTGGTTTTGTGCAACTGTAGGTTTCTCTTGGCCAAGCAAAACCCAGTTTAGGGAGTTTGTCTACTGTAGCAGCCTCCATGATCATTGTTCATTCATAGTTTCAAGTCTAGGAATATTCTCTCTTCCCTGCCCTTTTTCCTTTTTTCAAACACTTTCCAGCTCTAATCATTATCCGAGATTGCAAGTCGGGCGATCACTCACACAGAGTGTATGTTATGAATTAACCCGGAAGTGGGATCAAATTGAGCTCCAATTTCTACCATGTGATCCACATCTACATTTTTCTCTCTTGGAACTGTCTGGATATTGAAGGTGTTGAAATGATGGATGCACAATGTCCCTAAAGTTGCAGCCTTTAAGAGGACCTTTTCCAAGAGAAATTCAACCACACAAAAAGTGTTGCAACTAAGGGCTTGCAGATAGAGATTGCTATTGATCTAGAATATGAGATACTAGATGCAATATGATATTGACACGTGTCATAATATAACAACATGTGACAACATGTGAACCCTACCTAAGAAATGATAAAAGATTGAGATAAGTTCTAGAAGGACAACTCATCTTCTAGAAGGAATTTTATCCCTACAAACATGGAAAGGGGAATTACCCCATTATTTATGATTTATCTAATAATGCAACCTAGGACTTAATTAATTAAATGAAAGACCTAAGTTAACTTATGCTAGTGTAATAAATAATTAATTACACTAACACCCCCCCATAAGTGCAACTTAGGGAGGTAATGCAATGATTATGTAAAGGTGATGATGATGGGTCCTCGCTACAAGATGGCCATTTTAGGTACCCATTTACATATGAGAATGAAAATGCAACTAATCTCCCACAACTGGAGAAAAGTGGAAAACCCAGTGGGAAAAAAACCCCTCCCCAAAAAGGGGATGAAATGCAAAAAAATTGATAAAGGATGGGAAAGATGGAGGACTCCTAAATACCCCCAAGGACACCATCCATAACATGGATACAATACAATCAATAGCCCCCCATAGGGAGGAAATAGAGAGACTATATAGCCCCCCCAAAATATGTGAACACCTGCAAAAATGGTAAGTGTCTGAAGACAAAACATTATCCAATGTCGACAAACAACTTGTCTCCCTTTCGGAAGAAACAAAAACAAGTGCAAGTGTAGAGATGCTTCCCATTCCGGATAGGAATTGAAGGAAGGATGAATGTGGATGATGATGTCTCTAAAAACTGCTCATGTGTCTCCTTTCCTAATGAAGATGAAGATGCCACAATAAACTGAGGTGTATACCCAATCGATGAAGAAGGTGACAAACCAGGACAATGTAGAAACTGATGTTGAACAAGATCTAAAGATGGTGATGCAATGAATATGATGGAGACTTGATAGCCCCCCTTGAATGAAGTTTCCTCAAAACCACTGAAAGAATTTTGAAGTTGATCCAATGGTAGATGTTGAAGAAATCTCAATTCTTGAATGGAATGATAGGGAAGAAGTCTCATACATGAAATCTCTGAAGAGAAAACAAGTGCCTCCAAGATAGTCTTAGGATCCCCAATGAAGGTTGAGACAAAGGGATGAGGAGACTCAAGAAAAGTCTCCAAAGTGGTATTTGAATAGAGTTATATCCCCTCAAGAATGTTCTCCAAACCTATAGAAGTAGCCAAGTTAGTGATACCTGAAACAAAGCCATCCTGTGATGTCAAGTCTAGAAAAATGAATGTGTCCTGATGGATGATGGAAGGCTCAATCAATGACTCTAGACAAGGAATCACTGAATGTGAAGGGATAACAACTGTCTTTGATGGATAAGAAGCATCTAAAGAAACCTTGTCAAACTCTTCGGAAGATTCAAGGCAATCAACCTCTTGCTCAACAATATTATCATGGGGTACTTGATATGAGGAATGACATTCTGAATCATGACCATCGGGGAAGGGTGGAGTGGCTGATCCTCCATATATCTCCCAAAGCTTAGTCCAAAGGATATGAGGAAAATCACAATGATCAATAGAATTCAAAACATCACAATCAACTTGCATTGAAATGATCTCCAAGATAGTGTATCTACAACAAATCCAAGAAAATTCATGAATTTCTTCACTTGGATGAGGAACTATACCATAGAGATGTGGCAATAAATCAAGTGATTAGAGATGGTGTATGATCCCATCCCGACATTGTTCATAGTTACCCTTGTGCAACATAGTCATAGAAGGAGTACATGCAAGCCCCATAATGCACTATCAAATTTCTCCAAAAAACCAAAGAAAATGACCTTCAACAGCAAATAAAGACTTCCAAATATGATGTACAACTGAAGCGATGCCACCCAATGAAAAAATCATTTTCCCAAGCTTCAAGATATCCAAGCTATTAAACAATTGCACCAAATTGAAAAAATATAATGCAAGAGTACTGGAGCTAAAACTGATCAAAATGATTAGACTAATCTAATCCAACAATCTGATGAGAAGATATGAGCCTTTATGTCCAAATAAGGGTTTTGACTTTAGTTGACTATAGAATTTTCTACTGGCAAAAAATTGTGAAATAGATTACACCATTGAAAAGTAGAGGAAATTCTCTTTCTGACAGTATTTTGTTTGTCAATTTTTGATTCCCTGGTGAAAAGTTATGATAAAATGAAAAAAATGCCTAGATGAGGCACTCTGTAGGCTAACTAGGAGCAAAAAATAAGCTCCCTGGGCACTAGGACTCAGTCTCTGATGTGACCGCTGGCAAAAGTAAGCAAAAAAAAGGTGCATAATAAGGATGGTCGGCACAAAAAATGTCAAAGAAGGTGTTTACAACCTTTTGTTACATATAAAATGTTGATTAAAAAAATTGTAACAACCAGTAATAAATATTTATTTCCTAATTTGACAAGGTGGCCGACACATCCTCTATAGATAGTATGGTAGTTTGGTGGTGTGTCTTGGGTGGAGTGGATAGCTTGTTGGACAAAGAGGATTCTAATTGACAGTGGAGATAAGTGCATAGGCTGAAAAGGGAAATAAACGCTGACGGGTGGAGGAAGTGGACGACGGTGGTGAGAGACACCCAGTGAGATGATGGCTGGTGAACCCAAACCAGATGTACCTTCCTCCTATGCAAAGAATTTAATGCAACTCACAAAAAAATTGTATGCAGATTGAAAAAAATGGAGCTGAAGATAAAATTTTAAATAATGCCAATGAGAATTTAAAATTTTATTTAGATGTTGACTAATAATATATATTTGCAGGTTAGAAAACTTGATGTAGACTAAAGAATTATTCAATTCGATGCCAATATTATAATGTCGTTGATAAAATTTTATCAAACCCTATACCGACCAAATTATAATTGCAGGTCGATTTGATTATTTTTCTGCAACTATAGGAAAAGCCCAAAATTTTTTGCCAAAAATAATATGAAAAATCCCCTCTTTTTTTTTGAAATGAAAAATAGCCTATGACTAAAAATTTTTTGCCTCAGAGGACAACTAACTAGGATGATTTTTTTACTAAAAATTTTACTAATAGTACGGTTGATTTTGCAAACCCAAAATACCTCTGATGGCTCCTGGGATGATGAATCTGATTTTGATGAATGAACAAGCAATCCTAGGGTTTCAAGGCCTTCTGAAGACAATGGCGAGCTCGAATCTGGCTCAATCTACTTCAGAAATCAGCTTGGTCCCTAGGTGGATTCAAGTAGCCTGTAATGGAAACCTTCAATCCTATGATGAATCTCTCTAGCCCAACTTTCATGATCCTGGGGTGAAATCTCAATGGAATAGCTTTGATACCATGTTGAAATGATGGATGCACAATGTCCCTGAAGCTACAACCTTCAAGAGGACCTTTTCCAAGAGAAATTCAACCACACAGAAAGTGTTGCAACTAAGGGCTTGCAAATAGATATTTCTATTGATCTAGAATATAAGATACTAGATGTAATATGATGTTGTCATGTGTCATGATCTAACAACATGTGAACCCTACCTAGGAAATGATAAAATATTGAGATAAGTTCTATAAGGACAACTCATCTTCTAGAAGGAATATTATCCCTACAAAGATGGAAAGGGGAATTACCCCATTATTTATGATTTATCTAATAATTCAACCTAGGACTTAATTAATTAAATGAAATACCTAAGTTAACTTATGCTAGTGTAATAAATAATTAATTACACTAACAAAAGGCTTCAAATCCCTCGATTAGGTCCTAGAATCTATGTCTATAGGATCTCATGTAGATATTATTGGCTGTGGAAATCCCCCGGACTTGATTGAACATTAGCTCAGAGTCTCCGAACACCATTATTTTCTTAATGCCCATTCACTTTGCAAGGCTTAAACATTGCACTAGGCCTTCGTATTCAGCTTCATTGTTCGAACAAGCAAACTAGAAGTAGAAGGATTTGAGTGTCTTTTCACTGGATGGGAATTTCAAACATATCCTAGCTCCTACGCCAACTTTGCATCTTGCTTCATCAAAATGCAGTGTCCATATTTCTAAGGCTGGACATTTCTTAGATTCGTTCACGACCTTCAGGATCACTTGATCTTCATCATAGATGACATATCCCTAATCCAATGGCATGCTAATTTATGAAAGGATCAGTGTCTATATATTCACTCAGGAGGACCTCCTTTGAATTAGTCTAGTCTCCAATCAACTTCTCATGCTCTAGTAGCTTAGTACAATACATTTCATCTTTGGTGAAAGAGGTATGAGCGGCCTGAAAGTTGATCATAGCTTCATTGGCCACATGTTCTGAATGTAGAGGTTCATATATTATTTTCATTTTAGCTCCATGCTTGATCCTAAGGATCAAGTGTGACCAGTGTAAGGAAAGATATTTTCCTATCTTGGAAGTGAATTCCTGAGAGAAGTGAAGACCGAACATGGGGGGAACGCCTATGATCAAGGTATCTTGTGGAATTGTGATACTCGAGCAGGAGAATAGAGTCAAGGGGAGGTTCATAATGATACCTACAATTTTGACCTTGTTCCCATCAATTTGTATAACTCATGTATTTAAAGGTTCATATGTAAGGCCTAAGGCTTCAGCTATCTGCTTGGGCATGACTGTGGTGCTATCACTAGAGTCAATCATGGAATTATGTAATAATTTTTTACCCAAAATAAGAGTTAGGAAAAAAGGCTTTGGTTTTAGCTTATCTCTAGCTTTGGTAGAGGATTCCTCTATAGTGAGTACTTTGGCTAGAGGTGATGAATCAATGACCTTTCTCTTGAATGATTGCTTTGTTGGCTCAATGACTGCATCTCCTTGGAGGGCCTTCTATAGCAATGACTTCAACTTTGAAATAACTAATATATCCCAAAGGGACACATTAGCAAAGGATTTTTTCAATTTCTCCACCACATTGAATGGCGGTGGATTCAAATGCTCTTGTTCCTTAGCCCTTGTTATAACAATTTCCCTTCATAGCTAAAATTGTTGTGCAACTATGAAGGTACTAGGAGTTTGGTCATAGACACCTTTAGGCTGTGGGATGATTGGTTTTCCCATGAGTCTCCTCTTAGAGCAATTTTTTTAATTAGACTACACTTGCAAGGATTTTGATGTGGATGCATCATTTGTAAACACCACCTCTTCTTCTTCCATCCATGAGAAGAGCACGTGGTCGGGAGCTATATATGTTTCTTTCTTCAGGGACATCCCTTGCATTTGTGTGGTGAGTATTGTGTTTTCCATCTAGGGAGATGCATATAAATAACCTCCTGACTCTAACACAATGCTTTGGTTGCGCTGTTCTGACACCTTTTGTTGTAGGTTTCCACGTAAGCAGTTTTAGGGCATATGTGTGTCACCATAGGGGAAGCATCAAGGATTAATGTTATTTGTGAGGTCATTCTGCCCCACTATCATCTCTCTACTTGATCTTGGGTGAGCATTCTACAATGGAGTAGGTACTGACACCATCTGATTGCTTGTTTGAGTCTACAGATTTGTGTGTGAGCCTCCTTGGAACTATTTTTGCTCATACGAAGATCTTATGCCTTAAGAATTTTGGTAGGTTAAATTTGAAGGCACATAATGGTTCTGCTTGATGGTAGTTATTTCATTTGAGATTGTCCACAACAACTCCTTTAAATACATTTCTCATCTCATCTTTTGAAGAGCTATACATGGAAGCAACATTCTATGGCACACTCAGATATGTGTACATATATTGGGGAGGAGTGAGCACACTGTTAGATGCTATTTCTTAGGCTAGAGCCGATATCTCTAGAAATATAGGCATAGCAGGCTGAGGTGGTAGCTTTCTGGCATCAATTAGGTTGTTCTCTACTTTAACAGTGATGTTGTATGCATCCGATAGAGTGGTTTTACCAAGGGATTGGATCATCATCGAGATGTCAACATTGATGGATTTCAAGTAGAACGGAAATGCCAACTTGGCTAGTGGCCAGATAGTAGCCCGGATCCTCTGCCAAGTTGTGTGGACCTAGGCATTGAAGTTAGTCATGGCTTCATATGAGGCCCACTTTATGGCCACCATCTACTAATGTAGCAAAGACCGATCTCCATTATTCAAAAATCTCTTGTAGAAAGGATTTCTGAGTTGGTCCTAGGTATTGATAGTGTTAGCTTCTAAAGTGTGGTACCAATCTAGTGCCTTAGCAAGCAACCTTAGCGTTACATTTTGGTCGGTGACTCCATGCACCAAACACATGTCTACCACATCTTGTAGATGGTCAAATGGTGTCTTCAATCCTTCTTTGTTGAACTTTGGCAAAGCTTTTAGCATGGAAGAAGGGATAGGAGCCCATATAACTGGTGCTATTAGTGCTATAAGGGGCTTCTAGCATCCCATGCCAAATAATTTTTGTTAACAATCAGAAACATCACTAGTGGAGGGATCAAAACATTTACTGGTCAGGTTCTTGTTCACACTATTATTAGCCATAATACTAGCAGACCAAGGTTGTTCAGTGTTTGGGATCTGGTAATAGGCCTATGGCTCATACACCCACTTTGAATTCAGATACATTAAAAAAAACTCCCACTAGGCATGCCAGAAAAAGAAACTATTGATGCTTAAAATTGACAAGCAACAGCCTTATGGGAAACTTAGTTAATGGGGGGACCAATTGTGCTAAACTGATTGACCTCTAGGTTTTTAAAGAAGTCACTCCTTCTGTAGTTGGGGGGTTTGGAATGGGAAATGGAAGCAAATATAAAAAATAAATATCTATCCTAAGGAAATGTGCCAAGATGTAGGTGTGGGCACGGTAAATCTCCCTTTTGATTGGGATTTAAGGGCCCGTTCAACAATCTACATGTCCTAGAATAACATAAATCATAGATGAAAACCCAAATAATCTATTCAATAACATAAAATAACTCCCATACACATTTATTGAAAAGAAGAGTCTAGGACATGGTCTAAATCAACAACTTATATTGAAATTATAGAAGTTCTGCAAATAAACTACTTAGTTCAATAATGGCACAGTATAATATTTTGTCAAATAGCTAAGAAACAGAAAGGCCGAACAAAAATGGCATAGTCTATGAGTCTTAATACAATAATTAAAACAATACAAAAGGCCTGGTGTATTTCCACAATTTTTATGTGTATATTCTGAACCAGTTTTGGGAAAGAAGCAGTATTTATAGAGAAACATCCCACCACCTAAAAGCTTGTAATAGAAAATATTCCTTCAACATGAGAAATGATGTTCATTGCAATGATTTCCTAAGACCATTGCAACATAAAAGATTTTGACACACAGAATACAACCACCTTCAAGCTAGATGCATCCCCTACAAATTATGGTTGTGGTCCCAGTGTAGAAGTAAAAAATTCCCATGCAAACATGTGTTGCTCACCCACAAAGTTGGTTAGCACACGTGGCAATAGGTTGGGGCTTGTTGTTGATTCTTCCTTCCTCGCAATGAAAACCCCCGTGGAAAAGACATGTGGAGAATTATTTGTTACCAACGCTGACTGTGTGGTCCTCCAAAAGGTTCCTGTGAAATGATGCTATGTGGCAAGCAGAGGAAGATCGGTAGAGAAGTGAAGGGAAGCAGACGTTCAAAGTCCCGCACTGCTGACATGTGGAAGCCTAGCAGGCTTTGAAAGAGAAGCAAGGGAGGAAATCCTTGTGAGGAGCATGCGGTGAACATGTGGAGACAACAGGTGAAGTTCTTAAAAAAGGGGGGATCAAAGATATTCAAATGTATAGGGTGTAGGTTGGACTTAGAAAAATATAATCAACCCGAAGGGAGCTTGAAGGATTCTTTAAATACACAGTGTTCAATTGATTTAAGCTTTGATTAATTAAATTTCTTTTACTATATAAAATGTCTTGATTAATTTTAAAGTAAATGTCTATAACTAAATAACTTTCTTTCCAAAAAGCCTGAAATGTGAAAATTAGGATGCTAAAGCCATAGTACCTTATGTTGACTTTGGAATAATGTGAATTGATTCATCAGCCCAAATATTGGGAAGCCTTAGAGATATTTTTTTGAAAACAACAAAATATCCTTAGGGACACACAATAATATAGTGCTTTTCAAATGTATTCACATTAAATCCAAAGGGTTTGAGATTTTGATACAATGTTCAATGTTAGTTTTGAGTTCTTTTTAATAGCAAGAAATGTGTATAGTTGGCTCAAAAGGTGATGGAGATATTTCACAAGTCTTCTTCCACAAGAATTACTAGTTGGGCTCAACAAAATCAGTCACATAACAACCCTAAGGAGTAGGTATGTATCTTCTTAGTAGGCTTACCTCACCCCTGAAGGAATGATGTAATCCATCTTTATAGAGGGTTAAAATAGGCCAATTAAGGAAATGTACTATCTTGACATGCCTAGCTTTGTACAAGAGAATTACCTCTTAATATTTATGCCTCAACTATAAGTTAGATGTGGTAAGTAACTTCTGGGAGTGGTGTGCCTCCCATGCACTACTTCAAAGAACGTTTTAGAAAATAAGGATAGGTTTCTAAGACACGGTGTTTAATGACAACTGTGAACACTATGATGCATATTTCATACGTAGGCCACTAAAGGCTTTAGTTGTTCCTACCCAACCCATATGTTTGGACGAGGATGAGGCATAGTATGCTATTCCCACCCATATATAAGCTACTTTCTTTTGATTTTGCAAAATTTATATAGCCTATTGGTAAACATGCTTTTAGGGTCACTTATATGAGTTCTCCATTGTGAGATGTATCTCAATAGCAGACCCTTATCTAATAAATACAAGAAAATCATATTTCTCTTCACCCAAGATCGCATGAAGCGCAAGGGGAGAGGATACATAGCAATTCCTTAGGGTGACTCAATTTTTTTTGTAAACTTAAAGTGTTTCTCTTCACCCAAGATCACATGAAGTGCAAGGGGAGAGGATGCATAGCAAGTCCTTGGGGCGACTCAATATTTTTTGTCAACTTAAAGTGTTTCTCTTCACCCAAGATCGTACAAAGTGAAAGGGAAGTGGATATCTACTAAAAGTTCACACAAGCATGGAAAGAATATAATACACTCGTTCTTTTTAAATCATCAAAGGAAATGACAAGTTCATTTTAATAGCACCAAGCTAAAGTATGAATTTGTGTTGTTCAATTTTAAATCAACATTGCAATGGTGAGGATGTTTGGGTTTATTTTTATCCAACTTTGAAAGATCATAGCATTGTAAATTTTAAACCCAATTGAAAGCTAGTTGTCCTAAAGTAGGAACTACAGCAACATATGATGGGTTATATCATCCCATAAGTGTTTACAAAAAAAATTTACAATAAAGATTAAATGGAACTTCTCTCCTTCACATCAAGATTTTATGATCCTCTCCAAATCTGTAAAATTAGTTAGCCTTATAGAAAAAAAAGTCAATAAATGATCAAAGAGTAGATTAAACTTAGAATTTAAAGTAGAAATGAAAATTTAACTCTTTGTTTTACCTTGCAATAGCGCCATTGTGCCACAAAAGCACCACTTTGTTAGATAGCAATAACACTATCATATTTCAATAGCACTGCTCTGGTAAATTTCAATAGTGCCTCTTTGTTGAACCTACAAAAACATTGGAATGATCAATAACACTAAAATATCTATAGCACACTTCTGCCAAAAATACCAAAAGTGCCTCAATTAAGCAGTAGTGTCTTTGTATAGAAAAATCTCTATTGTACAACAAAAGCATTGCTTTGGTAAATCTCAATAGTTTCACCCTACCTGCAAATTGTATATCACAAGAAACTCAAGCAAAAAAATTCAAATTTGGTTAGTTCTTCCCACCTTCTAGCGCCAAAATGTGAGTATAATCATAACCTAAGCCAAACATGCTAGATCCAATAGATTTTAAGCAATATATAACTAGTTAAGCTATACTCCCAATGAAATTCTTGAAAATAATGAACAAGGAAGTCATTAAAACATAACAAACAAGAAATAAATAATGGAAAACTATTCTAATACCTCAAACCTCATCCCATTGTGGGATTGATGTTGCATGAATGTCAAATGTTAGCCCTTTCCCAATCCCTTGATTGAAACAAGCTTTAAATTGATTTTATTGATGAAGATAAGCTAAAATGGATGCATGGTAAGCTTAAATGGATGCAATATTAACTAAAAATGGATGCTAAATGCTTAAATGAGTATGTAAATGTGCAACATAAATTTTATAAAATGGAAGTGAATCCTTTTCTCAAAGAAATAAGGAGTATTTATAGGAGAAAATGGTGAACAAATGGTTAGGATTGATTTGATCAATCAATGGATGAGAAGCAATGAGAGGTGAAGGCATGGATCAAGGATTCTCATCAATGGATGAGAATGCAAGTTGACAAGGATCAAGGATTTAATCAATGGCTCTCATTTATTCAAAGAAGCACACTTCCTAAAAATTAGGAAGTTGTTAGGAAGTTTGTTGCAAGATATTCCCATTCAAATGGAGGAATATTCCAGAGGAATATTCTCTTGCAAGTGGGAGGATGAGGGAAATTTTCCAATTAAGTAATTTAAGAAATTACTTAATTGTGCAAGATGGAGGGAAATTAAGATTTCCATTAAATAATTAACTTATTTAATGAAAGAGAGTTAAATGACATTTAGTTCAATAATTAAGATTATTTAATTAAATGAAAGAACATAGGAAACCTAATTAAATAATTCGTATCACCTAATTAAACAAGATGAAAGTTATCATGAAAGGGGATGAACTAGCCAAATAACATTAATTATCTATTTTTTCTAAGATAAGCAACATTTACAGGGTGTTGTACCCTTAACACAAAGAGCCCAGAGGGCCAAAGGAAGCTAGATCAAACCAACAAAACTAGGGGAGAAACAAATAAAGACAGCTAACCGACAACTGTAGAACAACAAAAAAAAGATTAAACAACCCTCGAACCAGAGGGGACCAGTCTGACTCCTTAAACCCGAGGCCACGAAGAGGCAATGGATTTGGGAAGTCCCTTCTTCCTTAGCACAACCAAACAAGAAGGCTCAAAATAAAAATCCACTGAGCGAGGTGAGGGGAGTGGAACCACATAAACCACCCCAGGCGAGGAGCCATCACATAGCGAGAAAGTCGATAGTGAAGAAGAGGAGATAGGAGCAATCAAAGGACCAACAACATCAAACAAAGAGAGACTGGAAGGAACCGAAGGCACAACGACAACAGATGGATCCACAGAAGGGCAGGTTGGAAGAGGAGCCAGGAAAGGCTCTGACTCCAAGGGAGCAGAAAGGGGAAGGTCTCCCTCCTCAGAGGAAACATCCCCATAGGAATCATCCAAAGAGGTAGAACCAACCATGAGATGGTCTGAGAGAGCATTCTTCCACCAAGTAGTAGCACCCTTGTAGCGAGTAAGAGGGAAGCCAGAGGCCAGGTGGCCGATAAAGAAACATCTCCTACACCAAAAAGGGAGCCCCTCATAGTCCAGAAGCTACTTCCAAGGTCTGTCCACCATCAAAACCACATCACCATGGAGAGGTTTGGAGATGTCCAAATAAATTAAAATACGAGCCACCATAGTATGCTCAAGATCTCGAGAGGAAGAATCCACCTTAAAAAAGCTACCAACAACATTGCCAATAGCTTCAAAGCAATAATTCTCCCAAAACTGGAGTGGTAGATTTGACAGTCGAACCCAAACAGGTCTAATATTTAGAGGCTCTGTAAGAGGATTTAAAGAGAGAGACCAAGGCTGAATGAACACCCCACATCCACACCCTATCCAACACCCTATCACGATCCTTTGGTATTAAAATAGTTGCAAAGAAAAACCCTCTAGCACTGGGATAGAGCTCAATTTGTCTTGAAATAATAGGCTTCCAGGAATCAAAAACCCACAAATGAAGATTAGGAAGAGAGGGCCACAGGACATTAAACCTGTAGACCACACCCTGCCTCACATAGAAGTCCTCATTCTCAGCTACCTCAGGCCCATAGACCACAACAGGGGAGGCCCGAGCACTTTGTCACGATTATTTGTTTAATAGGAGAAATCGATGAATTTAGTTAAATAATGAAGATTATTTAATTAAATGGTTGGAAAGAGGTGATTCGGGACAAAATGATGTTCTAATCAAATTTAGATGTGCAATATCATTGAGGATAATTTTAATTGTCTACACTGATAAAGAGGGGAATCTTCTTCATAACTAACAAAGGCAATGATGCTTTTGTAAACACTGAAAAATGTCTTGGTCTACGAGTGTCATTTTTCTTGGCCTTCTTCTCCAAATAATTGAATAATTTAATTATTTAATTAATTCACTTCTTAACCTTTATTCTACTATGATCAATTAATATAATTTAATTATGTTGCTAATCTCCTTTTCTTCAATAATTAAATAAATTATTATTTATTTAATTATCTTTCACTCTTTGTCTATAGTCAAATAATAATTATTAATTGTTTGTCTATTCATTAATCCTTTAATTATTCTATAGTCAAATGAATTTTAAATTATTTGACTATCCTTTTGACATTTCTTCACCATTAAATAATTAATCTAATTTAATTATTTAATCTCATTTCCTCCTCTTTAATTAAAATGTTGCATAAATCATTTTAATTAAATGCCCACCTACCTTTTCCTCAAATAAATTATTTAAATAAATTATTTATGCCTCCACTTGATCAAAGGTTCCTCCTCATGAATTAAATGATTTTAATTTTTAATTTCCCTATTTTCTCCCTCTTCCAAATAAATAATTTAAAAATTATTTATGCTCCACTTGTCTAGAGATTCCTTTCTCATGA
Organism: Sequoia sempervirens; assembly: GCA_007258455.2. Taxonomy (NCBI): domain Eukaryota; kingdom Viridiplantae; phylum Streptophyta; class Pinopsida; order Cupressales; family Cupressaceae; genus Sequoia; species Sequoia sempervirens. The sequence goes on along the minus strand of VDFB02075321.1, from coordinate 335,499,949 downwards.
AATAAATAAATTATTTATTTCCTCCATTATCTCTTTCCACTATCTCATTTTGAATACCAGCAATCAATTGACTCTGGTCCCTTTTCGATCTTGACCCTTCATTTTGTAATCTCCACTCTTCTGTGTTGCATGTCCTCTCATCTGTTGATCTTGGAATCTTTCTAGAAGATCAACATTGACCATCCATTCAAATGGTTTTCTATTAAAGAATCCTTCCTCCTCCATGAAGGAACTCTAAAATTTTGCAAATTTGAAGTGCCCATTTCAAAATATTGCCTCTACACTCTCAAAAGTGCACTTGAGAAATCTGCTTAAGTGACCCACTTTGGAGGGTCGTATTTTGGATCCTATTCATTTTCATGAAAAATCCCTTTGCAAGCGCACTCATGTGTCCTATGTGAGTATGCATGTCCATTTTAGCTTCCCACAATGAGTTTTGACAAGGTTTCAAAAAGTGAAGTTGAAGGGTTTTGACACTTTTCTGCTATTTGCAAACTTTTAGTTTTGCAAAATAGCCTCCCATTTGAGCTTGCATTTTGTAACTGGTTGATTGTCATGTCAAACCGATTGTTTCTCCCAATTCTCCATGCCTAGATGAGCTCACATGTCAGGTTTGAGAGCCTCATTATGAGATTTTCCATTTTTACCAAGTCAAAACCAAATGCAATTTATTCAGTTTTGCACCTCCATTTTCAAAAACCTTTTTGAGAGCTCAACTTCGACCTTCAATATCTTTTGATGAGTGATTCAATAAAATCCCTTTTGTACATGTGTTCTATGTACCAAAATGAGCTAGTGTGTCCAGTGGTAGCTCACTAGGAGTTGATTTCATATTTTTGTGAAATGGTAATTGAGTGAGTTTTAACTGGTTTAGAACAGTTGTTTGTTGCAAAAAGTTCAACTGAGCAACTTTGACAGAGAATAACTTTCACTTCAGAATCCCTTTTTCCAAAAAGTCTATTGCACTTAATTCTCAGACCGAATGTTTGCATGCCTGCAAGTTTTCATGACTCTAGGAGGTCGTTTGACCAGTTTCCCAGGTCGATTCTGGTGCCAACTTGGCCAGTCTTGTTCATTGTTCAAACATGCCAGAAATCAAATTTTGATGAAAACCTAGTTTGTCTTTTCACCCTAGAAGCATTCAAAAGGCATTGTCAAGTCAATTTAGCATGAAATTTGTTTGAAACTAAAAAAAAAAATAGTCGGGCCACATGGGGCCTGACATGGTTTGCACTGTTAAGAGGTTTCACATTGAATAGGAGCTTGAAGCCAAGTAAGCTTGTTCAAATGGACATGGTAGATAATTCTCATTTTCATTATGATAAAATGGATGAATGGGATGCCTGCTTGATTATAGTGCTACATCAAATTACACCCCTCCATGTATCAAAAGGTCTAACTGCTTTTCAGAAAGCTCCAATGAAGTTCCTCGTATGCCTACTCATAAAACCATGTTTTGTAAGAAATTATTTTGAATCAATCACTCTCATTCTTGACCCATGCAGTGGCAATGCTAATTCAATTGCAATACATGCAGTATTCCAAATATTTGAGGCAGTCCATTAGTCATGATCTCTGACAAAGAGTTGTGATTAACATATGATTGAAGCCTCATTAATTGAAGGCATATTGGAACTTTTATGATGTCTTAGCTCTTCCATACAAGATGCTCTATGGAAACACAAAGGATAGAGTTGAAATGATGATGCAGAAAAAGTCTTCTTTGATAGGAGTTTCCCATGATATTTTACCTCAAGCTAATTCAAAGATTTTCTATTAGATCAAAATCCATCATAGGAATTTTGTGTAGGGGTTTGGTTTTACAATGAGGATTGTTACTCCTCAACTAGAGCTTATTGGAGAATAGTTATATAATGAATCTGAGGCCTTTGAGAAGTGTGAGACACTAATAGAACCAAGACATCCATGGCTCCGTCAAGGCAACATATTGATTCCAAAAGACATTAACTTAAGGTATTTGGAGAGGGTTCGAGGACTCAAACAAAATAGGAGCATGGCGTAGGAGATGGACATCTGAAAAGGCCTGTAAACTTGTTTTGAAAATTCCAAAGGAAACTCTACATAGCTAAAGGGAGGTCTTAATGGCACCAACATTAAAAAATGAGAATGCCATGATTGAAGTAGAATACGCATAATAGATTTTTGTTGAAAATGCCTTAGAGACTTAAAAAAAAAACAAATACAATTTGCAGCACGAATGGAATAATTATAGTGCAAGATTAGAATATCCACCAGTGCCAACTCAGAAAAGAGGAAGGAGCCAATAAATGTATGGGAAATAGTGAATGAATAAATGGGAGGATAGCCACATGCCAACATGACTTTTGAAACTCCTTTGAAACTTTCAAGCATATACAGGGGATCCATGAAAGGGGCATGCACCTGGTTTGGCAAAGGTTTCCAATAAATAGAATGCCTAACCCAGTAGAATCTGCAAAAAATGAATTTTTTTGCAAGTGGAGGGCATCAATTCAATGGAGGGGTGTTAGTGTTGAGAGGTCAAATGCTTAAGCTTGGAGGGACATACTACTATGGCATGCCCCCATATATACACACCTTTGATGAAGAAGGTAACAAACCTATCAAACTCATCACATGTTCTTGTAAACAAGGGATATCATTTAGGCTGCTGCAAAGTGTGCCCAATGGTGGGTAAGTGTGGTGTATAATATTGATGTTTATTTTGAAAATTAGATAAAGAAAGCCACACACTAGTGAGAGGAACGACTCCAAGAAGGATGCAACGCCCGCAGAAAGGGCATGCAGAATATGCATACAAAATGGATTTCTTGCAAGGCTTTAGAAACTTCAAGCAACGCTACACTAGGGCACCATAGAATAGGGATCTAAAGTAGGCGACAAAAGAGTATCTATTTTTCCAAATAAATGGGGATCGATGTTGTTTGGGTTCTTGTGCAATAAGGCTCAAGCAAAGGAGATGCAAAATAAAGGAGTGGCCACACAAAGAAATGAGGGTTCGATGCATGGTGTGTAAGGCAGCTTCTTGGCAGCCAAAGGAAACTCGATGGAGGGACTCAAAAAATATTGTTAGTTGATGTCGCCATTGAACGAGATGCAGCCAGAATTGTAGAAATGCCAATGTAAGTGAAAAATAGGACAAATGAAGAAAGGCCAAAGAAAGATCAACGGTGAAGATGGAGAGTTAGATGCAACAACATCTAGACCCTTCCCCACTGGCTCGCGGGTGGAAGGTGCTCGATTTATAATTCCTGCGAAATAGTGAGATTGTACCACATGGCATTTGGATTTGGGTTGAGCCTTCATCAAGTGGATGTGTTTTCATATGTATGGGTAAAACATATTAAAGGAGGCTTGTTTTAAAAGCAAAGAATTTAAAGGTTAAGAGCCTGATAAGATTTTATTTTAGAATCTTTATTCCATTCTATGCAAGAAGAATTTGTATGAAGGTGGCCCCACTAAATTTTAAAAAGATTAAAATATTTCATTTGTTTTCAAAAAGGAAAAATATAAATTGATATAAATGGTAAAGCATTTGAATGGAGATATGTAGGTAAATCCCCGTGTCTCCCCGCTGCCTCGCAGGAGTAAAATGCAAGACCATTATTTCTCACAAGATTAGTGAGAATGTGTTGAGAGAGGAAGGTGGGATCGATGCTTTGACCTTCAAAAGCATTCATTTTCTTTATAAGAGGAAAAATATTTCAAGGTTGGAATAATGTTCGATGGGATTTCAAATGGTAAAATATTTAAAAATTGAAACAAGGCCTCAAGAAGTATTTAGAAGAAATACTTTTGCTAAAGTAAAAATCAAAAGGTGGAACATGTATAAATTATCTTGGGTGCTATGAGAAATTTTACCCAAAGGGATTTTAAATCCTCACTATTAAAAGAAGAAATATTAAACTTAGAAGTGAGGTGGAGTAAATAAATGGTTGGAGAAGCTCAAAGGTGGACAGGTAAAAATATTTTGCCCAAAGAAGATTTTCTGTAAATGAATATTTTAAATGAATCATTTAAAATATTTCAATTGGCACGGGGTATGAGTAAAGGCATATGCGAGAAGTGAATTTAATATTCACTTTTTATACAAATGTATTGTTGGCTGGAGGATAAAATGAAAAAGTGTTGCATTAATAAAGAACAAAAATGTGAAAACTTTCATGGCAAAGATGTTTTCTTTTAGTTGCTGGGTGAAAATGGTGAATTTTTCCATGGGCATATTTTTTGTTTGAGAACAAAGGTGAATGAAGGGAGACTTGGAGGCAAAGTTTGTTGAAGGAAGAGAGAGGATAGATTCTTTTCTAGATTGCTAATCAATGGGGAAGGAGCTACCATGTTTCTTCAATTGATCTATTTTAGGGATTCTTTTGCTTTCTTTTTGTTCTCTTCTTTCCTCATTTGTAAGGGGTTCCAATTTTTGAATGTTCTGCAAGTCAGGAAAAAGCTCTGGGTAGAATTGTAAAGCTAGGATGAATTGTAACTGAGTCACTAATCTGAAAGTGTGTGTTTTGAATTATGCTTTCATGTTTATATTTTATTTGATAATGGTCTCCATTGCTAAAGTGTAGTGCTCTTTTAGATTCAATAATAAAAATTATTTGAGTCTTTTCATGCACATTTGTTGCATTTAAGTTACATATGTTGCATTCTACTCTTTGAATGATGTAATTGCTTTCATGAATGACAAGCTGCATTTATTATTGCCTATTATTTAGGGGATATTGTAATTGCTTCAACAAATGTGATAGGAGTGTTGTGTTTTAGGTAGATTTGTACGAATGATTACCATATAAAGTTGCAGTAGTCTTGTCAAAATTTGGTAATATTTGAAAAGATCTTCAGAACATGTTCAACATTGTAGGATGAAATGCTAGCTATATGACTCCATAGCCCTTTTATTGGCACTAGTCAAGTTTTCATCCATCTGTTGTTTTCAGTTTGGTCCCAAATTCTTATAATTAAAAAACCATTTCAATTTTGTTTTGTTGAGTTATGTGTGCCATGTTCTCCATGCTATTTTCTGAAATTCACATAATATCTTGCCAATCTTGAGTTGAATTTTAAGTTTCTCAACATAATTGTATGAGAGCATCATTTTTTAAGCAATATCCTATTGGTTGTGTGTTTGAATCTTTAGATGTTGCTAAAGGGTTACCCCCCTAGGTATTACAAAGCCTGAAGTGCAGGGGAAATTTGTGTTAATTCCATTTCCTGTTAGTTGGCCAAGTACACCTTTGAATCTAAACATAAGAAATTGGCTAGTCTTTAGGATTCATTTGGTTTGTTGATTTGGAGAACCAACAGAATGGCGACTCTACTGGGGAGAAATTTGAATCTCCAAGTGCAGAATGCTTAGTTACAAATTCATATTATTTTTTCCATTCTAAATTTAGTTCAAATATGTAAGTTTTTCAAGCCTGGAGGAAGAATTTGTTGCAGTGAACCTGAAAGATTTCATGATTTATGGTGCTCTATTGGTGAAAGGAACTCAGAAATAAATTTACATGTGAAAGAATTTCTTGTTGTTCAAAGTTCAGTCCTCTATGAAGAGAGGTGGTGACTTTGTCAAGAAGAACTTGTTGAAGAGGTGAATACAGTTCCAGATATATAACATTTCCAGAACAATTTGCAGCAGCTGCAACATTTCTAGGTATTGTTCATTCTTGGTTTTCAAGAAACTCTTGTATGAAAACCATATTTGAACATTTTAGGAGAAAATTTTGGTTCCCTATTGAGTGATTAACACTAAGAAAGGGAAAGGATAGTAATATTTAATTTTCATACTTCTGAATTGTAATTTGTAGCTTATGTATTATGCTAAATTTATGCTTATTCTTGAAATTTTCCCAATAAGTAGATCTTAGGCTTAGATTCGTCTGAACTATGCATTGTAATATTCTAAGATCATGATGAAAGATAGAAATAGGGCAATGAATGATCAACTGTAGAGTTGATATGTGAAATTTGAAAGAGGCATGTCAAATGCTTCAATATATGCATCCTAGTATGGTTCCAAATGGAACCATGGTTTGTGATCAGTCCCAGCTAGATTGTCAAAGAAGTTTCAGCACTGGAAGGTACAGAGCCATCGATCTCAGTGGCATTAGTGGTTACCCAAATGAAATTCCAGCTAAATTCAAAAATAAATTACCAAGATTCATCGGTGATAAGGCTGAATCAACAAATAAACATTTACAAGAATTCAGTAATGTGATGGATGATTATGAGGTCGATTACGAGGATGTGATCATGAGACTATTTGTCCAATCCTTAAGAGGAGATGCAAGGGATTGGTTTTCCTATCTTCCATATTCCTCCATTGATTCATGGGAAGAGTTTAAGGTAGTGTTCATGGAACAATTTGGAGAAAGGATTGACCCTATTTTGATAAGGAAAAAGTTCATGAACATGGAGAAAGGAAAAGATGAGCTAGTCCCATCTTTTAATCTAAGGTTTTCAAAGATCATAAGAGAGATTCTTGAAGAAATAAGACCAAATGATGTTGAATGTTTGGTCATGTACTTAGGAGCATTTGAAAAAAAGATGAGATTCTTATTAAGAGACAAGGATCCCACAACCCTGCACCAAGCATATCCAATTGCTATGGATATTGAGAACAATTTGAGATATTCAATAATGAAAGGACATAGGGTTGTGAGTGTCAGTTATCCTAGTTGTACACCTCATGCAGACATAAGTCATGGATTAGATAATAGAAGTGCCTGTCAGGACAACAATGCTACTGCACTGATTTCTTTATATTTACAATATGCAAATCATAATGAGCTCCACATTAAATGTCATCAAAATTTGAGCAATGTTGATCAAACATCTATTGTTCAATTATTTTCTAAAATGAAGAGACACAGAGGAGAATCAACACATGATCTATTCTCAATTTTTTTGGAATCCTTGTGGAAAGTTCCCATGAATTTCAAACCTAAGGATTCAACATGCATTAATATGATTTGTGAAATCTATGAGCCTCGGTTGAGTACTTGGCCAAAAAGGTTGAAGCCTCATAGTTTGGATTAAGTGCTTGATTGGATAAAGGTTGTTGAGGGAGCCTGACTTATGCACAAAATGTGATGTCTCAAAGTGAAGATAGCAACTATCCAAATGAGAAAAATCAGGACACGATACACAAGAATGAAAACAGTGTATCAGAAAATAAAGATATATGTTGTATGAATGAGTATGTTGATTGTAATCAACTCACAATCAACACATGTGTAGATCCTTGCAATAATGATGAAGATGAAGATGTATGGTATGATGAGAAAATAGATATGCATAAAAAAATTTCTTGCAATATCTTGTGTGATGAAGAAGTAAAAGAGTTGCAGGATGTCATTCCATGTCATGTTTTGGTTAGTAAAAATAATGCAAGTGTTGATGGCATCTCATCACAAATTAGTGATCAAGACATTGAAGACAAAATTTCAAGCACTTATTCTGCAGAAACTGAGCTTGGTTCATGTAGTGATGAGACCTTTGGTGATGAGGATGTTGATGAAAATCAAACTGATTGCTCTTCTAATAATTATGAATGCTCTTATGAGGATAATATGTAGATACTTTCTTCACCTCAAGATTGCAATGACATGAATGCTCATGAAATCACTTGTCCACAAGTGAATGATCCAGTTGCATTTAATGCAAACTCGGAATGTAGTTCAGGTTTGACATCAATGGAGCATGTTGATTCTGTTAGTGATGAATAATTTGAGGACAAACATATGTGTGTTCAATTTGATGATCATGAACATAGTGTTGGAAGTGATGAAGATGTTGATGAACCTACTTATGTCTTTATTGTTCATGATTATTTATATGAAGCGGAAATGGGAATGTCAGTTATGTATGAAAAGGATAATGAGGTGCACATTGATGAAGGAAGGAATTCAGTTTTGAATGATCAAGTTATGCATCATGACAGTCACATGGTTCTAGGATCATCCTTATTACCCATTGACACTGCAAAACCTTTTGACCAATGTGAGGAGCAACTATATGGTGCAAATGATAATGGGTGTGAGGTCAATCATTATGAGATTGAATATGGGTCTTTCTTTGATGATCTCTCTCATCTTCATGGTATGCAAATGGGTATGCTTCCTTTGAATGAGGAATAAATCATTGTGAAAGGGGGTGAGGGTGTTATCTTTTTGGCTAATGAATAATTTAAAGATAACAATCAGTCTTTGGTGCATGGATCAATATGCTTATTAGCTGAAAGTGCACATGAAGTTGCTAGTGCACATGAAAGTTTCTTTTTTGACCCTATTGGTCCTGAAGATAATAGCATCCAAAATGATTCAGATATTGAGCATGTTATGAAAAATCAATTTGATTTTTTTAGCTTAGGATTGAATTCTGAGTTATCTGAATCTATGTTTGAGACATTCCATATGAACTTGATAGTGATCTCAAGAATGAAATGGACATGTGTGAACATGAGGTAGAAAACATTTCTTACACATTAGATGTTGACATTTTTGTCGAGTGTCATGATTTGAATGAAGATGAAAGTACTTTTGGTGTTGATAAATTGGATTTTTAGAATCCTAAAACACATGATAATTTGTTTGGGCTATGGTGTTTGGATGATGAAAAACTGACTTATGATGTAGTTCAGTTGAAGGAGTTGTAGATGTGTGAGCAATCTTTGCTCAACACACAAATGGATGACATGTTCCTTTTCAGCCCTGATATCTCCTTTGAACATAATCATTATGAGGGAATTAGTGAATGTGGTCTCAATCACTATCCCAAAATGTTACCACTTTATACAAAATTAGAAAATGAAGAGAGTGGTGATCATGTGACCTAATTGATTTGGTTGTTACTTGATGACAAAGCTGAACAGAGAGCAAGTTTCTACTTGCATGAAGGCAGCTTGATACTTGTGTTTGCAATGGTGAATTCATTCAGGTTGTTATGGTTTGATAGAAGCAAGCATGAGTTGAGGGAGATCAGCTCTTTTTATAGAATTGTGTTTGATAGAGGTAAATTTTGACTTCCATTTTTCATTTGGTGCCCTGTGGTCACCAAGTGAAGTCTAAAAAGAAGATGAATAAAGGAGCAGTTTCAGAGCATTGATGGACTCGGTATTTGGTCTACTCCCCAAAGATTTGGAATCTTGCTATGCTCACAGGGGGCATACATCCCTAGTCAAAGCCACTAATGGAACTCTTAAATTTTTCAAATTTGAAGTTCCCATTTCAAAATATTGCATGTGCACTCTTAGAAATGCACTTGGGAAATCTGCTTAAGTGACCCACTTTGGAGGGTCATATTTCGGATCCTGTTGATTTTCGTACAAAATCCCTTTGCAAGCCCACTCATGTGTCCTATGTGAGTATGCATGTCAATTTTAAGCTTCCCATGATGAGTTTTGACAGGGTTTCAAAAAGTGAAGCTGAAGGGTTTTGACACTTTTATGTTGTTTGCAAACTTTCAATTTTGCAAAGTAGCCTCCCATTTGAGCTTGCATTTTGCAATTGGTTTATCATCATGTCAAACCGATTGTTTCTCCCAATTCTCCATGCCTAGATGATCTCACATGTCATGTTTTAGAGCCTCATGATGAGATTTTCCATTTTTACCAAGTCAAAAGCAAATGCAATTTATTCAGTTTTGCACCTGCATTTTTAGAAACCTTTTTGAGAGGTCAACCTTGACCTTCAATATCTTTTGATGAGTGATGATTCAAGAATAGCCCTTTTTCATATGTTTTCTTTGTACCAAAATGAGCTAGTGTGTCGAGTGGCAGCTTGCCAAGAGTTGATTTGATGTTTTTGCGAAATGGCAATTGGGTGAGTTTTAATTGCTTAAGAACAACTGTTTGTTGCAGAAAGTTCCATTGAACAACTTTGATAGTGAATAAATTTCACCTCATAATCCATTTTTCTGAACCGTCTATTGCACTTAATTATCACACCAAATTTCTACATGCCTGCAAGTTTTCATGACTCTAAGAGGTCATTTGACCAATTTCCAAGGTCGATTATGGGGCCAACTTGGCCAGTTTTGCTCATTGTTCAAACATGCCAGAAATCATATTTGATGAAAACCCAATTCATATTTTCACTCAAGAAGCATTCACAAGGTAGTGTCAACTCAATTAAGCATGAAATTTGTTTGAAAACAAAAAAAAATTAGTCGGGCCACATGGGGCCTAACATGCTTTGCACTATTAAGAGGTTTCACATTGAATAGGAGCTTGAAGCCAAGTAAGCTTGATCAAATGGACATGGTAGAGAATGCTCATCTTCATGATGATAAAATGGATGAATGGGATGCCTACTTGATTATATTGCTACATCAAATTACACCCCTCCATCTATCAAAAGGTCTAACTCCATTTTAGAAAGCTCCAATGAAGTTCCTCGTATGGCTACTCATAAAACCATGTTTTGTAAGAAATTATTCTGAATCAATCACTCTCATTCTTGACCCATGCAGTGGAAACACTAATTAAATTGCAATACATGTAGTGTTCCAAATATTTGAGGCATTCCATAAGTCATGATCTCTGACAAAGAGTTGTGATTAACATGTGATTGAAGCCTCGTTAATTGAAGCCATATTGGAACTTTTATGATGTCTTAGCTCTTCCATGCAAGTTGCTCTATGGAAACACAAAGGATATAGTTGAAATGATGATGCAGACAAATTCTTCTTTGATGGGAGTTTCCCATGATATTTTACATCAATCTCATTCAAAGATTTGCTATTGGATCAAAATCCATGATAGGAATTTTGTGTAGGGGTTTGTTCTTACAACGAGGATTGTTACTCCCCTTCCAGAGGTTATTAGAGAATGGTTATATAATGAATATGAGGCCTTTGAGAATTGTGAGACACTAATAGAACCAAGATAGCCACGACACCTTCAAGGCAACATATCGATTCCAAAAAAAATTAACTTAAGGTATCTGGAGATGGTTTGAGGACTCAAACAAAATAGGAGCATGGCGTAGGAGATGGACATCTGAAAAGGCCTGAAAGCTTCTTTTGAAAATCCCAAAGTAAACTCTATGTAGCTAAAGGGAGGTATCAATGGCACCATAATTAAAAAATGATAATGCCATGACTAAAGCAGAATACACATAAGACATATTTGTGTTGAAAATGCTTTAGAGACTTAAAAAAAAAATTAATGCAATTTGTAGCCCAAATGAAGTAATTATAGTGCAGGATTAGAATATCCACTAGCACCAACTCAGAAAAGAGGAAGGAGCCAATAAATGTATGGGAAATAGTGAATCAATAAATGGGAGGATAGCCACGTGCTAGCAAGACTGTTGAAACGCCTTTGAAACTTTCAAGCATATATAGGGGATCCATGAAAAGGGCATGCGCCTGGTTTGACAAAGGTTTTCGATAAATAGAATGCCTAACCTAGAAAAATGTGCACAAAATGAAATTTGTTGCAAGTGGAGGACATCAATTCAATGGAGGGGTGTTAGTGTTGAGAGGTCAAATGCTTAAGCTTGGAGGGACATACAATTGTGGGGTGCCCTCATATATACAAACCTTTGATGAAGAAGGCAACAAACCTATCAAACTCAGTACATGTTCTTGCAAACAAGGGAGATCATTTAGGCCACTGCAAAGTGTGTCCAATGGTGGGTAAGTGTGGCACATAATGTTGATGTTTACTTTGAAAATTAGATAAAGAAATTCATACACTAGTGAAAGGAATGAATCCAAGCAGGATGCAACGCCTTTAGAAAGGGCACACAAAATATGCATACAAAATGGATTTCTTGCAAGGCTTTAGAAACTTCAAGTAATGCTACACTAGGGTGCCATAGAATAGGGATCCAAAGGAGGCGATAGAAAAGTATTTGTTTTTCCAGTTAAATAGGGATCAATGTTGTTGGCGTTCCTGTGCAATAAGGCTCAAACAAAGGAGATGCAAAATAAAGGAGTGGTTGCATAGAGAAATGAGTGTTTGATGCATGTTGTGTAAGGAATATTCTTTGCAGCCAAAGGGAACTTGATGGAGGGACTCAAAAAATATTGTTGGTGTATGCTGCCATTGAACCAGATGTAGCCAGAATTACAGAAATGCCAATGCGAGTGAAAATTAGGGAAAATGAAGAAAGGACAAAGAAAGATCAATGGTGAAGATGGAGAGTTAGATGTAGCAACATCTAGACCCTTCCCTGCTAGCTCGTGGGTGGAAGGTGCTCAATTTTTAATTCCCACAAAACAGGGAGATTGTCCCATGTGGCATGTGGGTCCGGGCTAAGCCTTCATCAAGCGGATGTGTTTTCATATGCACGGGTAAAACATATTAAAGGAGGCTTGTTTTAAAATCAAAGAATTTAAAGGTTAAGAGCCCAATAACATTTTATTTTAAAATCTTTATTCCAATCCATACAAGAAGAAGGTGTATGAAGGTGGGCCCATTAAATTTTAAAAAGATTAAAATATTTTATTCGTTTTCAAAATGGAAAAATATAAATTGATATAAAGGGTAAAGCATTTGAATGGAGATATGTGGGTAAATCCCCACCGCTCCCCACTACCTTGCAAGAGTAAAATGCAAGACCATTATTTCTCGCAGGATCAACGAGAATGTGTTGAGTGAGGGAGGTGGGCCCAATGCTTTGGCCTTCAGAAGCCTTCATTTTCTTTACAAGAGGAGAAATATTTCAAGGTTGGAATAATGTCTGATGGGATTTCAGATGGTAAAATATTTAAAAATTGAAACAAGGCCTCATGAAGTATTTATAAGAAATACTGCTAAAGTAAAAATCAAAAGGTGGAACATGTATAAATTCTCTTGGGTGCCATGAGAAATTTTACCCAAAGGGATTTTAAATCCTCACTATTAAAAGAATAAATATTAAATTGAGAAGTGAGGTGGAGTAAATAAATGGCTGGAGAAGCTCGAAGGTGGACGGGAAAAAATATTTTTCCCCAAGAAGGTTTTTTGTAAATGAATATTTTAAATGAATCATTTAAAATATTTCAATTGGCACGGGGTATGACTAAAGGAATATGAGAGAAGTTAATTTAATATTCACTTTGTATACAAATATTTTGTTGGATGGAGGATAAAATGCGAAAGTATTGTATTAATAAAGAAAAAAAATGTGAAAACTTTCATGGCAGAGATATTTTCTTTCAGCTGCTGGGTGAAAATGGCGAATTTTTCCATGGGCAGATTTTCTGTTTGAGAACAAAGGTGAATGAAGGAAAACTTGGTGGAAAATTTTGTTGAAGGAAGAGTGAGGAGAGAGTCTTTTCTATATTTCTAATCAACGGGAAAGGAGTTGTCATGTTCTTCAATGGATCTATTTTAGGGCTTCTTTTGTTTTCTTTTTATTCTCTTCTATCCTCATTTGTAAGGGGTTCCAATTTTTGAAAGCTCTGCAAGTTAGGCAGAAGCTCTAGGTAGAATTGTAAAGCTAGGATGAATTGTAACTGAGTCACTAATCTAAAACTGTGTGTTCTAAATTATTCTTTCTATTTTTTGAATGATGTAATTACTTTCATGCATGATAAGCTGCATTTATTATTTCCTATTATTCAGGGGATAGTGTAATTGCTTCAACAAATGTGATAGGAGTGTTGTTTTTCGGGTGGATTTGTAAGAATGATTACCAAATAAAGCTGCAGTGGTCTTTTTGTCAAAATTTGATAATATTTGCAAAGATCTTCAGAACATGTTCAACATTGTAGGATGAAATGCTAGGTATATGACTCCATAGCCCTTTTATTGGCACTGGTCAAGTTTTCATGCATCTACTATTTTCAGTTTGGTCCCAAATTCTTAAAATGAAAAAATCATTTCAATTCTATTTTATTGAGTTATGTGTTCCATGTTCTCCATGCTAGTTTATGAAATTCACTTAATGTCTAGCCAATCTTGAGTGACATTTTAAGTTTCTCACCATAATTTTGTGAGAGCATCATTTGTTAAGCAATATCCTATTGGTTGTGTGTTTGAATCTTTAGATGTTGTTAAAGGATTACCCCCTAGGTCTTACAAAACCTGAAGTGCAAGGGAAATGTGTGTTAATTCCATTTCCTGTTAGTTGGCCAAGTCCACCTTTGAATCTTAACATAAGAAATTGGCTATTCTTTAGGATTCATTTGGTCTGTTGATTTGGAGAACCAACACTTCCTTTTCAATTTAACAACCACTTATCTCTAAATTTCATGCATATTGTTTGCAGGAGCTTTTAAAACTATTTCTTTAGAAACAAAAATTGAACTTTTCATCTTTTTGTTTAAGGATAATCAATTTTGTTTGCTTTCTTACAATAACTACAACTTGCATCACATTCATGAGGTTAAAATTAACATGCATTTCTCATTCATAAGGTTTTAAAACAAACAACAAAAATGTATATTACACTCATGGGGTCTAAAATGAACACAAATGTTTGATTGAAATCATAAGCAAGGTTAAAATTAACAATTGTTTTCTATGTCTTGTGGTTGGCATTGTGCTTTTGGATGCATATTCTCTTCTCTCGCGCCATTTGGAAATCTTGAGAATCAAAAGCATTCCTTTGGAATTTTGTACAATCACCCACATATTTTGATTTGGATTTAAAATGAACTTCCCCATGCGAGTGTGAAAAAAGGAATTTTGTATGCTCTCTCCTTGCACTTCGTGCGATCTAGGAGATCAAAAATAATGTACTTTTCTCACTTTTTTTCACCTTTAGAGGGTGGGTGCTGTCACAATAGTGGTTTACAATTTTTGGGAGATTCTAATTTTTGCTGAAATCACATATTTTTAGAAAATATAATGATTTAAGCCTTACAAAGTTCCATTTAAATCATTAAAATTGAAGAGGGTTTGATCAAACTACCTTAGATCAAACCCCCTTGGATAGAACCCCACTATTTTTAAACCATACATATAATGGAGTCTCCTTTACACCTATCAAAATGCTAATCAAAAACCACTTTTGGTTTACCTTTTGGAGGATCAAATGAATTCATTTGAAATTTTATTTTTGGTAAGTATATAGTCCTTATTATAAGCTTTCAAAAAAGTATAATTTTAAATAAATTTAATTTTATTATTATATTTATTTTTTATTTCTTGTGAATGTAGGTTTTTCACTGAAAATCAAACTCTTTGTGCTATACATGTTTAAAAATAGCAGATTATCAAAAAAAAAATTAAAAAATATGAGTGCACTAGATATTGAAGTCTTTGATCCAAAAAATAAATAAAATTGAATTTCGGTACATACAAAAAAAGTTACACATTATATAGTCGTGTTATGTCTGAATTGTAATTGGTTTGACTTCAAAACTTGATTAAAGAAAAAATATTCAATAAGAAACTATCTAACCAAGTGGAAGAATTAGATATCAGAGTTACAAATCTAAATTCGAAAGAATTAGACTTTTATCCTTTATAGAAAAAAAATTTATGCATTATACGGTGAGAGTCACTTTTTAAAAATGTTGTTTTCTAAAAAAAAATAGTTTTCGAGGGAGATGGAAAAATAAGTGCACTATTATTCCAAAAAATTTGAAAAAAATATATTTAGAATCTATAGAAAAAATTTCATGAAACTCTAGTTTGCATCATCTTCAAATTCCTCACGGTTTAGCCGCTATAGTTGCTTGAAAGTGAAGATTTAGTTAAAAAAAATTATTTCAGTGACCAGCTTGGCCAAAAATTGTAAACCACTATTGTGGGATCACCCGAGTCCTACCTCGCAAGAGGGAATGACTCCAACTGGTTTTTCTCTCGGGCCGATATATAAAAAGACGAGACTAAATTTTCAAGTCCTCATGGTATGTAGGCCTTAGCCATACAGTGTCATTCAGAATGGGGTACTATTGTAAAAAGTATAAGGGCCCCTAGTAGGAGTGATTAAAGCCTTAAGTAGCTTGTTGGATTCTCAAAAGGTGCCATGTGCTTGATTATTTGATTAAGAACCATTATTTTAGAAGCCCAAAACCATTTCACTTGTTGGTGTCGGAATGGTCATTCTAAAGCCACCCTATATCTTCACTATTCAATTGTAGACGCAAAAATTCCTCTTTGGGAAATAAGACTTGGTGTGCCTGAGAAGTGTGTGCCATGTAAGGGGGAGCTAGTGTCACCAAGTCTCTAGCTTTCTGCCTTATTTAATTGGTTGGAGAGATCCAAGTAGGGACTCAGCGGGAGGTATCCATTTCCAACCTAGGATGTGCATTGTTTATGAGTGTCTTTATTCACATTAAAACCAAACATTTTCACACTCAAAATTAGACCAAAACAAGTATTTATGACTACTTTCTATGTTTTCCAAACTTCATCTCACAAAATCCCATTAAAACCATTCAAAAACTAGGTCAACACATTAAATTGCAAAACCAACACCCTATGAACCACAACTACTTGAAACAAGCTCGCAACTACTCACTGGAAAACTGCAACTAATATCCTACACCGTATCTTCCAGAATTAGAGCCGCAAGTGATATTATGAACAGCAATTCCTAATCAAAAACACAATTGAAATGACACATCTGAGAAAAACAATGCCACAATTGTTTGATTACCAAAAAATTCAAAAAATCCTTGTCCAAAATAGAATCAATTCATCATAACAATGATCTTGAATTCTAAACTAGAGACATGCAAACCTTTACCAGTCCTTCCATTTAGGATTACATTGCATTCTAGGTGATGAGCCCAAAATATGCTCATAATTTGGATATCATGGTGTACTTTTAATACCTTTACTTTTGTTGATCATGGTTGTTTAAGTCTCTTGAAACCTTTTATTGGGGGATATCTTGTAGCAATACACTTTCATGTTCTTGTAGCCTATCATGTTGACATGTCTACATTTATTACCTTGTTTGACTTCCCAAATGACTGGTATAGCGCATGTAGTTTTTGAATGATGAAATAGATTTAAATATGTGATTAATGAATGGATATTGTGTATGTGCCATGCGCCTTTTCTTTCACATCTGTTACCTTGTGTTTCACAGGTTGTTGAAGAAAGTTTGAACGAGTCAAGCGCAGCCAATCTCGGCCTTGCAGTAAAGTCCATTTCCTGCACGACTTCGAGGAAACTCTGGCGAAGGCTCTTTGACCGAAACTGTTGGAAAATATTTTAAATGACATTTAATCTAGAAAGAGTGGAATGCTAGATTCTCTCTAGATTGGGTTGAATGGATAACTCATTTATGAAGTTTGCTCCTTGATTTTGGGATGCATTTTATATCCACGTCTTTCTCTGTTGAGTTAGTTAGTTAGTCGTTCTCCTGTTTTAAAAATAAGTGTTCCTCCTGTGTGGGTGAATAGAGAGAAGGAGTTAGATAGATAGATAGAGAAGCAGATTATGTAAGAGTTAGAGATATAATATGAATCAGAGTTTTTGTTAGTTTTCTGAAGCAAAACAGTTAATGTAAATGATTTCACGTTATGAATAAAAGTTGATGGAGTTCTGAGCACAATCTTCTATGTAAATTAGTTGATGATTGCTAAGGGGGCCCACTTAGTAAGTATATGTAGGAGCGTAGTTTTTTATCCTTTGTTAATTCAAGTTAGATTTCATTTTAGAAGTTTTAGCACAAACTCAGTCTTATACTGTTCCTGCAGCATCGGGAATCCATCCCTGTGTTTGTTCCTGTAGTATAAGGCTAGTTTATAGTTTGTCTCTCAATTGTAACTATTACGATTTCTGCTTTGGTTAGATTATGATTGAGTTAAGAGAACTTTGTATTACCCTCATGTAGCATAGATAGAATTTCTTTCCAAGTATTTATTTTTCAATAGATTGTGACTGAAACCAGTTCTTAGTGCACATATTGTGCCAGTCCATTTAAAGTTTACGTTCCCTGGTTTGACTAGTAAATGAACGACCACGAAGACGTATTAGTCACCTGCTAGAATGTCCAATTCCCATGATAGGTTTTGCCATGATATTCATATCCTTTTGTGGGCGTGACCATTTTTGGCACCGTTGTCGGGGATGGTGTCAATCTAAGAACCTGCTATAGTCATTGTTTGCAGTAGTTTTGCAAGTATTTTTAAAATCTTTTAAAATACCACCCATTTTCATTGCATGCATAGAAGGAGAGACGCTCAAGGAAGATTTCTCCCCAACCTTCCATTCATTGCTAAGAAAATTGAACCAGCTTATAACGTATTTGAGGATAAAGGAGACTTAGATATTGACCCATTTGCTGAAGGTTTGTGTGCTGACTTGCTATTCGGCCTATTTGATGAAGAACCTGAAGAAAACCCATTTGCTCCTATACTTGGTCAGGTGAACATGGCACGTAATCCACCGAATCAACCTCCTTTTAAATTCCCCATTATTCATCAACAAAACAATGACAACCTTAAGAATATTCCTTCTTCATTACTTCCCAAGTTCTATGGCTTAGTTACAGAAGACCCTGAGACCTTCTTGTTCTAGTTTGATATCCTCTGTCATAGTTATGACTACACTTTAGATGCTCAAAAATTGAAATTATTTCCTGCTACCTTGAAGGAGGGAGCTCTCAGATGGTTCACGAGTTTGGGAAAAGGTGTTTTCGATAGTTGGGCAGCCATGCAAACAAAATATCTTGAGAAATACAAAGAATATTGTAAGAGTGGTAGTAAAGGTGATGATATATTCTGAATTCAACATAAGGAAGATGAAAGTCTGGAGGATTATATATCAAGATTCTTGTTTTCTCTGAAAAATAATTTAGACCATACTCTTAATGAAGAATCTCAGAAATTGCTTTTTCTAAGGGAAATCAATGATACTTGAATAGACGTCTTGGACCTGATGGGAGGCGGAGATATCACTCAAGAATCTTGGGATGATATCATGAAGATATGTCTCAATTACTCCCAAGAAAATGTGAAGAAGGGTAGAGGTCATCAAGCTACAGTGGGAAAGTCTTCTTCTAGCGGAGTTTTTTGGATGGAGATCACAAACTTACTATCTGATTTCAAGCAGGACATCATAAACAACATGGCTACATAGTTGGATACCATGCAAGCTCATAAGAAACATGAGGAGGCTGAGGCAATCCTGGCTGAGTTATGTCCACATTGTAGACAGAAGAAACATGACTACAGATGCAAGTTGGTGGCCAATATGGAGGCTAAACAGCTACCTACTGATTTTAAGATGATAGAAGGTGATGATGACCAAGTCTTTTTTATTGCACAAAGGAGACCATGGGCTCCAAGACAACGTATGCCTCAAGATCCTTTGACTTTTGGTAATCTTTACTCTAGTTATAATAACCAATGGCAACCCATGTATGGCCCATCTCCACCTTGGAATGCTCCTCAACTATACTGGCCTAACTATCAGAGCCCTCAATGGAAACCCCCTCAAGGAGGTTGGTAGCACCCACAAGGACAATGGACTCCACCTCTAGATAACTAGCAGCAGAACCCTCAATGGAGAGGTCCTCAGTAATGGCAGAACCAACCCCCTGAATTCTTGCAGTCTCAGCAGCCACAACCTCCAGCCCTTATGCCACCTCCTGCAGCTCCTACAGCAAATACTAGCCCTCCAAAACAAACGCCTATGCCTGCTTAACCATTGCCAAATCCTAATAATAAGCAGCAGCAACAACAATGACCTATGTATTTTGTAGAAGTCAACCAGTATCTAGCTTATGCCCTGAATATCAATAATATCCATCTTAGGTCTGGAACCACTCTCCCTGCTCCACAGCCACCTATAATAACAGAGATTCCAGACTCTGCTGCTAAACAACCTACTGATCATGTAGAAGATATACCTGTATTAGCTACTGCCTCTAAGGAACCTATCCTGCAGCCTCAGGCTACACCACCTTTTCCTCAGAGATTGTAGATTACTACACCCAAAACCATTGAAGAGCCCACCTTTGATATTTTGGAGCAGCTAAAGAATGTACGAGTTCAAATTCCTCTTTTTCAAGCTATTAAAGATGTTCCAGTTTATGGAAAAGTCATTAAAGAGGCTTGTTTAAAGAAACAAAGAAGAAAGAAAAAGGATCCCAAAACTATCCATGTCTTAGGACAGTTAGCCGATATTATGTTGGGGAAGGTTGTCATTCCAAAATATACTAATCCTGGAAGTCCAGTAGTAAAAATAAATATCAATGGTCAAGTAGTAAGAAATATTTTGGTTGACCTTGGTGCAACCATTAATGTGATGACCAAGCACACTATGGAATGTTTGAATATTCCAAACATTCGCTCTACACCGACTGTCCTACAGCTTGCTGATAGTTTTATGGTTACACCTGATGGAGTGATAGAAGATGTCATTGTCACTCTTGAATCTTGGGAATACCCTGCTGATTTCACCATATTGTCCACTAAGGAAACCTTAGGATGATATCCTATTATCCTAGGCCGACCTTGGTTAGCTACAGCTGATGCCCTTATAGGATGCTATTCAGGAAATATGACAATTTTTTATGGTCAGTCAAGGAAGAAATTGGCTTTATACCCACCTGCACAACCTTTGCCAGATTTGTCTCAACCAGTTTGGCCAAATCTAGGAGAGGAATCTAAAGAAGTCAATTCATTAGCTCAGTTGATGATGCTACAAACTGATCCATTTTTCCAGCTTTAGAGTGAAGATAATTTGTTTCTACACATTCTGCAATTTAGTTCTGGTTTGAATAGCCCATCTGCTTTGGACAGTCGTTCTCAGCAATGTTTCTTGCAGCAACTAGATCTTGAGAGCCATCATGATTTGCTATTATGTGATATACAGGAACCACCTTTATCAACAACCTCAATAAATGATCTCACCAAACAGATAGAAGTATCTCCAGGCCGCTATTTGCATATTAATAATAAGTTGCTTTCATCTCAACAAACTGCCCTAGCCACAATGTTGCAAGCCCACAAAAGAGATTTTGCATGGGACTATGGGGATATGAGGGTTTTAGACCCAAAATTCTGTACACATCACATATATATTGACAGTGACTTCAAACCTATCAGGCAGCCTCAAAAAAGAATTAATCCAGCTTTGAGAGAAATTGTTAAAGAAGAATTGCAGAAAATGTTAGTAGCTGGCTTTATCTACCCAATCTTCGATAGCTAGTGGGTTTCCCCATTGGTCATTGTTCCTAAGAAAGGAGGAAAATGGAGGGTATGTGTAGACTACAAAGAGCTCAACTTGGCAACAAAGAAAGATTACTTCCCTCTTCCATTCATTGATCAGGTTCTAGATAATTTAGCAGGGAAAAAGTACTTCTCATTCTTAGATAGCTTCAGTGGGTATAATCAAAACAAGATTGCTCCTAAGGATCAAGAAAAGACTAATTTTACATGCCCTTGGGGAACATTTGTCTATTCAATTTTGTCTTTTGGTCTCTGTAATGCTCCTTCAACTTTCCAGAGGGTAGTCATAAGTATCTTCTCAGACATCTCATATGATTGCATGGAAATATACATGGATGAATTTACTGTTTATGGTACGACATTTGAGAAAGCTCAATCCAACTTGGAGAAAGTACTACAGAAATGTGAAGATCACAACCTATCACTAAATAGTCAAAAGTGCTTCATGATGATGCAGGAGGGAATAGTACTTGGTCACTATATTTCTGCTGCAGGAATTTAGGTTGATCCTGCTAAGATTGAAGTTATCTCTAAGCTACCCTCTCCTACCAAGAAAAAAGAGGTACAGAGCTTTCTAGGCTATTCCAGATACTACAGAAGATTCATCAAGGACTTCAGCCAAACAGTAGGCCCTTTATACAGTCTGCTGAAGAAAGATGCGGATTTTTACTAGACAAAGGAATATGAAAAATTATTCCTTGACTTAAAATTTTCCCTTACACAGGCACCTATTTTAAAAGGACCTAATTGGTCACTTCCATTTCATATTCATACTGATGCATCAGATTATGCCATTGGAATAGTGTTAGGGCAGAAGGATGGTTCAATAAAACATGCACTCTATTACATAAGCAAAAATTTATAGGGAGTTGAATTAAACTACACTGTTATAGAAAAAGAAATGTTGGAAATCATTTACACCCTCAATAAATTTAGGCATTATATCACTGGTTATCAGATATTTGTTCATACTGATCATGCCGCAATCCGGTATCTCATGAACAAAGTAGCAATATCCGGGAGACTGGCAAGATGGTTATTGCTGATGCAAGAATTTAACATTACAATTGTGGACAAGCCAAGTAAAGCCAATGTGGTTGTTGATTTCCTTTCTAGACTCCAAAGGCAAGATGACTCTGCAATTATTGAAGACTCCTTTCCTGATGAGCACCTATTTGCAATCAAGGTTATTCACCCATGGTATGCTGATATAGCAAATTATCTGGCCACAGGAAGAACTCCTCCTTAATTCTCCCCTAAAGAAAAGAGATTATTGGTAGAGAAAAGCTTTAACTTTTCTTGGATTGTAGATTGCATGTTTTATACAGTGCCAAATCAAGTTATGAGGAGATGTGTACCAGAGGAGGACACTCATGATATACTGCATGCCAGCCATGATGAGCTGTGTGGTGGACATTTTGCTGTCAAAAGGACAGCGATGAAAATTTTAAATACTGGTTACTATTGGCCAACTTTGCATAGAGATGCAGTTAAATATACCAGAAGGTGTGACATATGCCAGAGGATGGGAAGACCAACTCGATCTGATGAGATGCCTCTATTTCCACAAGTTGTAGTTGCTCCCTTCAAGAAATAAGGACTGAATTTTGTAGGACCAATTGATCCACCTTCCAATGGTAAGTCCTACATCCTTGTATGCATAGATTATGTCACAAAATGGGTAGAGGCTAAGCTTATGAAACATGCTAGGGACAATAAAGTGGCTGAATTTCTCTATGAGAAAATATTCACTAGGTTTGGTGTTCCTAGGGAAATAGTGACAGATCAAGGAGCACAATTTACTTCTACACTTATCACAGCTTTTGTCAATGAATATAATATATGACACAGGAAATCAACTCCTTATCACCCCCAGGCCAATGGCCAAGTTGAAGTCACAAATAGGGATATAGAGGCCATTTTGACTAAAACTATAGATTTGCATAGGAAGGATTGGGCCACAAGATTACCAAAAGTTATATGGGCCTATCGTACTACCTAGAAGACTGCTACAGGATATACACCTGTTGAAATGGTGTATGGTAAAACAATTGTGATGCCGATAGAGTTTGAACGTAAGACTCTAAGAATAGCACTGGAGATGGACATGGATTTAACAAATGCACAAAAGGACAGAATCATGCAGCTCAATGCTTTGGATGAGCTCTGAAAGAATGCCCTGCAGCACACTGAGATGATACAAAATCAGCGAATAAGGTGGCATGATAAATACATTAAGGAGAAGAAGTTCAAAGTAGGAGATTGGGCTCTGCTTTATGACTCACGATATAAGGACAGTTCAGGAAAATTATAAACCAGATGGTTGGGACCATATGAAATTGAGAATGTATTTGCTAATGATTCAGTGCAACTTGTTACAATTGATCCTGTTAGATTCAAGCTGTTAGTTAATGGACACCGCCTCTGATTGTACCATAAACCAATTTCAAAAGAGGAATTCATGCAGCAGTTCGTTCAAGATTCTACCATTAATTCTCCTATAGTTGAAGGCTTTAGCCTTTCTCCTGCAGCTTCTCCGTGATTTTGTAATGCATGCTCATAATAAAGGTTTCCTTTTTAAGGGAACCCTTTTTTCTTCGTTTCCACTTGTCGCCACATTTCACTTCTTTATCTTTCGTACTATCCATCCATTCCATCCATTCATCTCATCCATCCATGTCATCCATCCACCTCATCCATCCGCATCACCCCTAATAATGATCTCATTCCCAATTGTCATCTCATGTCGAAGCCGTCAACTTTCTCAGCACGTACAAGCATTTAATGAAAGGTACGCAATATCTTTTGATTATTGCATTTTTTATTTATTTCATTTTATTCATTTACTGCACTGTCTGTATCAGTCATTATTTCTTGATTTCTGCCTATTCCTTAGTACATGTGAGGACACATGTCATACTCTAAGTAGGGGGCGGGATAATCCACTTTTTAAACTTGTCCTTTCGTCGCTATCACAACTGCTCGGATAATCTTTCTTTATTATTTTTTTGGTACTTTCCAAATATGATCACATGTCTTTTTCATTGCATGTTTTTCATTGAAAATCACATTCAAAAACTACTTGTTTAAAAAGTTCATAAAGTTCATTTTTGGAAAAGAAGAGAAAATTGACGACAGAACAGAAAAGAACCAGAGCAAAACAGGGGAAATTTTTTATTTTCAGCAAAGAGTTGAGTTCAGCTAAGGAAAAATTGTGAACATGGGTGGTCAGCTGGTAAGGCATGAGCCTGTAGCTCATGAGTTATTAATGCAAAATCCCCAAACGGCCCAAGCATTCAGCCTCTGTGGTTGGCTGAATTACTTTTTGAGTTTAAATGCTTTTGACGAGGAGGCTGCAGGCGAATTTTTGAGAACTCTTTCTAAAGGGGAGGCTACTGTATGTGGTCTAACAGTTGTTGCAAATGAAGAAAGAATTGCAGAAGTAACCGAGCTCCCAGCCGTTGGAGAAATTTTTTCTTCAGATGCTACCTCTACAACGGAAGAATTTTCAATACCCACTGATGGACCTTTGGAGGTCTCAAAGCAGAGATGTAAGCGAGTGATATTGCCTCATCCATACCCAGAATACGCTACTTTCATAATCAGTTATTTAACTTGTGAAGGTCATTTCTCCTACCTGCATTCTTACCACTTCAAATTGCTAAGTCATATGAGGTGTTGGTTGTTTTTAATGAGCAACCAGGTTGGTCTCCTATTCTACCTATGGAGTAGCCATCTCCAATCAAGGGCAGCTCGGAGGACCTAGACCAACTAACAAGATTCAGTCAAAGACTAAGATCTTCTGCACTTTAGGCTCTGTAGAACTAGGGCGGGTATACCTACACAATGCCTCAAATAAGACTAGACATTAATTTTTATAGCAGATGACTCCTGATGCCAAGTATTGACAACCTCAAATATGCTTAGATTCCCAGTAACACAATACTTGCAGCAACCAAGAGGTAGGACAAGACATCAAACAAAATAAAATGATTGATCTTAAGCAAGAAGACTAGAACCCTAAAGACAAATAGCATATATCAGATCAGTGCCATATCCATTGGGCTAGGAGTCACAATAATCTGCAAATAGAAGGAACCATTACTCTGGACATTAAAGACTTTGCAAGATTAACCTTATTAGTCTCACAACTAGTGATAAGATCTATAAGACTACTTATCAAATCCTCCTATCATACATATGAATCTCTGATATGATGAAAGTATTTAACTTATTCCTTGAATAAGAGCAACAACCAGAACATACAGTAAAATGTTACATTAAAATGATTAAATAAGTGATCCTTGATCAACTTTCATTAACAATCCATACGGACAATACAAAGGAGAGACTTAAAGATCTCAATCTATACATTCAGATTCATACATGTGTCCAAGACCTCACAATTTATAGACTGTAACACTAAACCTCAAAATCTAGTAAAAACCTGACTCTATGACTTAGTGCTCTTCTCTTTAGATTTTTGTTCTAACTTCTGGCCCCAAACCCCTACAAATGATTCATAAGTTCATTTTAAACAACTCCGAAAATTCCATCCAACTCAGAGCCACATCAGCGCCATGTCAAACCCTAATCACCATGTTCTTCAACTACTTCTCTGGCCTCATAAATGTCATTGTTCGGGTTGTTGCAGGAAAGACACTCCCGCATGAAAGAAGCCAGGCAATCGATGTCAAATCCGCGCGTCCATACTCGAGCCATGTCGTCCTTGTACCAGAGCCGCATCACCATGAATGCTGGTTCGATGGAGCTAGCGACCAACTCTCTATCACCATGAATGCACTAGGCTTTTGGCGCGAACATAGCAGAAACCCTGACTGTGGCTTAGCTTGAAACTCGACCGTTGATCATCCATGATCAGATAGCCGCATTTAAAATATCCATTAGCCGTTGTCATTGAGATGTCATATAGGTTCAAAATGCTTCATCGAAATGTATTTCCTTTATGTGCTTTCCATTCACCAAGACAGGGGGACACCTCACACCGAAGCAATCCTTTCATTTTGTTCATAGTCGCTATAGCTTATCGCTCTCTGGGAGACCTCCTGTAGATGTCATTTCCTTTCCCCGAAAGTCCCCTCACATTTGTCATGCCGCTGCAACTTAAGGTTTTTCTCGACGAAAAGCACTTTTTATTTGACACTGTCACCGTAGGATCGGACCATCGGGGAGACATCATAGAGATTCTATCGGGTTACACCGAAAGCCACGTACTGAACCCCGTCGACAAGACACACTGAGTTCATTGAGACACTATAGCGAAGCAACATTAGCCATATCGAAGAACCCTAAAATGTCAGTCAGCATAACAAGCCGACATCGCCAAGACCTTTCAACAAAAGGTATAACCCACGCCGAAAGTAAAACACAAAATACCGTCGGCAAGACACAACAGATTCGCTATGACATACATTGATGCCTCAAGCCCTTTGCCAATAGAACCCACACTCGATCTCCAAAACAAAACCAGGGTCACACTGAAAACCACCTGCAAATAAATTCCAGTCACTATGATATATGATAAGTCTTGCTGATAGGCAACTCAGACTTATGCAAGCAAAGAATGCACAACAGGTAGGGGAAACAATAGGAAACCTTTGTCGAAGGGAAGTCACACCGAAGAGTAAAAAAGGAGGGGTGGTAAAAAGGACTTCGGGGAGACCAAGGGGAGTTGGGAAGACCTCACCCCGAATGGCAACCATCACACCGAAAGGAAAGCCCGTCAGTGAGACACGAAGGGGTCGGGGAGACATCTCCCCGACACAGTGAACACAGGCCGAGAAGATAAGGCCTCGGGGAGACAAGCAGGGGTCACCAAGAGGTTACCCCGAGAGCCAAAAGGCAATGTGGGGCCGGTGAAAGTGGTAGCAAGGGGCCAATGATGAACGAGAGACAAGGCTCAGGGAGGAACTTAAGTGAGACATGCACCGACCAGATCAGTCACCAAAGGAAAAGAGCAAGCGGCCAAAAAGGAAAAAGAACCCAAAATAATCCAGCCCCCACCTCCGCAAAAGTCAGCGGATACGGAGCCGAAGCCAAAACAAGACCAAAAAGCCCCGGAGGCAGAGACAAAAGGAAAACAAGAACCTCACAAAAAGTTCCAAGACAAACCCCCGACCCGGTTCCGCCCCCGCCAAAAGCAAAAGGAAAACAAAGCAAGCAGAGCCGGGAAAACAACCAACGATTGATGTAGGGCAGAAAGGGAAAGAAACTCCAAGCATGCGAAATCGGAACCAGGATGGATGCGTGAATAGGAACTAGAACTTCAAAATTTGGAAAAGTTCTAGTTCCATTCAAGCATCCATTCCGCCTCCGAAAAGACAAAAGAGAAGCTAGGGCAAGCAAAAGAGAAAGGGGAACCAAATAAAAAGGCCCAAAAATGGGGAAGAGAAAAACCAGGAAAAACCCTAACATAGGCCGCCCCAATGGGGAGATGAAAACTAGCACGCTGGGCTCAACCCTTGTAAGAGCCCATTTAACCCACATTGCAAAATGAAACACACCCCAGAGCTAAAGTTATATCATGAAAAACAAGGGCACACAACCAGAACCTAAAAGACAACCAAAAAAGGCTCTAACATAGGCTCTAGTTGGGGATGTATGCCCCTCGTGGGCATAACAAGAATTCAGATCACTGGGAGAGCAGACCAGAACAAAAGGAAACCCAAAACAACGAGGAGCTAACCAGACAAGGTTAGTAGACACAGCAAAATAAAACCAACCAGAAAAGCAAAAACCTAACCTAATGTTCATGAAAAAAGAAATGTTTCAGATGAAGCACCACTTCAAGAATTGTCCATGAACAGGCAATTCAAGAGTTACATTGTTGATTCTTTATTTCATTTGATGACACTAGGTCACCAAATGAAAAATGAGAGCCAGCCTTTACCTCTGTCAAATACAATTCTGCAAAATGAGTTGGTCTCTCCCAACTCATGCTTGCCTCTGCCAAACTGTAACAATATGAATGAATGCACCTCTACAAACATAAGTATATGATTGCCTTTGTGCAAGTGAAAACTTGCTCTCTGTTTAGTTTTATCTTCCACTGGCAACCAGGTCCAATAAATTTTATCATTGCCACACTCTTGATTCTTTGATTCTGTATCATGTGGCAATACCTGTGAATACTGATCAAGACCATATGAAAACATAGTCTGATCACAAATAGATGCCTGATAAAACATGTTAGTACCTCTCAACAGGCTGTCATATTCACCATTATAAACATGTACATGATCCTTATGCATTTGAAAGTCAGGCATACTTTCAAAATGTTGACTGTTATGTGACAACAAGCTATCATATTCACTATTTACATTACCCTGAAGCTTAAAACAACTAGCTCCAATGCTCTGCATATTGTCACATTCTGTGAAAACTTCATCAAGTGTATACAAAGGGATACACTCACCTTTCAACACATCTTGCAACTGCTCTATATCATTTTCAATAAGAGGCACATCATTAGTGCAATGATGGTTTAAACTACTACTCCCACTTCCTCTTTTCACTTGGCTCTATTTTTCATCATGCTGGCAATGAGAGTCACCAAAGGATTCTAACTCATCTTCATGGGCTATCCAACTGTCATCATCATCCCAAACTTGCTCATCATTGAGCAACTCTGGTTCAGAAGCACAATCTGATTTCAAACTGAAATCAGTGTCATCATGATCTGCAAGATCACCATTAGATGGGGCATCAGAATCACTTGCATCATACCTTGCATCCTACAGGTCCTCATCGTCAAGACCGATATGAGTTGCCCACAACAACCTAGAGTTGTTGTATGCACACCTTTGATATTTTGTGGTTAGCAAATCTGATATTTGTTTACAACTTAGTAGGTCGGTGCTTTGTCCTACCCTCTCAACCACTTCTTCCTCTTCTTGACCTCTACCAGGACTAGATACATCACCAAAGGTATCAAGGAACAAAGTTCTGAGCTGATACCATGAAACAATGGAGTGCACTGGTAAGCAAGTGAACCAATCATCAGCCACACCTTCTAAAGATCTGACAAATAGCTTCATGACCACATCCTCTTTTCCAACCTAATAGTGTCCAATGAAATCAATAAAAAGCTGAATATGTCTTGATGTTGATTCCTCAACACCACCTTTAAACTTGGGTAAATATTTATTTATTCCCCTAGGGGCAGCATGTGGGTAACCCTGGATTTTATCAAAATCCAAAGGGTTGTATCTTTCATTATCATATTCTCTCTTATG
Organism: Sequoia sempervirens; assembly: GCA_007258455.2. Lineage (NCBI taxonomy): Eukaryota > Viridiplantae > Streptophyta > Pinopsida > Cupressales > Cupressaceae > Sequoia > Sequoia sempervirens. The sequence goes on along the minus strand of VDFB02075321.1, from coordinate 335,470,622 downwards.
AGGACAAGACTGTGCCTTAAGCATGGTATCAAAGCTTGTAGAGGGAGAAACAGGACAACAATGCATTTTGCAAATGAAACCTATCCCTCTACAACTATCCACTTGCAATATTCAAACATCCCTTGATGCTAGTGCTTGATCTCACCAAATAAAGGGGAATAAATTTTTTTTTTCAAAAATCATGAAGAATACCTGGAAACATTGCAGTCATGGAACTATTCTTTGAATCTTCAATGGGTTTACCTTGACAGAGTCGCCACCTCTTTGCAGAGGACAGAACTTCAAATGATATGAAGCTCACTTACATGTAAATCTTTCTCTGAGTTCCATCCGACAGAGCACCATAGATCTTGTAGCTTTCAGGTTCACTGCAACAAAGCTTTTCTCCAAGCCTGAGATTCTTCAAACTTTGAACCTAACCAACATGGCAATTGATATGACTCTTTGATAAGGAAAGATTCTAGTCAATCCCCAGTGGAGTCGCCATCTTGTTGGTTGTTTTTAATGAGCAACCAGGTTGGTCTCCTATTCTACCTATGGAGTAGCCATCTTCCAGTCAAGGGCAGCTCGGAGGACCTGGACCGACTGACAAGATTCAGTCAAAGACTGAAATCTTCTACACTTTAGGCTTTGTAGAACCAGGGTGGGTATACCCACACAATGCCTCAAATAAGACTAGACATTTCTTTTTATAGCAGATGACTCCTGATGCCAAGTATTGAGAACCTCAAATATGGCTAGATTCCCAGTAACACAATACTTGCAGCAACCAGGACATAGGGAAAGCCATCAAACAAGATTGATTAAATAAAATGATTGATCTTGAGCAAGAAGACTAGAACCCTAAAGACAAATAGCATATATCAGATCAGTGCCATATCCATTGGGCTAGGAGTCGCAATAATCTGCAAATAGAAGGAACCATTACTCTGGACATTAAAGTCTTTGCAAGATTAACCTTATTATTCTCACAACTAGTGATCAAATCTATAAGACTACTTATCAAATCCTCCTATCATACATATGAATCTCTGATATGATAAAAGCATTTAACTTATTCCTTGAATAAGAGCAACAACCAGAACAGACAGTAAAACATTACATTAAAATGATTAAATAAGTGATCCTTGATCAACTTTCATTAACAATCCATACGAACAATACAAAGGAGAGACTTAAAGATCTCAATCTATACATTCAGATTCATACTTGTGTCCAAGACCTCACAATTTACAGACTGTAACCCTAAACCTCAAAATCTGGTAAAAACCTGACTCTGTGACTTAGTGCTCTACTCTTCAGATTTTTGTTCTAACTTTTGGCCCCAGACCCCTACAAATGATTCAGAAGTTCCTATTAAATAGCTCTGGAAATTCCATCCAGCTCAGAGCCACATCAGTGTCATGTCAAACCCTAATCGCCATGTTCATCAACTACTTCTCTGGCCTCATAAATGTCATTGGTCGGGTTGCTATAGGAAAGACACTCCCGCACAAAAGAAGCCAGGCAATCAATGTCAAATCTGTCGCCAAATTCATGCGTCCATACTCGAGCCATGCCATCCTTGTACCAGAGCTGCGTAGCCATGAATGTTGGTTCGGTGGAGCCAGCGACCAACTCTCTATCACCATGAATGCACCAGGATTCTGGTGCGAACATAGCAAAAACCCTGACCGTGGCTTAGCTTGAAACTCAACCGTTGATCGTCCATGATCAGACAGTCGCCTTTAAAATATCCATTAGCCGTTGTCATTGAGATGTCATATAGGTTCAAAATGCTTCATCAAAATGTATTTTCTTTATGTGCTTTCCATTCGCCGAGACAGGGGGACACCTCACACCGAAGTAATCCTTTCATTTTGTTCACAATCGCTATAGCTTATCGCTCTCAGGGAGACCTCCTGTAGATGTCATTTCCTTTCCCCAAAAGTCCCCTCGCGTTTGTCATGCCGCTGTAGCTTAAGGTTTTTCTCGCTGAAAATCACTTTTTATTTGACACTGTCACCGTAGGATCGGACCATCAGGGAGACATCATAGAGATTCTATCGAGTTACACCGAAATCCACACACTGAACCCCATCGACAAGACACACTGAGTTCGCTGAGACACTATAGCGAAGCAACATTAGCCATATTGAAGAACCCTGAAATGCCGGTCGGCATAACAAGCCAACATTGCCAAGACCTTTCAACGAAAGGTATAACCCACACCGAAAGCAAAACACAAAATACCATCGTCAAGGCACAACAGATTCTCTATGACATACATTGATGCCTCAAGCCCTTTGCCGATAGAACCCACACTCGATCTCCAAAACAAAACCAAGGTCACGCCGACAACCACCTGTAAATAAATTCTAGTCGCTGTGATATATGATAAGTCTTGCCAATAGGCAACTCAGACTTATGCAAGCAAAGAATGCACAACAGGTCGGGGAAACAATAGGAAACCTATGTCGAAGGGAAGTCACACCGAAGAGAAAAAGGGGGGGCGGTAAAAAGGACTTTGGGGAGACCAAGGGGAGTCGGGAAGACCTCACCCTGAACAGCAACCATCACACCAAAAGGAAAGCCCGTTGGTGAGACACGAAGGGGTCGGGGAGACATCTCCCCGACACAGTGAACATAAGCCGAGAAGATAAGGCCTCGGGGAGACAAGCAGGGGTCGCCAAGAGGTTACCCCGAGAGCCAAAAGTCATGCTAGAGGAAACATGGGGCTGGTGAAAGCGGTAGCAAGGGGCCGATGATGAATGAGAGACAAGGCTCGGGGAGGAACTTAAGTGAGACGTGCACTGGCTAGGTCAGTCACCAAAGGAAAAGAACAAGTGGCTAGAAAGGAAAAAGAACCCAAAACGATCCCACCCCCACCTCCGCAAAAGTCAGCGGATACGGAGCCGGAACCAAAACAAGACCAAAAAGCCCCGTAGGCGGAGACAAAAGGAAAATAGGAACCTCGCAAAAAGTTCCAAGATAAACCCCCAACCCGGTTCCACCCCTGCCAAAAGCAAAAGGAAAACAAAGCGAGCAGAGCCAGGAAAATGACCAACGACCAACGCAGGGCAGAAAGGGAAAGAAACTCCAAGCACGTGGAATTGGAACCGGGATGGATGCGTGAACAGGAACTAGAACTTCAGAATTTGGAAAAGTTCTAGTTCCGTTCAAGCATCCATTCTGCCTCTGAAAAGACAAAAGAGAAGCTAGGGCAAGCAAAAGAGAAAGGGGAACCAAATAAAAAGGCCCAAAAATGGGGCAGAGAAAAACCAGGAAAAACCCTAACACGGGCTGCCCCAACGGGGAGATGAAAACTAGCACGCTAGGCTCAACCCTTGTGGGAGCCCATTTAACCCATGTGCCAAAATGAAACACACCCCAGAGCTAAAGTTATATCATGAAAAACAAGGGCACACAACCAGAACCTGAAAGACAACCAAAAAAGGCTTTAACATGAGGCATGGATTAGCTGTTAATGTTTTGAACTTTTTGTTAAAATTCCTGGAACAATGTGCCCATGGAACCCAACAGGGGAAAGATAATTCTATTGCTCACCATGGCCTTATAAAATTGTTGATTGTATGCTGCTTGAGAGATGTATCACCTCTTTCCTGGCAAGAATTTGTTGCCCAGAAGAGCCTGCAATGTCTAGAACCCCCTAGAGCACTTACCCCACGGCCTCGGAAAAAGAAAGAGGAAATAGCGTCCACTAGTAGGAGAATAGGGAAAGCATCATCTTCTCTTGTAGCACCTGGTCCTACTGCTCTCACACCAGAGCCCTCTGCCCGGGTGCAAACTAGGGCTGCTAGTAGGAGAGAGAGAGGAAAAACTAAGGTCAGAGAGTCATCTGGGGCAGAACAAACCCCAGAATCTGACTCTCATTCTCAGAAAAGGCAACGTTCTTCTCCTGCAGCTTCTTCCCCTGCAACATTGTCTCCTACAGCAACACCTGTTGCCGTCACCAGTTCACCATCATCCTCTGACAAGGCAGAACCTTCTAGGAAATTCAAAAAGAGGAAGGCTACGAGAGAACCTCCTACAGCCACAACACTGCCAAGAAGAGTTTCTATAAGAACACAATGTAAAGTATCCCCTACTTCACCTCACCCTAAGGTTATTATAATTTCAGAAGAATTTAGAGAGTCTGAATGTGATGTTTCTCAGAATGTGTTTGAAAGTGCTCCACAGAGTTCATTTGTTATTCTTGAAGAAGAACAAGTTGAGACAAGTGAAGTTGAATATAATGAAAAGGGAGTACCAAGTCTTGATGACTTGGTTGCTGCGGCTATGCAAATTTCGGAGGAAGCACAGTCTTCTCCACTGCAGCAACAGGAATTTATCCTGCAGCAAGAGGAAGAACAGACTTAACCATTGGAAGTAGCCAATGAAGCCTCAATTTCCCCTGCAACTTGTCAAGCCATTGTTATTTATAAGAAAACATTTTTAATTGAATTTTTGGAATATGTCAAAGCTACATGGAAACCGGTTACATTACAAACCCTGACTTTCCGCCACTTGGCCAAGATTGAAATGTAACAGAGTCTTTGGAAGGAGGAAAAGAAGAAGCTAAAAAAGGAAATTGAACAGCAGAAACTAGAAATCCAGGAGTTGAAAGAGAAAATGGATGAAATGCTGAAGGTAACTGGTCAGATTATGGAATGAAGACCACCTTCCAGAGTTTATGCTCTGTGCCTCAAAGAACAATTCTTGTGGTTCCAACTGATGAGAATTTCTAGAAATCAGGATCCTATTCTTCACACTGCTAAAGAGTTTTGTGATGCATATCAGGCAGCCCCTAATTGGCTCAGAAATTCTTTGTGTGAATTTTACTTACATGGCTTCTTAATTCCATTTGAAATAGAGTGGAATCCCCTTTTTTATATTGGCGACATCCATTTGAGATGACTTATGTCTTGGGCAGCAAATGAAGCAAATTATGGCAGGCAATGGGAAACATATGAAGAAGTCGAAAGGAATGAGCCTGTTCCATTGCGTTCTAAGAGCTCAGACCCCCGCACAATGCTAAAAACCTGGCTTACTCTGACATATGGTTTAAATAATGATACAGCCAGAGTGAAAATATTTGATCTCAGAAAACAGGTATATGATGAATTTCAAGAACAATCATACTCGTTTTGGAGACTATCATACTCCAGAATTGAAAAGAGGTGGGAAAGATTAACTGTTGGGTTAAGAAAGTCTAAACCTCACAGTCCACTAAATTTTACAGTAGCTCTTAAATGGTCAAGCAAATACATACAGCTAGGACTCCAAAAGAGGTTTGAATTGTGGTTGCCATTAACATTTAGACCTCCTATGCTAATGTGGCCCCTTTATTCTTACCAGGCTACAAAACTTAATGAAGACACAGAAGCCCGTAGGTATGAAGGATGGCAGAGTTACAGAGGCTTTTGTTACAAATTTGGAGTTCCATTTCAGGGTCATTCCTCAGCCACTGATTTCAGAGAGACCACCAGGAAGTTTAATGTTGGAGGACCAACATTGGGTTAAGTAGGGGGAAAAATGATGAGCCCAAAATATGCTCATAATTTGGATATCATGGTGTACTTTTAATACCTTTACTTCTGTTGATCACGGTTGTTTAACTCTCTTGAAACCTTTTATTGGGGGATATCCTGTAGCAATACACTTTCATGTTCCTGTAGCCTATCATGTTGACATGTCTACATTTATTACCCTGTTTGACTTCCCAAATGACTGGTATAGCACTTGTAGTTTTTGAATGATGAAATAGATTTAAATATGTGATTAATGAATGGATATTGTGTATGTGCCATGTGCCTTTTCTTTCGCATCTGTTACCTTGTGTTTCACAGGTTGTTGAAGAAAGTTTGATCGAGTCAAGTGTAGCCAATCTCGGCCTTGTAGTAAAGTCCATTTCCTGCACGACTTCGAGGAAACTTTGGCAAAGACTCTTTGACCGAAACTGTTGGGAAAGATTTAAATGACATTTAATCTAGAAAGAGTGGAGTGCTAGATTCTCTCTGGATCGGGTTGAATGGATAACTCATTTATGAAGTATGTTCCTTGATTTTGGGATGCATTTTATATCCACGTCTTTCTCTGTTGAGTTAGTTTGTTTGTTGTTCTCCTTTTTTAAAAATAAGTGTTCCTCCTACGCCGGTGAAAAGAGAGGAGTTAGATAGATAGATAGAGAAGCAAATTATGTAAGAGTTAGAGATATAATATGAATCAGAGTTTTTGTTAGTTTTCTGAAGCAGAACAGTTAATGTAAATGATTTCACATTATGAATAAAAGTTGATGGAGTTCTGAGCACAATTTTCTGTGTAAATTAGTTGATGCTTGCTAAGGGGGCCCACTTAGTAAGTATCTGTAGGAGCGTAGTTTTTTATCCTTTGTTAATTCAAGTTAGATTTCATTTTAGAAGTTTCAGCACAAACTCAGTCTTATACTATTCCTGCAGCATCGGGAATCCATCCCTGTGTTTGTTCGTGTAGCATAAGGCCAGTTTATAGTTTGTCTCTCAATTGTAACTATTACGATTTCTGCTTTGGTTAGATTATGATTGAGTTAAGAGAACTTTGTATTACCCTCCTGTAGCATAGATAGAATTTCTTTCCAAGTATTTATTTTTCAATAGATTGTGACTGAAACTAGTTATTAGTGCACATATTGTGCTGCTCCATTTAAAGTTTGTGTTCCCTAGTTTGACAAGTAAATGAACAACCACGAAGAGGTATTAGTCACATGCTGGAATATCCAATTCCTAGGATAGGTTTTGCTGTGATATTCATATCCTTTTGTGGGTGTGACCACTAGGTTGCTTTCCTCATCCTTTTTCCTTGCATAAATTAATCTTAGACCTTAGGTTGCACCTACCTTTTAGATTTTAGACATAGGAAGATCACTAAGCCTTTGAACAATCCATGGTTGGTTATCCAACTTGTCATTGACCTTAATCTTTCATTTCATCCACCTTTTTCATTGTCATCTTGGTCAAAATTTAGTCTCAAACTTGTGTCCTAGTTTAGACTCACCTTGTCAAAACTATCATCTTGATTATCACAAAAAGTCAATGACATTTGGGTTTGTTACTTGGACCTACAATAGCTTTGTTACCATCGTTTTTTCTTAAATCTTAATTTCATATCCTTAGTATCATCTTTTTAATCTCATTTAGCTTCACATCATACCCTTTGACCATAATATCACTATCATCCTATCACTCCTTAATCTTAGACTTTGCACTTTCCTTCCTTATATCTCAAAAACTCAAAAATATAGCATAATTTCATCTTAAACTTAGTTGCACCACCACTTTTGATCATTAGCTTAGCATCATTTAGTCTACATATCATTTTCCTTGATAATTAATTAGTCTACCTTTGGTATCCTTTGGCATCCATTAGCTTCATTTAGCTTCATCCTCTAGTCATCATTTCCTTGCATGATAACCTTGCATCCTTATATCCAAAAAAATCCTTGAAACATAGTTTAGCTTCATTATCACCTTGCATTACCTTCCAACTTGCATTTATTACATGGTTGAAATTAGGTCACAAACTAAAATAAAGGACCTGGATTCCTCAAATGACCCCTTTTCTAGTCCACATCATTACACTAACTTTGGATCAAACTCAAATCAATCTACTCCACAAAGAGAAACAACACAAAGAAACCCAACCAACATATTGGACAATCTAATTCTAGAAGAATTTAACAAGAAAATAACATCCAAAGAGATTGAAAGAGCTTACCAAGACCCAAGGGTTTTATGCCTCATTGATGAGCTTGTTAGTGACAATCCTAATAGATACTTTTATGCACTAGCTAAAAAGGGAGATAAACTCCCTCAAGGCTTTGATGTATCCACAATTGTGGAAGGAGATTAGGAATGCCATCTTCACAATAAATGTCAACTATACCACTTGGTACAACAACACACGTGGAAACCAATACCACACATACCCCTAGTATCTCCAAATTTGGAAACAAGATGACTCATGTGACAACACAAGGATAGAGTTTTACATTTGGTGGCATATCCAATTCCATGGGTAAGACCTTCACAAATCCTCTTTTTCAAAATACAAACCAAGGTCCCACACCTTTACTTCAAAATACAAACCAAGGTCCCATACCTTTACTTCGAAACATGAATCAAGGTCCCTCATTCCAATTTCAAAGCACACCCTCATCCAATAAAAGTCAACCAAATTTAAATCTAGGATAATTCACATTGTCTTGTGAAAATACCAAATCAAAACACCAATCAAGGGCCCACTCCCACATTGCAAGGACCTATATTCTCAAACACCAATCAAGGACCTACCCCATCATTCTCAAATACCAATCAAGGAACCACATCATCTTTCCAAAACATGAATCAAGGACCAAACTTTCAAATCCAAGTAGCCAATCAAGGGTCCATGCCAAAATTTCAAAATTCCATACCAAATACAAACATAACCTTTGGGATCAATCTAAATACCAATTTCCCTCCAAATCAAACCAACACGAATGTCGCATTTACACATCAATATCAAAATGGTAACCAATTCCTATGCCTCAAAATTCCAATCCAAATCCAACATATGACCTCAACACCAATGCTATAACACCAAATCAAACCAACAAAGCACCATCCCTTGTCGATACATTGATGCAATAAATACAAGCCATTAAACAAAAAATGAAAAATATGCAATTTGGAACCAACAAGAAAACTTATTCCATGGAGGAATTGTGCCCCTATCCATTTGACAAAAATCTCTACATGCTACCATTTCCCCTTACTTCACAACACCAAGTATACCCAAATACAAAGGGAAAGGGGATCGAGTGGAACACATATGATAATTTAATACAACATGAATGGAAATTGCATATGATCCTACCTACTTGATGATATTATTTACATGAAGTCTCATGAGACCAGCCCTAGATTGGTTTGCATGTCTTCCTCCAGGGATAAGAACATGGGGTGAGCTAGCTAAAAAAATCATTAATCACTTTTACTTTAACATTGAAAGTGATGTTACCCTCACAACATTATGTACAACCAAAAAAGAATAAGGGGAGTCATTTACCTCATTTTACCAAAGATGGTGAAGTCTAGCTAGCAAGTTCCCTTCTTACATTCTTGAGAAAAAACTAGTCACCATGTTTGTTGAAAGCCTAAATGGAGAAATGATGAGCGGTCTTCAAATCAAATGTTGCACAACTTTTGATGAAATCCTTGATAAAGGTGTCCTTATCAAAAAAATTCTTGTTGCAAAAGGGCTAGTCAAAGTACACAAAGAAACTCCAAATCCCAATAATGACAAAAGCAAATATTGGTCTTGAAACAAGAATGTCACTAATGATGGATTTGTTGATGCTAAAGTGATAAATAAAGGTCCTACCATTCACCTGAAAGGTCCTTCCTCATCAAACACATCAAATACATTAAATACCCAAACATAAGGTCAAAGTCAAACATTGAACACAATCCAAAACAACCAATGCAAAGGTCCTCCCCACACCAAGAGAACATACACCCCATTGGGTGAACCCATTGAATCTATCCTAAAAACACTCTTGCAATCAAACTTCATCCAACTACCAGACATAAAAAAACTATGAACCCTCATTGATCAAACTCGACTGGTGGAAAGAAGATGAATATTGTAAATATCACCACAAAAAAAGGACATAAAACATCTAGATGTTGGAAACTCAAAAATTTCATCCAAGACCTCATTGAATAGGGACTCATTTCAATAGAAAATTCACAAGGCAAGACAAATGCTAATCATACCATATTTAAAACTCATTTTACAAATCATGACAAAGGAAAAGCCTCTAATTCAGGGAATAACAATAGTGCCATTTATACCAATGGCAAACATGATTATATCACTATAATATTTAACGTAAGACCCTTTGATGATCATGTTGCCACCATTACCATAAACAAGAGAATTTTAGAGTGTTCTTTCATCACTCGTAGATCCAAGATAACTCTTCCAGAACCTCCTTCCAATCTACAACCAAAAATCCAATACAATCTCCTAGACCACCTAGGGAAAACACCTACATAGATTTCCATAATGGAACTCCTTCGTATATCTCCTCAACACAGAGCTATCCTTGATAAAGCCTTGCAAGAAGCATCTGTACCCACCAATCTAGATGTCAATGAATTTTAGGCCATGGTTGGATACCTAGCTATATCCCATCATGTCACCTTTTATGAACGAGACTTTACCGCACAAAAGGAAAACCATAATGATGCCCCACATCTTGAATTCTACGTTAATAAATATAAGATCAGATAAATATTGGTAGACGATGGAGTAGGTCTGACTATTTTCTCCCTAAAATTTGTAAAAGAATCGGGATACTCTGAGAATTACATAGATCAAACTAAGAAAAATACTATCAAGGCTTATGATGATGTTGAATGCTTGTCTGGAGGAGTTATTTCACTTCCTATAAGAGTTGGTCCAGCTATATAGAACACAACATTTCATATATTGGATCTGAATTTACAATGCAACCTTCTCCTTGGCCACCCATGGACTCATGCCATGAGGTTTATACCCTCCACATATCACCAATGCCTCAATTTCTATATAATGGAATTGAAGTTACTATCCTTGGTGATCCTGATCCCTTTTAGTATTGTACAAACCTAAAAGGAACCGTTGAGCGACAAGTTCCTATAAATTGAGAGGCCTCATCTTCCACCTCATCCCATTACATTGATCCATCTAACCTTGTCAAATCATCCTCTCCATTCACCCCACCGTCCAAACCCAAAATCTAGATTTAGGATAAAGGATGTGGAGAATACAACATGAAAGGTCTCTTTTGCATTGGAAAGCTACCTAAATCGCCAAAGTCTTATGGAAAGCCACATCCCATACAACTTAAAATCATCATCCATAATCCCTTTACTAGCTTCACTAAATGGGGGGAGTTAGCTAAAGAATCTTTGGATGACCAAATTTACACATGGTTGTATAAAGAAGAGGAGGACATATAACCTAAACAACTACCAGTTGAACAGTATCCAAAAGGGTTCCTCTTAATGAAGCAATAAGGATATGATGGACACAACAACCTTGGTCTAAATAAACAAGGAATGTTAGAATGCTTATAGCCTCCTAAATTACTAAAGTATTAAGGGTTAGGTTTTGTACCAGTAAAAGTGACTATCTAGGGTACTGGGTTACTCTTGAGTGAGACTGTTAATGCTTCAAATGAAATTGAGACATCTAAGGACTATTATACCGACTCAGACTCCAATGAGCGAGAATGGGATTTGGAATATAATATCTTCCATCAGTAATTATAACCTTGAGGAAACATTTAGAGAACCCAATGAGCCTACCTTTGAGGAAATATTTATCCAAATGTTTAAAGTTGGTCCTAGATCAATTTCCCACCAAAAGGTCCCCTTGAAAAGGGAAGCTAGGATTAAACACTTCTGGGAAACTAATGATTCTACCTTCTACGAACTTGATGAATTTACCTCTGTCTTTACCCTATCTTCCTACCCATGACCCTCGACAATACCAATGATGATTTCATCTTGTTTACCCACAATTAGTAGATTGGGATCAACAAGAACCACCAAGTTTAGATACATTTGAGAACAACAAAGCAATTGCTGAGTTCATGTGACTTTGTGAAGGAATACCAAGTGGGGATCATAAAGTTGGATTTTTCATAGAACTCAATAGTGCAACATACTTTGGTGAGGTTGTGTTTTCCTCTAGTCACAAAAGTGAAAATGAAAAAAAAGAAAAGAATAGGTATTCAAGTGAAGACTGAAAGGTGCCTGCTAACTATGAAAAAGTAAAAATAAAGGAAACATCCAAAGGTGAAAACCTCTCTGAGGTGCCTGAGGATGGAGGACTAGAAATTCTCCCTATATATTGGGAGAGATTAGCATTGCTTATAGAATAAATAGAAGAAGTGGACATTGGGACACATGAAAACTCTAGAATCATACAACCTGCAACATCTTTGACCACCAATGAAAATCCTGAGCTTACAACATTCTTTTCAAAGAGACAAGTTAATTTTGCATGGTTATATGTTGATATTCCTAGATTATACTCTAAGCTTGATTTACATCACCAGAAACTATTACCAAATGCTAAACCATATAAATAGAAGCTAAGGAAAATGCACCTATAGATTGCACTCCTAGTCAAAGTTGAACTAAAGAAACTTTTGGATGTTGGATTCATATGTACAATTGATTATGTCAATTGGATATCAAATATTGTTCCTATCATGAAACCGAATGGGAAAATCAGAGTATGCACATACTTCAAATACCTTAATAAGGCATGTCGTAAAGATGATTTCCCTTTACCAAATATTGACATCATAGTGGACCTTACTACTGGATATATGAAATGCTATCACTTATGGAAATATTCTCGAGTTATAATTAGATAATAATTTCTCCTAAAGATCAACCAAAGACAACCTTCACATGTGCTTGGGGACCTTTTTGTTGGAATGTTATGCCTTTTGGACTTAAAAATACTAGAGCTACATATCAGAGAGCCATGACTACTACTTTTTGTGATTATATGCATATACTTAGGGAGGATTATGTTGATGATATTATTTCAAAATCTCTAGAATGAAGTGGTTACCTAGAAATCTTGGATAAAATTTTCACACAACTTGAAAATTACAAACTCGAGTTACTAAATCCAAAGAAATGTGTTTTTGAGGTCCAATCAGGCAAGCTCTTAGGATGCATTATCTCCATAGAAGAATAGAGGTTGATCCCACAAAAGTAAAAGCTATCTTGTACATGCCACCACCAACTAACATTAGTTAGTTAAGGACTTTACAAGGAATACTGCAATCAATTCGTAGGTTCATCACCCAATTAGTAGATAAGATTCACCCATTTCAACACCTGTTATGAAAAGGAATTCCCTTCAATTGGACAAAAAAATTTCAAGAAGCATTTGATCAAATCAAGAATTACTTATTGACTCCACTAGTTCTTATGCCTCCAATTGATGGAAGACATTTAATATTGTACATGACAATAACTACATCAACACTAGGGAAATTTTTGGCACAAAATGATAATGATGGAAAAGAAAGAGCAATCTACTACATCAGTCTCAATTTTGTCAGATATGAGTTAAACTACAATTGTATTGAATGAGCATGCCCAACAATTGTGTTTTTAGCCTAGAAATTGAGACATTACATGTTGAACCATGTGATAAATTTGATAGCCAAAATTGATCCTCTGAAGTACCTTCTTAGTAAAGCAGCTCTGATAGGAAGATTAGCTAAGTGGGTTATGATCTTAAGTGATTATGACATTGAATATGTTGACTAAAAATAAATAAAAGGACAAGTGATAGTTGATCAACTCACAGATGCACCAGTAAAGGTAGACCATCCTTTAATATCCGAATTTCTAGATGAATCAGTCTTTATCGTAGAAACACCAACAACATGGAAATTTTACTTCAATGGCAAGTCATGGTTCAGGAGCTGGTATCTTATTCATCACATCTCAAGGGGATTCCATTCTTAAACCATTTCACATAGCATTTCCATTAATAACATAGATGAGTATGAAGCATTACTGACATGACTCTGAATGGAAATGAAATAGAAAATTAAGAATCTTCAAGTTTTTGGTGATTCCTAGTTAGTGATCAAGCAAGTTAATGATGATTATGATACCAAGGACGAGAAGCTGATGCCCTACAAGCACATGGTTGATAGTTTTAGACTATAATTTGAACCTATTACCTTTGAGCAGATACTGAGAATCTAGAACAAGGTAGTTGATGCAATGGCAACAATTGTATCTTTCTTGGACATCCTAACAATGCATCACAATATGAGTTCTTCGAAGAACAACTATTGGTCCTTGTGTTCGATGTCCCCTAAACTGAACTTGTGTGTGAACTTGTTGGTCTTGGATCTCCTTGGTAAAAATACATTTACAATTATTTGCATGACCAGATTCTCCCTCCTGACTTGTCTTCCAACTAACGAAAACCTTTATCCAACAAGCCTCTGAATATGCCATCATCAGAGATACCCTTTACCATTGTAGTCTAGATAGCACCCTCCTTCGATGTCTCAACTCAAATGAAGCACAAGCAACCTTACAAGAGGTTCATCATGGTATATGTGGAGCTAAATCTACTAGTTCTACCTTACCTAAAAAGCTTATGAGGATGGGATATTATTGGAAAAAAATGGAACATGATGCTTATCACTTTATGGAGAGATGTCACCAATGTCAAATTCATGGAGATCTAATACATGCAGCAATTGAGGAATTGCAACTGCTCACATCACCATGGCCATTCTCTCAATGGGGACTCAACCTCATAGGAAAAATCCATCCCACTTCTGTAAATGGACATAAGTTTATCCTTGTTGCTATAGAATACTTTATCAAGTGGATCAAATCCATCCTGATGACCTACATTACTAGAAAGAAGATATCCAAATTCATCTTGAATTATATTATATGCTACTATGGTATCCTGCAGTACATCATTACAGAAAATGCTCACCCTTTAAAAAATCAAGATTTTCATGAACTTTGTGAAAATTTTCATATCCAACACCATTTCGCTACCCCATATTAGTCCAAGGGTAATGGTCAAGCTGAGGCATCTAATAAGACTATCCTTAAAATCTTAAAGAAGATTGTCAATAACGCTAGCTATGACTAGAACCTCCAACTCAATCCTACTTTATGGGTGTATCATACAAGCGTTCACACCCCTATATGACCCACTCCATATTCCCTTATCTTCAGATCTAAGGCCATACTTCCTATTAAGGTCGAGTTACCATGTCTAAGAGTATCTATGCAATGATTGATTGATCAAGAAGAATACCATGTATACCATCTACATGAGCTAGAGTTATTGGATGAAAAGAGATATAATTCCTTGATACATTTGCAAGAATATAAAAACCACCTTTGATGCAACTACAATAAGAAGGTCCAACCTAGAAGCTTTGACACTGGCAACTTAGTCTTGAAAGAAAATATGAAGAATCAGACAAATCAAGAAAAGCTCAGAAAGTTTGAACCTATTTATTTGGGCCCTTATATCATCACAACAACATATAGATTCAGAGCTTATCAGCTCTCTACTCCTAAAGGTGAACCATTATTTGAACCCATCAACAACATGCACCTTTGCAAGAACTACACTTAATTCTCAAAGTATCCCTTTAAAAAGTCAAAAATACAAAAAAATACAAAAAGTAAAAAAAGGTCACCCTGATGAAAACCTAGAAAAAAAGTGTCTTGGTGAAAACAAAAAAATCAAAAAAATATTAAAGAGAAATAATTTGTCCAAAAGTGAAAACCACTTTGGTGGTGCTTTGCATAAGTACCATGGTGAAAACCTGGAAAAAAGGCACCATATGTAGTCCTTCTATGGTCCTCTGTCTACTATCACTCTACCTGGTCTTCCACCCCTCGCTCATCCATTTGTTCATATCATCCATAATAAATCTTTTTCATTCTTTCCATGGCCTAAGAACCATCGACATTTGGTACCATTTTCCTTCATCATCATCCCTTGCATTTGCCCGATGCTTCTCCTCGCACATAAAAGTCTAGTCCTATACCTGATTGGGGGCACTTCCTTGACTTGCATCTTCATGGGAAATAACGCATAGTATCAACCTTTTAAAACATCAAAATCCAAAAAAATTATAAAATCCAAAAAAAAACATAAAACATCAAAAATCCAAAAACATCAAAAATCTTCAAAACTTCCAAAAATAGAGTCAAAGTTTGAGGCTAAGTCAGTTTGTGTTAGTAGGTCCAAACTATGTTGTCTCTGCACATTTGCTACTTAGGCAAGGCTCGTCTTCAATGGGCCCTCGAGACATTAGGTCTATCCTTAGGATTTTGTCCTATCATATCAATTATGGTTTGCATCATATCAAACTATGAGGTCTCTACATGTATAACGTAGGCAGGGCCATCAATCGATGAGCCCCCAAGGCCCTAGGTTAGTCCTTTAGGGTTTCTCAAGTCGAGTTCTTTTCTTTGTCCGCAAGCAATCACTATTCAAACCAAAATCATGAATCAATAGACAAACATACCCAACAAATCTATAATCACATATAAATATTCAATCAATCAATTTCCTTATCATCATCACAATTAGGTCATTGATCTTATATCGGAATGGGGAATTATGTGATTTGTCTCATTCGGTCTTATCACTTGTCTTCTATCAAGATATGTCCTTGAGATTAGACTTTTTCCATGGTCAATCTTGTCATTCACCTTAAGCACTGGGATGTCTTTCCTACAACTAGGTGTTTATCAAAATGGTCAATCGATCAACTTTATCAGATCTGTTCCTTTCCTTAAATGGGATATGCCCTTCCTACAATTAGGCATAGTCACATCGATAAAACAAATCAATCACACTTTATCAAATCAATTCAAGTTTGTCACTTGGTCAATCAATTTTATTGTCTTGGTCAATTAACCTTGCCTTATTCAGGATGTGTCTTTCGTAACAATGGGCATGATCAATCAAATAAATTAATCAACCTTTTCAACCTATCAATCAACTTTGGTCAAACAATCACTCAATTGGTTATCTCGGTCACCTTGGTCAACCTAATCAACCTAATTAATCAATCTTGTCAATCCTATCAACAAACATTATCTCTTTAGCAAAAAATTTGTTGTTCTAAGTTTGTCTTATCTTTTGATTTTTGGCCATGTTACTAGCTACCTCGAGGATGTCCTATCATGGATTAAGAGGGGTAATGAGGTATCATGACCTCTTTTCTTTGTTTGTTGTTTTTGGTTTGTCTTGGAAAAAAGACTGGGATAATTGGGTCCTTAGTATGAGCTGGGGCATTCCTTGTCTTTTGGCATTGTCTTTTGACTGCTTGTCTCTCACAAATGGTCACCTTGCACACCTTGGTCTATGTCATACCATGGTGTTTGTGATCCATTTACAACAATTTTGGATGCTCAATGATGACAAATATAAAATCATGAAAGTTTTTCCTTTGTCATTTCTTGTCCACCTCTCCACCTTCTTGTCATGTTCTCCATGCTAACATCCATCTCTTCCATGCTAACACTTCTTCTATCTACATCTTTACAACATCTTGTGACACAAAAAAATATCCTACATATACGATCATCTTACGAAGCATTATAGAAAGCATCACCATTATAAGATCATCATCATAATAGGTCTTACATATTTGCATGAGAAAATACAAAATCCTAAAGTACATCCATATTGCATTATCACTTCATCACATAACCAATCATGATGTTGTATTATGATCATAGTTCATTTTCATTTATCACAATCCATATACATTGCATCACATCTCATATACATTGCATAACATTAATCACATTATTGCATATCATGTTTTGCTCCACATTACACATTCATAATCATCATACATGCATCACTTTATATTAATTGCATTCACATATTAAATTACATCATAAAATTAAGTCATCCATACTACATGTATAAACCATACATATCATAAAGGCATGAAAATTCATAACATAATCTTCAATGCATAACCATCTATCATATCAATCCATCACATAATCATATAGAATGCATACACATCATAAAATCATAAACATCCATGGCATAACATAATCATAAGCATAAGTCATCAACACATAGAACTCCATATCATAAATCACCACCAAAAACCATATCGCTCAATATGTGTCATAGTATAATGTCAAGATGTCCTATGTCTAATAAAATGGAGCTCGTAGGCCCAATAATCAAAATACAATGTCCCAATACATAATGTCAATAACAAATGCTCCATCATGAGCTTCCCTAATCCCCTACCTCTGATACCTACCTTTCCTCTTATCGAGGTGACCCTGGAGACCTGTGCTCTGATGTGGATGGTCTATCATATAGAGTGGACCGTCTAGGGGCTGATGTCTCACCACTTTGTGATCTATTGTGTGAATTCCTGCAATGATACTTGCTATGTGATCTGCTCTAACATCCACCTAAAATCTATGAGAACATCAACTCTCTCCTCTCTAGTGTTACTATCCTCTCATACAAATCCCCATAATACTACATCCCCCTTCTAGCCCTATCATACTCTCGTGCAACATCAACCACTAACCCATTGCATGTCACTGTAAACACTAGCATCCTCTAGTCAGTCTGATGTTGGCTAATGACAAATATGTCCTTATTTTTCTAGAGATTGTCTCTCTCAGCCTTCAGACCATCTCATTCTACCGCCAGGGTCCTCACCTTTGCCTCTACAGATTGTACCTAAGCCTGTAGGGTGGCTATCCTCTGCTCTATTGTACCCTCATCTACTCTGACCCTGACATCCTCCAACCCCTCCTCGACATCCACTCCTAGAATAATCCTCTCTTAGAGGACTCTCTTGGCCTCTCCCATCACTGCTTCATCCACATTCTCCTCTTGCCTCTCCTTTGCATGCTCCTCAACCTCCTAGTGTCCCACCTCTAGAGCTGGCATCTTAGCATGTTGCTCTCCCTCCTCCACCACTATCTCCACTACTTCCCTAACCTCTGGTTGGTTCTCCTCCTCCTCCTAGATCAAATAAATATCTCACTCTATCCCTCCTCCTTTGAGATCGGTCTCCTCCATAACTTCCTTGACTATCTACTCCATCTCCCTCTCTATCATCTCCCTATCCTCCCTCTCCTTTCCCTCCACCCCTCTACCCCCTGTCTCCACTTCGGCCTTGCAGGCCCCTACCTCTGCGTTCTACTGGTGTTGGCTACTCTAGATTAGTGTATGAACTGGGCCTATGAACCAACCACTACACATCATACTCTGGTGTTGTGCCTGCATCTACATCACCTCCCCTCGATGTCCACTATATCATATGTAGAGCATCAATCTCCTCCTTAGTGGTAGTCACTAGTATCATCTGTCCCCATGAATGAACCTCTCGTGAAGACTGTGCAAAATCTGTTGTTCCTACAAGGACACCTTGTCTCTCTTTGAACTGTCATCTAACACACTCTGAAAGATACATCTCTATGATATGCTAAGACTACACAATCCAACCTATCATATACCTAGGTTGTTAGCACCATGGCAGATGATCATCCTCACCTACCCATAGATCACAATCTTTGAAAGGCCTCCAGACAAGTATCACCAATGTATCAATACTGTGTCTCCAATATCCAGTATCTCCCACATGTGTCTACATGATGGCACCCTAATATAGAAATACATACGGAGCACCAACTCCCAACTGTCGAACCACCAGTCGTCTAAACAACACTATATGCTCCCACGCCCATATCATTAGCAATGTAACCACACAACTCATGCTTTGTCCCCCTGTGTATGCAATGTCATGGAGTTGGAAGTATAACATACCAAATAAACATGGTCCCCATGCATATATTGTCTCATCTTGGACCATACCTACTAGTACCTCTCCCCAACCTACCAAAAAACCATGACCCCTACGATTTGGAATCATCACCCCAACAATCAATGTACACAACAAAAAATTGAACTTGTCATATCTCTCTACCATGGTCTCCCACCTAATCTTGTAACCCTAAATTCTAGGCTCTAAATCGTCATCACAATCATAGTAATCATAGAGGACCTACAATCTTCAAATGGGTCATATCCTACCCACTCTCCATGAATCAATAGTCATAGAATCCTGTAAACATCCTCTAATGTCATAGTGGCCTTTCCAATCAACAAATGGAAACTATAAATCTTGGAATGCCACTGCTTTGCCAGTGCCGTCAGCATGCCCCTATTTGCCCTAAGAATGGGAATATATGTGACATAGAATAAGCCAAGATATAAAAGTGCACGCCTCTTGACCTCATCTAGCTAATCCTATAGTCAAAATGTTGTCGGTCATTACTCCCACATATAGATAGAAGGTAGCACAACTTGAAGTCATCACAAAATCCATCACATCAATCTAAAGTCTTCATTTGACCTATTGGACCTAAGTTGACCAAGTCATCTATCCTAAACTGGGGAAAGTTTTTCATCTATTAATTATGCTTGACAAATGTGTCACATCAATTCTTAGTGTCTTGTAACTGCAATTATATCATTTTTCTCCACATGCATCATTGCCAACCAAATTTGCGTCGTAAAATTTTGGTTGCATCGTTTTCGGTCTTGTATGCGACTCAGAAAATCACTTGCATCACACATTTTCAAATGCATCACAATGCAATTACCCCTACCTAGACCTATGCACCTACGTCATGATGATGCAATTATAGTGACTTGCTTCACCTGCATCACTCGCGCACTCAATTTCATTGCACACCATACGATGCAATTTCCTGCTAAATTATTTCCTAGCTAAAATGCACGAAAAAAAAAAAAAATACAAGGTGGCTTCCAAGTACTTACTGGAGTAGGTAGTCCCTTAGGATGGTGAAACATGTAGATGTGATAGCCTCTATGTGTAGCATTTGGAACTGACCACATCTCGGCAGATTTTCTCACCTAAAGCTTCTAATATTTCTAAATTTGGAATGCACAAATGACTTATTTTATTAATTAGGGTCCTATTTATAGCCTAAAAATTAGGTTTTCCACTTGGCATATGTATTAGGCGCACTCTTGGACCACTTTGAACCTAAATTTGACCCCCTTAATGACCTCGAAAATCATTTTTGTCTACACCATTGAACTCTTGATTGTTAAATTGACTTATTGAGACAATTTTCCAAAAATTTTGATTTTTTTTTTCAATTTGCAAAATTCTCTCAAGGGGGCACACGCCTACCTTGCTTTCACTAGGGAATTTTTTTGCTAAATTTCTTTGACACGACATGATGAATTGCATTATGTCAAAGAGGGGAAAAATGTAGACATTGAAAAATGTCTTAGTTTGCGACTGTCATTTTTCTCAGTCTTCTTCCCCGCATAATTAAATAATTTTAATTATTCAATTAATTTACTTCTTAACCTTTATTCTACTATGATCAATTGATTAAATTTAATTGCATCACTAATCTCCTTTTCTTCAATAATTAAATAAATTATTATTTATTTAATTATATATCTTTCACTATTTGTCTATAGTCAAATAATTACTATTAATTTTTTGTTTATACATTAATCCTTTAATTCTTCTATAGTCAAATAAATTTTAAATTATTTGACTATCCTTTTGACATTTCTTCCCCATTAAATAATTAATCTGATTTAATTATTTAATCTCATTTCATCCTATTTAATTAAATGTTGCATAAATCATTTTAATTAAATTCCCACTTGCCTTTTCCTTAAATAAATAATTTAAATACATTATTTATGCCTCCACTTGTTCAAAGATTCCTCCTCATGAATTAAATGATTTTAATTTTTAATTTCCTCATTTTCTCCCTCTTCCAAACAAATAATTTAAAAATTATTTATGCTCCACTTGTCGAGAGATTCCTTTCCCATGAAATAAATAATTTTATTATTTATTTCTTCCATTATCTCCCTCCACTATCTCATCCATTGATTAACTCTGGTCCCTTTTTCATCTTAACCCTTCATTTTGTAACCTCCACTCTTCTGTGTTATATGTCCTCTCATCCGTTGATCTTCGAATCTTTCTAGAAGCTCAATCTTGACCGTCCATTTGAATGGTTGTCTATAAAAGAAGCCTTCCTCCTCCATTTTCAATTTCACAACCACTTTTCTCTGAATTTCATGCTTATTGTTTGTAGGTATTTGTACACACACTACACGATCTGAGGGAAAACTTGCAAAGGTAGCTTGAGGAGAGAGAAGATAAATTATTCAACTTCAAATATGGGGAGTTTTTCTAATTTGAATGCTTTTGTTCTTCATATTTGATTTTTTCTCATGTTTAGATTGGATTTCTAGCTTAGATAGTCATATAGTTGTCACTAGAATCTAAGCTGGTAGAAATTTCCCATATTCAGCTTTGTCTTTAGGATGAATCCTAAGATAATCAATCTACTTATCCTCTCATCCTTTCTCTATCTCAAACCTCTCCATGACATTTTTTTGGAGGAGTGTTGGTCCAAGTTTGCTAATTTTAAGTAGTCCATTCTTGTAGGGGGATCTAGAGTCCAACAATAGAAAGAGCCTTGGAGCTAGCCAAGTGGGGCATCCTTGGAAGAGTACAATAGGTTAGCTTCAATTTTGGCTAAGAGACCTTGCAATTCCTTGGGAGAATCAAATTTTCTTTCTTGGATTCATGACTCAAATGAGTTTATATAGTTCTCTTTGGTATCAAGCTCTAAAATCATAGAGAGGAAGGAATGTGGTGTTTCCTTGGTGGAAAAGAATATGGAATATGTAATTTCTTTCAATGGAATTTGAATCACAACAAATAACTAACTTGGGAAAATATCAAGAAGAGAGGTTTCTATGGGCCTTCCTTTTATTTTATCGTGTGGAAATAATGAGGAGTGCACTAGTAAGTATTTTCTTTTAGTTTTCATTTTCTAAGAAAATTTGGATTTATGGTGGAAGCTTTGGAATAGGTCTATTCTTCATACTACTTTCTCAAGTTTAATTTTTGGAACAATTTGGGTCATTCCTTTGCCTCTACCTCCTTCCTTCTAATTTCTTGGGATATTGGTCCTTCAATTATTCTTTGGAAGATTTGGTTGGTACATAATTGGAATATCTTTCAAGAGTGTCATAATAAAGTCATGCAAGTATGGCTTAAAATTAATAGAATGATCAAAGGGAATATTGAGGAAAAGTTTACTATGAATGAATATCTTACCTCTTATGATAGGAATTTAGCTAAACTCTTAGAGTTGTCTCTCTCCCCCCTCAAAGAATGGGCTTGGAACTAGGATTCAAGATTATAGGAAGGTTAGTAGATTTGCAAAAAAAAGATTCAATCACTTGGAGGTTTCCTTAAAATTAACACTGATTATTCTTATAGGGAAAATTCAAGTGTTTTAGGGATAGTGAAGGCCCAACTCACTTTCTCTTCTCTACCTATATAGGTTTCACTCAAATAATTATATGGAATCTTGGGTGATTCTAAAGGATCTAGAAAAATCCTATGAAAAGGAATAGAGAAAGGTTATCTATTGATGCAAGAGCATCTAGGGCGAAGAGCAATCCTGCATTACCTTTTCTATTTTTGCTTGATCGAATAAGGGTTGGGCATACTTCCTCGATGGGACTTTAACATATTGGAAGAAAAAACCTGCAAGTCCCAGCGATAGAAAAATAGTGTTGGTGGAGGTTACGAATGTGGTTCATTGGCATGGAGTTCACTTATCGATGAGATGTTATGCCCCGTCTCCCCAATGGTCTGATCAGTGTGTCCTGGTTGCATTAGTGGGACCTTCTATGTTGTTTGCCCAATGACCCAATGGATCGCTCATTTACTTGTGATCATCTTTGAAACTCCCTTGTATTGGTGGAAGGTGACTTGTGGTCTCCCTGATGGAATGAAATGTGTTGTCAGTGTAACATGATGGTATCGGTGGAAGTTAAATTGAAGTCTGGGCGATATGTAGATAATGATAGGTACACAAAGATAGTTAACAGCAGGATGGTGAGTTCGGTCACGACACATGGTGAAACAATATTGGATATTTCACATCATTGTTGTGAAATATAATTTCATTGGCCGGTGATGATTACGATATGACGAATCGGAGTTCCTGAATCCTAATTGGATGATGAACAACACTACTACAAGAATAATTATTTTCAGGTCAGGCTGACATACAAGAAAAGGATGTTATATAATGAGATAGTTGGAGAGTGAAATTGTAGTAGAAAAACTCATAGAGCGATAGTGGAATTCGAGTTAGAACTCAGATCTGCTAGTCAGTAGATACATGTAATAAGTAGCTTATGAGATGACATGCTGACTATAATCTATATTGATTAGTAATAATAATCATTTTTATTGTGCAAACTCGATTGTTTTATGTTGTTCTAGTTGTAAGGGGAGTCCCCTTCACTAAGTGATATTAGAGAAAGATTTCTTGAGTCTATAATAGAGCGTCGAACATGAGGTAGTTGTAGTAGGACTTATGAGTGTAGGTTGACAAAAAAATACCACCAAGAATGGCCCAGTGTGGTAGAGGTAGAGGCAGAGATGTTGGACATGGAGATCCTCCTAGAGATTAAATCAAATCCCTCAGAAGGTATATGCAAGCCTTGCAGGAAGAGGTCTGAAGTGGAAGAGGCTCGCACAACAGGAAAGAGATCATAGTGAAGATGAAACTGAAGAGGAATCAAAAGAGGAAGAACAAGATTAAGAGATCCTGGAGAGCTGAGAATGCTAAAAGCTATATCTAGCCTATGAAAGAAACCAAAGATGAAAGTTTCAACTTTTAGCGAGATCCCGAACCTAGAAGAATTGATCAATTGGATCAATGATATGGAATAGTTTTTTGAATTTGAGGAGATTGAAGATCCCCAATGATTGAATTTTGTAAAGACGAAACTCAAAGGTCATGCAAGTATATGGTGGAAAGAGGTCCAACTTGAAAGAGGTAGACAAGGAAAAGATAAAATCTCTTAGAGATGGGACAAAATTGTGGAAAATTTGAAGAAACACTTCATTCTTGTTGACTACGAATTGGAGTTGTTAAAGAAAATGTAGAGTCTAAGACAAGGAATGAGGATGGTGAAAGAATACATAGAGGAATTTCATAAGGTTCTAATTTGAACTGGGCACTCTAAGGCAAAAAAAAGAGAAGGTTTCTTGGTATATCAACAGGCTGAAGCCTAGAATACAGGAGGAATTGGCACTGGTAAGAATGTCTACCATTGAGGATGCTTATTAGTTTCTCTAAAGGTTGAAGAATGAATGAAAAAGAGGTTCGAAAGTAAGCAAAAAGGTGGAGGTCAAGGTGGAAAGACTAGTAAATGTCCATGTGGAGGTTGAGGTGGAAAGACTAGTAAATGACCATATGGAGGTCAAAGTGGTGACCAGAGGAAGGATGAAGGAACTAGAACAAGTCAGGATTAGAAACATGAAGATTCATATCTACCTCATGATCAGAATAGTGGAAATCAGAGAGGTAGAGGAAGGTCTGGGCACAGACTAGGAAGAAGAGGTTTCAGAGTAACATGTTTCCAATGTGATGAAGGACATAGGGCATATGAATGCCCACAGTACAAAGAGAAGATGAACAAGAGTCCTAAAGGTAAGGCACAAGTAGCCCATGTATATGACGATACTTGGTCCTCATAGTCTAAAGATATAGAAAGGGGTGAGTCCCTTGTTGTCAGAAGGGCCTTAGTGAATGGAGAGAGGGAACTAGATCAATGAAAGAATTTGTTTCACACTTGTTGTAAATGTGAAGGTAAGGTCTACAATGCCATCATTGACGGAGGTAACACTAACAGTCTAGAGTAAGAAGAAATGGTCACCAAATTGCAGCTAGGGAGGAGAAGACACCCAAGTCTATATCAGATTGCATAGTTATAGAAGGATCAAAGGGTCCTAGTCAATGAATAGTTCCTAATAAAATTTAAAATTGGTAATTATAGGGATGAGGTTTTTTGTGATGTGATACCCATGGATTCTTGTCACATGTTGTTGGGTCAACCATGGCAGTTTGATTGATGAGCAATACACGATGGACATGCGAACACTTAGTCATTAACGAAGGATGGAGTTCAACGTATGTCAAAGCCTCTGTAGGAAGTAGATGAAAAGGTATGCAATAATGCACAAATTTTTTTGGTCAATGGAATAAAATTCCTGGAAGGTATGAAACATGAGCACATGTGTTTTGCATTAATTCCAATAACTGAAAAGGAATTTAGCAACAAAGTTCCTATTGAATTGCGTGGTTTGTTGGATGAATTCTAGAGTATCATTTATGATAATGTGCCTAAAGGATTACCACTAGTAAGGAATATTAGTCATTAGATGGATCTGATTCCTGAAGCTAGTTTTTCGAATAAGGCAGCCCATCGAATGACTCCAATAGAGAGTGAAGAATTGAAAAAACAAGTGCAAGAGTTGTTGTGAAAGGGATTGATTAGGGAGAGTTTGAGTCCATGTGCAGTTCCTACAGTACTAGAACCTAAGAAGGATGGAGAATGGTGAATGTGCACTGATTCGAGAGCCATTAATAAGATTACCATCAAGTATCAATTTCCCTTTCCAAGGATGGACAACATTATGGATTGCCTAAGTGGGGTTGAGTATTTCACAAATATTGATCTAAAGAGTGGTTATCACCAGATTCAAATCAGAGAAGGAGACGAATGGAAGAAAATTTTCAAGACCAAAGAATGCATGTACGAGTGGTTAGTCATGCCTTTTGGTTTGACCAATGCACCCAACATTTTTATGAGGCTCATGAACGAGGTATTGAAAGAATTTCTGGGTAAGTTTTCCATTGTCAACTTGGATGAAATTTTGATTTTCAATAAGACGTTGGAGGAACACTTGATGCATATTTGAGAAGTTTTTGAGAAGCTAAGAGAGGAGAAGTTGTTGATCAACTTGAAGAAGTGTAGTTTTGTGAAACATGAACTAGTGTATCTAGGATTTGTTATCTTAGCAGAGGGTCTAAAAATGGATCTAGAAAAAGTGAAAGCCATTGTGGAGTGGCCAACGGTAAAAATGACTATTGGGGTAAGATCCTTTCATGGTCTAGCTAGTTTTTACTAAAATTTCATTAAGGGATTTAGTAGTATTTGAGCATCCCTAACTTAAACAATGAGAGGGGATAGAAAATAATTCAAGTGGAGTATAGGAGCAACAAAGAGTCTTGATTTGCTGAAGAAAGTCACAGAGCATCCCATTTTGGAACTCCTAGATTTCAATAAAGTTTTTTAGGTAGATTGTGATGCCAGTGGTAGCACCATTGGAGCTTTTCTAATTCAGGAAGGTAGACCCATTGAATATTTTAGTGAGAAGTTGAATGATACAAAGAAGAAATATTTTGTTTATGATCAGGGATTCTATGACATAGTTCAAGCTTTGAAAAAGTGGAGACATTATTTGTTGCCAAAATAATTTTTTATGTTTACTGATCATCAGGGTTTACAGTATTTGAATAGTCAAGGAAAAATAAAAGGAATTTTAAGTGGATTGAATTTTTGCAGAGTTATACATTTGTGTTAAAGAATAGGAGTGGATGATTGAACAGGGTCATAGACACCTTGAGAAGGAGGCAAAACTTGTTGAAAAAAATGCATGTTGAAGTTGTTGGGTTCAAGGAACTCACAAGCTTGTATTTAGAAGATCCTAATTTCATAGAAGTTTGGAAAGCTTGCAAGGAGCCTGTCACATTAGATAGGACAAGGTGGTTGGACTAAACCATTCAAGATGGTATGTTGTTTAGGAGGAATTAGTTGTGCATTCCCAGAAGTTCCATGAGAGATAACTTGATCGAGAAGAAGTATAGTGGTGGACTAGCAGGACATTTCAATCGGGATAAGACCATTACCATTGTTGGTGAACATTATTAGTGGCTACATCTACAACATGACGTGAAGAAGTTCGTACATGGTTGCAAAATATGTTAAATGGGGAAGGGCACCAATCAAAATTTTGAACTATATCAACTATTACATGTACCTAAGAAGCCATGGGAGGATATCACCATGGATTTTGTTCTTGGTTTACCAAGGATGCAGCATGGTCATGACTCCATATTTATGGTGGTGGATAGATTCTCAAAGATGGCACACTTTATTTTGTTTCATAAGACCAATGATGTTGTTCATGCTACAAAATTATTCTTTAAGGAGGTGGCAAGACTACATGGTCTACCCAAGAGAATAGTTTCAGACCGAAATACCAAGTTCATTGGGTATTTCTGGAGGACGTTGTGGAAGAAGTTGAAAACTAATTTGAGGTTTAGCTCAACACATCATTCGCAGACGGATGGAAAAACATAGGCAGTGAATAGGAGTTTAGGCAATTTGCTGAGATGCTTGGTAGGTGACAGACCCAAGGGTTTGGATTTGGTTTTGCCACAAGCAAAGTTTTCTTATAACAATTCAATCAATAGGAGCACTGGTAGATCACCATTCCAAATTGTGTATGGAAGTAGTCCAAGAACTGCTACTGAATTAAGAAAAATGGATAAGGGAGGAAATAATAGTGTTGAAGCTGAGGATTTTGTTGAACATATCAAGAATGTGCATGAAGAATTTAAGGAGCATATCAATAAGATGAATACACAATACAAGGTGAAGGTAGATCAAAAGTAAAGGCATAAGGAGTTTGTAGGTGGAGATGAAGTCATGGTTCATTTGAGGAAGGAAAGATTCCCAGTTGGTACATACAATAAGTTGAAGATGAAGAAATTTGGACCATGTAAGATTTTGAAGAAACATGACTCAGGAAATGCATATGAGGTGGAATTGTCGAGTTAGATTCATGTCTCACCTGTATTTAACATTTCAAATCTGATAGAGTATCATGAAGGAGACAAGGGGTACAAGTTGGTAGAAGCACAGTGGAGTGTCCCAGCACTTGTAGTAGAACATGAAGAGATTGAGGAAATCTTGGATAGTCATGTGGGAAGAAGCACCAGGAACAAGCAGTACAATGAATATCTAGTGAAGTGGAAGGGAAGGCCAGTCAAAGATTCAACCTTGTTGTTTGAGTCAGAGGTTAGCTTCCTTGTTTTCCCTCTAACTCCCAAGAAGTGACAAAGTCAATTTTCAAATCTACCTTGGGTGTTTGAATAAGGGTTGGTCATACTTCCTTGGTGGGACTTTAACATATTGGCAGAACAAACTTGTGAGTCCCAGTGATAGATTGACAGTGTTGGCGAAGGTTACAACTGTGGTTCATCGGCGTGGAGTTCACTTATTGACGAGACGTTATGCATTGTCTCCCCAAAGGTTTGATTGGTGTGTCCCAAGTGCGTCAGTGGAACCTTCTATTTTGTTTCCTCGATGACCCAATGGATCCCTCATTTACTTCTGATCATTGTTAGAACTCCCTTGTATCAGCAAAAGGTGACTTGTGGTCTCCTTAATGGAATGAAATTTGGTGTCGATGTAACATGATGGTATCGACGGAAGTTGAATTGGAGTATGGGCGATATGTTGATAACGATAGGTACACAAAGATAGTTAACAACAGGATGGTGAGTTTGGTCATGACACGTGGTGAAACGATATTGGATATTTCACATTGTTGTTGTGAAATATAATTTCATTGTCCAGTGATGATTACGATATGATGACTCAGAGTTCCTGAATGTTGATTGGATGATGAACGGTACTACAATAGGAATAATTCTTTTGAGGTTGGGCTGAAATACATGAAAAGGATGTTATATAATGAGATTGCTTGAGAGTGGAAGGGAAGTAGAAAAAATCACAAAGGAATAGTGGAATTCGAGTTAGAACTCAAATCTGCTAGTCGATAGATGCATGTAATAAGCAGCTTGTGAGATGGCATATTCTCTATAATATGTATTGATTAGTAATAAAGATCCATTTTGTTGTGCAAACCTGGTTGTTCTATTTTTTTCTAGTTGTAAGGGGATTCCCCTTCACCATCTATGAAACTAAATCCATGATTCTTGTCTCCTTATTGAATAAAAGGAATTTCAAAGAGGCTTCTTAGAGATTGGCTTTGTTCATGAAAAAGATTCTTTTTTTGGTCATAAAATTTGAGTCAATGTCTTTGGTGCATGTTCCTAAGGAATGTAATAGGGTGGTAGATTGTTTAGCCAAACAAGCCTCTAAATGGATACATAGTTGAAATAATACTAATAGGGTGATTTAGACCATGATAAATTGCAACAAATCATCAAGCTTATTTATAATGATCAAAGGGTGTATGGTCAACTGGTTGAGATTGGGATGGATGTGGCTTGGAAGGATCTTTGATTTTTCTATGGCTATTGATTGGTGGTTTTTTAGGATCCCATGATGGATCCCTTTTTTGTTGTATGTTATGATGGTGGTCATCATTTGAAAATGTGTTTGTTGTATATGTACTTAAAATTTCTTGAACATAGTTCTTTTTTCCAAAAATAAATTAAAAATAAAAGAAAAAATATTTATTTCATATGATTTATTATTTTAAACTACTAAAAATACACAAAAAGATAATTAAAATAGCTTTGAAAAAGTTAAATAGCAAACCAAATTATTAGATTGGTCAGTTGAGGTGGAGGACTCTAGTCATTGGAACTTATTGTCTGACATGGCTAAGACCTTCAAGAAGTGGGATAACATTGAGAAAGAGGTTGAGGAGGTAAATTATTTCATTGGGGCCTTTGAGGAGAGAAACAAACTTCAAGAAGAGGTTGCTACCCTACAAAGCAACCAGGAAAAAGCCCTTTGTATTATGTAAGACATTGTCAAGTACAGTAAAGAAACAGTGAAAAATAATGTTGTCACCATGTAGGTGTTCTAGCAACATCTAAATAACTATCAAGGTAAGTGTGTTGGTGATGATCTTCTGGATGCCACTCAAACCAGCTCCAAAAAGAAGGGTAAGAAAGTAGAAAGTACTACATCCCCCTATTAATGATGGTGGCAACAAGAATTAGAAGGCTCTGTCCTTCGAAGAGAAGCTTCAATTCCTTGTGAAAGAATGACAAACTATCAAGGGTCTTTGCCTACTTGATGATCAATATCTAGTTTTGGGCTTGTGTTGGTCTTTGACTATGTTTTCATTTTAGTTTCTTTGTTGGTCTTTTATGTGTAGCCTTTTTAGTTTTTTGGTTGTCTCATTTCTTGTGAGCTCTTTTTACTAGGCCTTTATGGTCATTTTGTAATGGGTATAGGCCACTCCCATTTTTAATCTTAATAAAAATAATAATTTATTTTATATGTTTATCTATTTGTTAAATAAGAGATAATTAAATACATAAAAAGTATTTAATTTATTTTACTTTATAATTAATTTTTTTAACAAGACTATTTTTTGTAATACACTTCTAAAAATATATAATATTTCAATTTAAACCCTAACTTATAATTGTAATAGAATAAACAAAGAAAAACCTAATTTATCTATGCTATCATGTTTTACCCATGACAAAGCTAAAATCATTTTCCCATTTTTTACCTCATTCTATTTTAATTTCTTTTCATTTATTTATTTCTCTTCTTTTTAATTCAATATATTATGAAATTTAAGTTTCTTTTTCTATTTAAAAATTTGTGTTCATAGTAAGAAAAATTATACAATAGAAACAAAATTTAAAATTGATTTTATTGTATATTTCATATATTTGTATTTATAATTTCTTTATTAAATATTAACATTTTGATATTTAAGTGATTGAACAAAATTAATTAGAATAAAATGAGTCGTGATAAAAGATGTGAAAATAAAAAATTCGTAAAATATTACAATAACAATTGTACCTTCGTTCACAGTCACAATCACAATCACCATCACTATCACCATCACCATCCCATCACCATCACTATCACCAACCAAACAAAGTAGACCACTATTAATTGAAAGAGTCCATAAAGACTAAACAACATGAAGAAATAAAACTAACGATGACTCATCCCATAAAAATAGGAACTAATCAAATAGAGTTTAACACTATTAATCTAAAGAGTCCATAGTCATGAGGGACTCTTTAATTTTCTGGCTGTGCCCATGTGACTCTCGGGTGTTCCTTCTTACCACCCACCTATTTTTTATGAACATGTGTATTTTTATCTTTTATTAATATAAATATAGACCCTATTCATCAAAAAATATATTTAAAATAACATGTAAAAAATGAAAAAAAGTAAACAAAAGATGACTCGTCCCATAAAAAATCAGAACCAACCAAATAAAATTGAACATTATTAATCTAAAGAGTCCATAATCCTAAGATTCCTTAATCACAATATTTAAACTAATGAGAACTCATCCCATAAAATTATGAAAAATAGACACACGAGTTGTTTAAACTTTACATCATAGGAAAGACACCCGTGACAAAACTTTTCTAAAGTAATTATGACTCTATTTATTATCTTATTGGCAATTTCAAAGTTTCTTGGTATTGTCGGCCACTAGATTAAAGTAATTTTATTTTAATATTATTTTAATATAAAGTCAAAATAAACTATATTTTATCTACCTGCTCCCCTTTGGAAAAAAAAATGGTGTATTTCACAGCTTTAAAAACGTTACATTTTTCTCCATTAATTTGGACAAATAATGTCAAATCGGATTTTAACATGATTTTAATTCACAAATTTTACACAACCCCATCTAAGTAATAATTCTTTGTTGCAAATATGATTATAAGATTCTACTAATCGATTTAGGCAAACAAAAATAAAAACAGACTTTTAGAGTTAAAGTAAATAATAAAGTCAGCAAAAACTATTCAAATAAAATAAAAAAGAGATTAGATATATTTATTTTAAAATTAATAATAAATAATTGTTGATATTGTTCTCAATCAATTTATTAATATAAAAATTCAATCGTGTCTATTTAATGAATGACTTAATGTTTAAATTATTGTAAAAATGATGTAAATCTATGTCAAATCCGATAAGTTTGATCTCAACTACTACAAATCTTAAACCTACAAAATTGATTTGACTCACATAGAACTAATCTAATAAAGAGCATGCTTGAAGATTTGCTCACCTTTGCCTCCTAGATATCTAAATCTATTAAGGTAGTGACAGGTGAAATTGATAAGGAATTTGTTGTTTTGATAGGTGAATGGGTTCTCATACATCATACCCTTAAGTGGATGAAAATAACAACTATGAAAAAGATCAAAGACAATATTTTCAAACGTGCAAGTGGCATATATGATAATAGTGTAACTTTGATTATTTTATTTCCTTTTAGAATTAAAGTGTTACCTAAACATCCACCTTACAAAATTAAGTGTATAATGAATATCCTTATTAGCTTTGTATTGCTCTTTTCTCGGATTGAATAAATTTTAGTTAAATACAATCAAATAGAAACATATTGCATGAAACATGTCTTAAGTTGGCACATAAAATAGGAGGTATAATGGTTGAATATGAAGACTTGGGATTTCAAGACAATTCTTGCACTCTTTAGGATTGAAATAGATCAATCTCTAGTCATTTGTAAATGTTATACATGGATAAGGTGGTGGTTTGGAAGTAGGTAATGAATGTATGAAAATCAATGTTAATGGAGGTTAAATGAAGATAGGGATCAAGACACAAGTCAAACTTAATATAAGTGTTTGCCACATGTCAATATGTTATTATATTAAAACATTCTCATCAAGCTAGGGGAAAAAATAATCGCATGGTATGTTAAGCTCATCATCATATTTTCCCCATGTTATTGTATGTGCAAGTCTAACATGAGCATACATTTCAAAGTATATGAACATTCTTAACAAACATGAAAAATAAATATTTTGACTCATATAAGGATACAATACCTTTATTATATTATCTTTGGTATGAGCATTCCATCAAAACTTGTAAATCAACAAAACATATGCAACAAGTAGTGTCTAGGTGACATACTTGAAGTAAGTAAAAACTACAGGTTGCTCTAAATATATTTATAAAAAGAAAAAAGAGAACATATAGGAACATTTTCCTATTTGAAAAGAGATATATGAAAAAGGTTTTTGATGAGGAAAATAGGATGAGGGTGCACTCAATACACACCAATGTGGAAAAGATCCATGACATTATGTAGTAATGTAATAAAACTCTACATGATGTAGTATTGTGATGTAATAAAAAATCCATGTGATGTGGCAGTGCTCCCATAAATTGACATAACTTCATCTAAATAAGGGGATGAGTCTTTATTTACTATAAGACTCCATTTTAAATTTCAACCATGAAAAGAATTAGGAACAATTTATGTCCTCTCCAATTGATTGCATGCAACAAATGCAAGAAATTGGAGGAGAGGGATAGCATATACATGATGCAAATAAAAGATAAATGTGATAAAGTAACATAATAGGATGTACTCATGTAAGCACAAGAATTATGTACTAAGGTATATCTATGGATAACATTGTGTAGGCACACACTATTACAATATAATTAATAAGGAACATGTAAATATGGTTGCCTCCAATATATGAGTATTAATATAATAATGGTTGTAACGACTAGTTAATAATTTTAGACAAATAGAATATCATAATGTGGGCATGACAAGGATAACAGTATGTACTAATAGGACCTAAGAATGATAAGTATCATAAGGCATTCAATCATAAATGTAGACATGATAAGTATTAAAATATAGGATCATAAGATGTAGATATGATAAGTATTAGAATTATAAGAAAGATGAGCATAATATGCATAATAACATGGCATAAAGATAACATATGAGTGAGACATCATAAACATAGTGTATAAGTGTACCTCTTCAACTAGGTAATCCAAAACCTTTTTTTGTAACTAGTTTTATTGCTTAAGGGCCTAGATAATAAAACTTGTATTCTTTAGTATCAATATTGATTATAAAAGTCAACTAACATTTTTAGAGAAGAGTTTATTGTTGAACACCCAAAATACTAGAGGGCGGGGGAGGGGTGAATTAGTATTCCCTGAAACCACTTAAACATTCATTCCACATATCATATTCAAATTATAGTAAGGAAAAAACCATGAAAATAACCATCAAAGCATATAACACATGAACACCAATTTTTTACGTGAAAGAACCAAAAAGGGAAAAACCACATGGTGAGGATTAGCTCACAATATATTATAATCAGTTATAAGATATTATAGAAAGGCTCACTACCAGGTGGACTCACTATTTGGTGGAATCACTGTCCATAGAATAAGATAAATAGAAGA
This sequence comes from Sequoia sempervirens, assembly GCA_007258455.2. Classification (NCBI taxonomy): domain Eukaryota; kingdom Viridiplantae; phylum Streptophyta; class Pinopsida; order Cupressales; family Cupressaceae; genus Sequoia; species Sequoia sempervirens. The sequence goes on along the minus strand of VDFB02075321.1, from coordinate 335,435,876 downwards.
GAGGGGTGGCTCACTGCCAATTTTTGAACTGCTACAAATGTATCTACAATATGCAGGAAATACAGCTCCATTGAAGCTCAAAAAATTGAATCAACACACTTCATATTACTCTGCCTTGCTCTGCATTCACATTACATTCACATGCTTTGCCTAGGAATTCACAACACCAACAATATCAATTAGGTCGACCTAATTAGATGTATCATGCAAAACAATAACTTGTCGGCTCAAGATCAAACATACATGCTTCACACCTTAATTCAAACTTGTAACACATATAAATAGGTCAGAATGGACCTATAATAGCTCCCACATAACTGATCAATACTTCTTTTAACTTCGTACAACCACAAACATATTAGGTCAACACCATTGGTGAGACAACACCAAAATACACCAACTAATTATCCAAAATCTGACATGTGGACCTCCAATACATATGCCACTTGGAAAAAAAACCCTTCTAAAATCTATAAATACTCCCAAAAATTGTAAAACTAAATATTATTCTATGGTGGAATGTAGATGATTCCAAACAGGTACTTTGCACTGACAAACACTATCACTGGTAAACTCAATATACTGTCAATCATAAATTTTGTAATAGAGGACATAAAGACATGAAACTTTGGATTTAAGGTCCTAAAAAATGTACCAAAAAATCCTTAGAACCACAAAAAAAAAAAAAAATCAAGAAGAACCAATACGAACCAAAAACCTGATGCTCTATACACTAAAAATTAGTGTTCTAGACTTAATCAAATAATCAATCCTTTTGTTCTTCACCAGAGAAAAACATTTGCATCTCTATACTAGATTACCATCTCCATGCTCACTCATGTCTCACCAACCAACTATACATAAATATTCACATCAAATCACAATGTTGACATCAATGACAATATTGTATAAGGTCATGCCCATGTTGCCAACAACCATACCAATGAAAATCTCCTCAAACTTCCAAAAGTCTCCCCCTTTATCATGATGGCAACATGCATCAAACCTTCTCCATATATTCTCCAAACTATTCTACCCCTTTGACATCAAGGGCAAAGGGTGCATGCACATATTTCTTGTTTTGTGCTCCCCTTTGGAATCATTTACAAGAATATTTATCCTTCTCCCCATTTCATATATACATGAATTACTCACATACTCCCCCTAACTAATATATACATATATGCATGAGAGTAGAAAACTTCTCAAAAATTCTAAGAAACCCTCCCTAATAGCATGATATCTATCTAAACTAATCAAAATTTGCACTAGTATACTATCCTCTAACTTTTGTATATATACAATAAAATTTGAGATGCATAAGAAAAAGAAGCATACATAGATCAACTAGAAGAAGTGTATAACACCTAAAATTTTGAAATGTGTACTTGCCAAACCTTTTTTCCATTCTCCCATCATGTCTTTGTCACCCCAAGCATGTGGTCCATGGTCTCAAACTCCATGAGGAGTTCTTCTCATTCATCTAGAGTATTAGGTATCATATTTAAATTTATTGCTTTCTCCGCACTATTCAAAGCATTGGATATAAGCATAATCTTTCCAATCACCAAGTCCCTAAGTTGTCCAAACTGCACTACGATATTTTCTCATTTCTCTTACAGCTGGAAAAATTATTCATACAGATTTTTAATTATTTCTCTAATAGATCCAGCTGGATCATTTGCTGGATCATAGGCATCAGATGCCTTATCAATTTGGGCCTCAATGGAGTGCATCTCAACCTTTATGTTCTTGGTGGAACTAGGAAACTTCAAGAAAAAATGAAATAAATCCTTGGCCTCTTCAACACAACTCTACACATATTTTAGGTTGTTTTGTAGTTTTCCATACATGTAGTAGCACACTTATCTATTATGTATTCCAATCTTCTATCATTCATTTTCTTATTGATCTCCTTCTCCAACTTCTCTTCAAGGCTAGTATAATATTCTTTGAAAGAATCAAATAAAAGCTTCAAATTTTTCAGATTAGATAAAGAATTATCAACACTTACTCTAGGAATACTCTCTTGTAGCACATTCACTACTTCACCTATTAACTTCACACTCTTTTGATGTGTTTGCAAAAAAAAAATCTTGTGGAGGCATGAAATTCACATCACTGAGTTGTAACTTGTGTAGGGGAGACATTTTCTCCATGTCAACTTGTCCTTGTTGCATTGGGATTTGTAGTAACTAGGTGGAAACAACGTGTTGGAACTATAATTACATTCATAGTGAATTATTTAACAAATCTCTAGAGGTTTTGAAAGATTCTCCAACCATCTTCACATTTCCTTCATCCTTTTTTTCCTTGTCACCAATTTTGTCTTATTTTTTCTCTTCATTGTTCTTAGGATTTCCATACTTTGTCTCATCCTTCTCATCATCAACCGATTTTTCATTGTTATTTAGAGAAAGCATATTTTTTGTATTTTTTTCCTCATTGATCTCTTGGTTGTCTTGTACAACCTCTTATTCAACATTCTTCTCTTTTTGCAACTCTTCAACAATTTCTTCTCCAAAAATGCTTTCTCCTAAGTGTTGTTATTAGTATTCTCTTCTTTTGTACCCACATTCTCCACTACTGGAGAGAAATCTTCTTGCTCTTTATCCTTCTCTACACCATGATCAAGTTGAGCATCTTCATGTTGTATATCTTCTGGAATATTATCTTTTGGAATAAAAATATCATTATGCATTTTTTATTCAGTGTTTGGGGTCATGCCTAACCATTTTTCTAATTTTGAAATTTTCTCAACTGATTCATTCCTTAACCTTTCAATATCATTTTTATCTCTACTCATTAGGATAATGACCCTTTGCTTAGTTCTGAACTCTTTATTATACAATTATGCTAATTTAGCTCTATCTTCATCAGAAAAGCTAACACTAACTTTCTCCAAAGCAAATGATCCCAACTTTTCATCTTCATTCATTTCCTCTTCTCTTCTTGCATAAAATGCATTTTTCAGATTTTCAAGTAATTGGCCTTCAATATCCTTCATGCTGACATCAAATGTAACAATATATCTAAAAATTGCTTCTTCTATTGTAGACTTATAAATGTCATCCACAGTGGTATACATGACAACAATTTGTTCCAACATTTCATGCTCCACTATGCCATTAAATAATGCTTCTAATTTCATGGGACTCTGTTCTTATCGGGGAAGCCTTATTCTTCTTCTTCTTCTTCTTTGCTTCCAGATCCTTTTATCCTTTTTCAAACTTGGTTTTCTTTTCCCTTACATAAATATTGAATTCCTTTTACAGTCTCGCTACCTCTGCTTCACTATCTATGTCTACAATGTTAGTTCCTTGATCGTATTTGCACTTGTCTCTGCTTAAGAGACTCTGAATTTTCTTTGCATTATGAGAGGTTGATCCTCTACCTCATCCTCTTCTTCATCCACACTTAGATTATTTTCCCTTATAGCCTTATCCTTCACTCTTCTTTATTGTGGAACACCTTGCTGCTTTGCTAGAATGCTATTTTCCTTCACTAACACACTCAATTGTTTTGTTGGAGTATTAGTTGACTCCTTTCTCTTAGTTCCACTAAAAGAGGGAAAATTATTAGAGGACTTGGGGGCAACTAGAGAGGAGGTAGATGTTCTACCAGATCTTCTTATGTTGGATGCATCACTTTGAGAGTTAGACATACTTTTGGCTTTCTCCAATTGTTCCTTTGAAAGCCCCATCATTTCTACAACCTGTGCAGTCATCTTTTAAACTAATTTCTTTATTTTTACTCCCTCTATTACATGTGTACAAGTTCCATAGAATTTTCCTGATATGTTCCATATCTTTCCTTAGAGGCTTCTTTACGCTTTCTTAGAGCATGGTCAGCTAGACCAACAATTACATCCTCTGTAACTTCATATCCCATTTTTGAGATCCACACTTTCCTAGGATCAAAAACCTCCATTATGCAGTAGTCCTTACTAACCATGAAGGTAATGTCATTTTTATACTTTTTTGCCACACTCTTCATAATCATTTCTTTGGATTGCATATTTTATTGGAAATTTTTTAGGAGTCCCCATAGTGCCTTCTTTTGTGTGTCTTCATCACCTAATGTCATCAAGTGGTCTCTGATTTGATGTTCCATAGGCCTTTCCTTTAACCATACTATGTTCCCGGTTCCAGGAACTTCATTAAGAAAGTAGAAAAGTAAATAAATAATCAAGGTACCAAACTTGAAGAGGTACAAGGAGTCCTTGATCTCCTACATTCTTTCCAAGAGTTGTTCCCCTCAACAACTCATATAAATCACAGTTAGCACCTTTCTTAACCATCTCATATGTAGTGTTGATGGCAGTTGCAAAAAAAAAGTTCTCCCTGTTTGTGAAATATATGTTGTACCCTATTACCATTGATGCATATTTTACCGTAGCATATTTGATGTCCTTAATGGTTAGGGATCTCTTGTCATATTTCATGCTAGTTAGATTCATCGCCATTTGATTCTTGGGTATGTGCAAGATCATCATGGAAAAAATAGGCCCTTAAGTGGCAAAAAATTCAGAAAAAACAGAGTTAGGCAACTTGATGTAAAAATTTGAATAAGTTATCTATATTATTTCAAGAATATGTAAGAATAGAATTTGTATAAAATTGAATGTAGTTTCTAAACTACTAGGTTTATTTTTAAAAAAAATATATTTGGTGAAAATTTGAAATTTCAATGCAATCTAGTACTTAAATTTTAGGGAAAAAATAAGGAGGTGTCTATCTGACCACCCTAACCACAATAAAATGATAATATTTTTTTTATAAGATTTAGATATAAGTAGAGGACTCATGTCCCGATGTGATACATATTTTTTTGCTATTTTTTTCCAAGTAAATAATTAATTATGATTTTTTTATTACAACTTAAAAAAAATATAAAAGCTCAGTATGTTTGACCACCTTAATTTGGTCAAAACTTCATGAAATTCTTTTTTTTTTTTAATCCTATAGTATGCAAGTATAGAATGTGATGCATATTTTAGATTCAAAAATGTGATCATTTGAAAACTATAGATGTTTTCAATCAGCCTATCAATCAGGACTTTAGTTAGTAATTTAAATAGAAAATGACTAATAGTTATTTATTAAATTCAAAGTAAAACATAATTTATATTGGTGGAAAGCTGAGAATGTCCTTTAAAAACCCTTTTCGTTTCATCAATTTTGGGTAATAAAAAAGTTGTCAACCACATACCCCTACACATACCCATCATATTGCCACTTTTTGGCCCATCATGATCCTGCACATACCCTCTTTACCAATTTGAGTGCTAGAACTAGTTTGGTTGACCATAATCCTATAAAAACCCTAATCACCTCCTTCTTAATTAAATGAGGAATATCTGGTCACATTATAAACCTATCATGAATTCAACTCAAGGTGTATCTAACCCACTCATCCACATAGCAAAATATTGAAAAATTATTCCAAACATTGAACTTCTTCTTCACCAAATCCTTGAACTCAAATTTCAGTTCAAATTGGTCTTTGATGAGTTCATTACACCATACATCACCCAAGTTTGACTAATTATACTCTTCCAACTTTGCATGTATGTAAATTCTTACATCTTCAATATGTAACATGCCATATGGGATGCTCGAGAATACACCATCCAAATCAATCATCATTGACTTATCAAGGTGCTATTTGAATTTTGGATGGGGTCGTTCCACAACCTCATAACTTGTGGGGTATACATCTTCTAATCATAATGAAAGTGCTTCAAAATCTTAGGGAAAAAGGAAACTATAAATACCTTTTGTTCACAACTAGTTAGGGTTTCATGCAAAAGAATTCCAAAATGATTCTCTTCGCTCCTTTACTACTCTTCTCTCTTTGAATACTCATTTACAAATGACTTAGAAATATGCTAAATCACTTATAAACCATTTTTGAAATAACCTAATTCATATTGAATGCTTGATTTGAAGTTAGGCGTAAAAAGCTAACAACCCTAATTGTAATTCATAGTCACCTTTGATTTCTTTGCAAACTTCTACATCTTGATATTTTCCACTAGTGTTTTCACCAATGGGCCAAGCATATTGGCTTGCATCTCATATCCATGTGATGAAGGCATCAACACCATATCTTTGGAAATGGCTTAATTATTTTTTGTTAAAAATCCTCCCGATCCAAAGCTCTCAACTTAGTTTTTCAAAGGATACATCTGCACTAGAAGCTGACATAGACACATCCTTAACGTCATTCTCCTCTTTATTTTTCCATATTTTATTCATCTCTTTCTTCATCTCTACTAGATCAACCTTTTTCACTAGACCGTTCTTCTTTAACAGATCAATCTTTACATTCTTGGTTCTACAAAACTTAGCAATGTGTCCTAACTTATTGTATTTGTGGAATTTGACATTTTGAACAAGCTTACTTCTACCCATTTTGGATTTGCATTGATTAGCTTTATTCCCAAATCCATTGCATGTATAACAGTAGCCATTGAAATATTGAAACATCATACCATTGTTATAACCATTCATCATTTTATTTTTGCATTCACTAGCCTTATGACCAAATCTTTTGCACATAAAACAGTAACTAGGAAATGATTGAACATTCTGATTCATTCCACAATTACATAGCCTTATGTCCAAATTTATTGCAAGAATAACAAAAAAACATTAAAATATGGGTACCTTTGTGCATTTGGTTGTCTAACTAGTGGTATTTTGAAGTCTTTCCTCTGATTTTAGACCTTCTTGCCATTCTCTTCTTGTTCTTGATCTTCCTTTTAGTTTTTTTGGAGTTTGATCTGTCTTTGTGATTTCTCCTTTTTTAAACCCTAATCCTTTTTTGTCTTTAGATCCCTTTTGATTTTCAATCATCTCATCAAGCATTCTAGTACTCTTCTTGAATCTTTGTTTTCTCCAAATTTGATCTCAAGGTTACAACTTCCTATTCAATACTTGAGCATTCTTCATATTTTTCTTTCACTTTAGCATTGAAATAGTCTTCTACTCTTTTACTTTCTTCAATATGAAATTTCAGTCTCGAAATGATCTCATTTGATTGGTTGATCTCTTTGATCTTGTAGTGTAGGAAAACATATTTCTTTTTCTTTTTTTTTTCTTTTTTTTTTTTTTATTAGACTGCAAGAATCGGGTAGCACGACCCCCTATAAACTGCAGTGCACCTGGTAAACTTTTTAACGTGACCGGCGGCGCTGGCGCGACACGCCCTCCGGTACCACGGGACGGGGGGGAGACTAGAACTTGTGACCAGCAGAGCAAAACATATTTCTTTTTCACACTTAATTTGGAATTATTATTAAAATGAACTTAATTATGCCTTAATTTAGTGTTGTAACTATATGTATTTTATATATTCACATAAATTTTAGGGACTTATTAATTAAAATGAACTTAATTGTGCCTTATTTTTGGTGTTGCAAAGTGTACCAATTTACACTTTCACACTTATTTAGGGCTCCCTTAATTAATTGAGCTTAATTTTCCTTAATTGGCCCCTTTAATTCAAATCCAAGCCTATCTACTCACATTTTTAGAATATGAAACCCAACATTCATTAATACCTAAAAATAAATCTTCTCATTGAGCAAAGTGTGTCCTAGGTGAGTGACCTAGGACCCATTCATCCATGGGAAAATGGGTCCTGATGTAGAGGAAGGACTCACAACAAGACTAACTTGACACATTCAAACAAGGTTTCAATACAAATGATGCAAAAGTGCTACTTTTTCCATCTTTGGTAACTTGCTCACAAGCCTAATGGCACACCACCAAGGAAAAAAATAAAGGGACAACATGTAATATGATGTTTTAGACTTGTTCTGACCTCTAACAATGTGCCATCATGATTTCTGATCCAACCTTCATCACACAATGCATAGCTTTCATCAAGACTTCATTGAACTTGGGTTTTTTACTATTTTTCAAACAAATGCAAGCAACCTGACATTAATAACTCCATGAAACTTGAAAACTATGAACTATCCTTTAAATGGTTTTTAGATATGATCAAAACCAAAAATTTCACCAAATTTTATGAAATTTCAATGATGCAATAAAAAGTTATGCAATTACTTCATCTGCTGGAAACCCTAGGCCAACCACGGACCTTCTCTCACCAAAAATGGCATAACTCATTCAAAACTTAATCAAATTTTCTCAAACCAAAATAATATGAAACTAGACTCATTCCCTCAACTTTTAGAATTGGTTTCAAGCTTGTACTATACCATACATGGTAGTATTAGCATGTTCTCAGACTACAAATTATGGAAAACATTATTAGAATATGGCAACATTCACGAAAATGGCCATATCTTACACAAAACTCAATGAAATTCAATTCTAGTACAAAAACCAAAAGAAAGAGGATTCACATTCCCATGCATTCCAACTAGTTTTAGATCATTAAATGGATTGTACAGGCCATACAAGAAAGAAGAAGGGTTGCAATGATAGAAAAACATAAAAACTTGCTTTCATTAACCCAAAACTACAAAAATCAATTCCCCAAATCCACCATTCAACTTTTGAAGGTATATTTATACAATTACAATCAATCCCAATGGTTTGTAACCATTTCTTTCTTGCATGTAACCATTTTCTTGATTTTTCCACCTTGCTAAAGTTGCATGACAAATTTTTAGCAACTTTTCCCATTTTAAAACCAATGACCCAATAAATACATCAAAAATGGATTACATGATCCTAAACAACCATAAATGACTTTATTAAACACCAACACACACCAATAGCCCAAAAACCAAAAATGACATAAAGACTTGCTTATGAGGTCTTGGTGACCTTGCACCAAGTCCTCCCTTAGATCTAGGACCTAAATTAAAATTATTTTTTTGGAGGTATTTTAACATTTCCAAATCCATATTTAGATGTCAGCTTGTGTTATTTAAATTTTGAAAAATTAATGTTACATACCTATAAATATAAGGTCATTTCACTAAGTTTCATCTAAGCAACCTAAGAAGATTTTCAAGCTAGAAAATTCAAGTTATCTTAAGAGAAATTTCAAAAGAGCATTATTGGAGAAATTCAAGAGCATTTCAAGGCATTTAAGAGCAGATTTATTGAAGAATTGTTGCAACAATCAAGGTCTTCTTGCATCATGCATGTTATTGGAGCTAATATGTTGATGTATTATTCATGATCCATTCAAGAATTCAAGGAATAGTTTCAAATCAATTTTCAAGATCAAATATATGCATCCATTGAGGCCATTTCATGCAAGTTATAGATCTACATTTGAAGGTCTATTCAAGGGTTTGGTGATTTGTGACATTGATTTTTTTCATTCATCATTCCTTTCATGTTTTTATCCACTTCAAGGTTTAATTACCAAAATGGGGTTTGACCAAGGAAAACTCCCATTCACCAAAAATATAAAAAAATTTACCTCTTGATTTGTGTTTACAAATTTAGGTGGAAGAAATATTGAAGATCTCTTGAAGAGTAAAATGGAAGAAGTTGTCAATGTTGCAAAAGTTATCAAGAAAGTTGTCATCTCATGGAAACTCAATTGCATAATTTATTTTTGGAAATTTGAACCTAAAACCTGGGAAAATTGAGAGATTTAGATTTGTAGCAGAGCCTCCAAAAATTTATAGAGAAACCCTAAACTAGGACCCATTTTCCCCTAGGTGAATGAGTCTTAGGCCAGCTTCAAAAGAGCTCTTTTGGTGACTAGTAAACATTATCTTACCTCTCTCTAATCTGCATTGTGATTTTTGGTTCCATCCTTATTGAGTTTAATCTTCAAGATCAAATTTTTAGATTACATTTTGGAGTTAGTTTGCTATTTTTAATCTTTCTCCCCCAAGTGTTGTCTAATCAGGACCCCCATCCTTGGAAAAAAAGGAAATGAATAGATTCTCATTTTGAATTTACTCACCTCAAGGTTGATAGTCATTTCATTATGTGGATCTCATTTCCTAATGAAATAAAGGAGAATAGGTCTATCTATTATCATTTTGGTGAATCCCCCTTTTTTTAGCCAAACCTATTTGAACCCAAGTTTGATCATTGTATTTTTTCTATTGGAGTCCATTTTTTACCCTAGATCTAGATCTTGCATTCATTTGCATTGCATTGAATTGAATTGAATCTCATTTAGGGTTGTTTAGATTGCATTAGTTTGAATTTCATTTAGGGTGTTAGGATTGCTTTTTTGCATCTCTTGAAATCTAAAAAATACAAAAAAAAAAATCATTTTGCAAATCATTTACATAGCTTTGCATCATCATTCATTTACATTTGAAAATTGAATCAAAATTGTACATCAAATTAGGTGTCCTAGTTGTTCATTTTGTCATATTTTGCATTTACATTCAACCTTAATTGCACAAAAAATTCAAACTGTAACTCATTGTTTTAAAGAAAAATCTAGAAACTACTAGAATCAACTCAAAAATTTGTAAAAACATTTTTTAAAACCCTAAACTAGGACCTATTCACCCTTGGGAGAATGAGTCCCTGATCAGGGTCATTTCCTAAATTTATAGGAATTGAAACATTTTTTTCTGCATTCTATTTTGTTGTTTTTAGGTTTTTGTTTTAGTTTACAAATTTTTTGTTACTTAGAATTGATCATATTTAGCTTCATTTGATAAATTTAGTGCATTGTGTGATTTCAAAATTGCATAATTTACAATACATCATTTTTAGGTTTTTACATAGCATAATAAAAAAATTATCTTCTTTGAAATTATTGTATTTACTTATTTGCATTGCACTTTACATTCTAGGTTACTTCATTGCATTTTACCTTCTTTCCATTTTGGGTGTGTACGAAGTTTATGAAAATTGTATGAGTTTTACAACTTGGTGTCCTATTAGCAATACTATTGTGAGACGTAGTTCAAGACTCATGTCATCTTGCAGTACACCATTTACCATGGATCTTGGGTTCTCTTACTCTTTCACTAATAGTGTTGATAATCAACCCTCTATGGATCATAGTATTCATATCTCATTTCTAATGACTTCCCTACCTACAAACAATGTGCATGATGTTGCTAGTGTCCCACAAGAGAACATAAGAAGGATAGATGAAGACATAGTAAAATTGCAACACTTTCTAACTTTTGAAAACATGACTAGTAGTTCCATTCTTGCTTTAGATAGCGTGAGGAAAATGCTTAAAAATGAACATGGAATAGAGATTGTGTGAATTCTAGCTCATAATTTTGATCAAAACATCCCTACTATAACTAGTTGTGCTCAAGCTTTTGGGTATACTCAAATCCAAGGTGGAAATTCAATTCCTCCTTGTACAACCCTCACGTTTATTCATACATACACTAGAACTCATGTTACCACAACCATCCAACCTACTAGCAATGTCAACACTTCCTTAGGTATTTCCACTGTGAATCCTTCTAGCTTTGTGAATTCAACTCTCATATCTCCTCAACCATCCCCCCTCACAAATTTATAAGTCACTTTCCCTCTGCACACATACACAACTCCACCCTATTCACCTCCATCTCACAATACCAACAATGATCCAATCCTTAAAAAAAATTTGCAAAACATTTCATCCCTCCAACAACAAATTGCTACCTTAAACCAAAACAATAATCATCAACCTTCACAATACATAAAAAATAATCCATTATCCTTGGAGATATTGAGAACAAAAATTCCACAAGGTATAGAGGTTCCTAGGTTTGAGAAATATGGTGGGAAAGGATATCATGTTAGCCATGTTTTCGCTTACACAACCTTATGTATTGACTTCATTTTTGAAGATCAAATCTTGGCTAAGCTATTCCCTCAATCCTTGAAAGATGCTACTTAAGAGTGGTTTTTCTCCCTACCGAATAATTCAATTGGTTCATTTAATGAACATATTGATGGTTTTTGAAACCACTTCCAAATTCACATGGGTCCCTAGATGACCCTAGCTGATTTGGTGACATGTAAACAAAAGGTTGATGAAAAAGTCACAGACTTCATAGTGTGATACCAAATTCTTTATTCACAAATAAACATTAATATTCTTAATGTCAACCTTCAAAGAATTTTTATTTCCAATTTGCAAGATAAGATCCAAACTAATCTTGAGATGTTGATATTTCCTTCCTTCACATAGTTGTGTATATCCCTTCGCGATTACCAGAATTTGGTTGGTAGTCATGAAGTGAAAACTCCCTCTAACCATCCTAAAAAGATTGAATCCACACCTCAAACCATCTACCAACCTTTCAAGAAACAAAATAAGGCTTCCTAAAACTTAATCCCCCTTAATCCAATCAAAATGTTGACACCCAAGCGGCTGCTATAAAGAAAACAAAAACATATACCTTTGTGGATAGAAATAGACAATTTACACCCCTACCTAATACCCTTCATAATACCATATTGCAACTCTTAGACAAGAATTTGATTTCTTTACCTCCAGTTAGAGCTCATGATCCTACTAAGCCTTTACCTTCAAACTATAAACCAAATTCTTATTGCCATTTTCATTAACAAAATGGACATGATACAAAACATTGTAAGAGTCTTAAAAATTGTGTGCAAGACCTGATTCTAATCATATCCTAATTGGAGGTGTTAATGATCAAGATAATAAGTATATAGCTTCTCCTAATCAAAATTTTTAAATCTTTACCAATCCTATGCCTAATCATAATCTCCTTTGTAAAAGCTAGTGAAACAAAGAATGATGTGATGAATGTGGACATAGATGATGAAAATAAAAAAAGACAATAAGAACAACCTTATGGATGATGTGATTGCATTTATCGATGCTAAACCTCATAAGGGCCTAACTAAGATTCCACTTGACATTGATTTCTCACAACAAGACATACTTAAACATGAACCCGATGGTCCTCTATACATAGCCGAAAGAATCAATGACAAGCCTACTAATGGGATATTAATTGATCCTGTCTATGTAGAGAGTGTGATCACTGAAGAATTCCTATTTGTGCATGAAATCTATCAAGAAACATATGAAAGACTAAAAGAAAGGATCAAAACACATGATTGTTTTGCTTGCCCTATGATTGGATTGATAAATCTCCCTTTAAAGGTTGGACCAAAAGAATTAAATGTTTGATTCACCATCATCCCAACTTCAAACCAATTTCTTGTGAAGTTAGGCTATCCATGGCTTTTCTCCATGAATGTCATCTCATTGGTTGTGTATAAATGTTTAAATTTTCCATTTAGCAACGAGATCTTTACTGTGCATCATAGTGGCTTTAATCTTTTGTCTCTCTGTGTGAACTTTTCATTGGATTTCTTTTGGCCCGAGCCTATTAAACCTATTAGACCCCATGAGGAATTCTTTTTCAAATGCTCTTACAATTTTAAGGTAAAGCACATAGCAGAATTATCCCTTAACAATATGCCTCAACCCATGATTGAGCCTCCTATCCTAGACAAAACCATGATTGAATGAAAATCCCTTCAAAGTACCCAAGACCAACCTATGACAAATCCTTTACCCATTTCCTATAAGAGACTGTGAGGCAATCCAACAAATCCTATTATGCCTCCTAAATTCAAACAAGTTTACAAAGCTAAAGAGAAAGTGGTTGAAAAACCTCCCATGGTTCCTTTCATTCCTCCCTTAAGGGAAGAAAAGAAACCTATGGTTGATAAAATCACTCCTACACAAACACAACTTGAAAACCGAATGAAAATAAATCACAATGCTAGAGAGCATATGCATATACATCATGCTAGTGCTCGTTTGTTACAAGAAAAAGAAGAAAATAACATAGAAAATCAAAATCCAAACTTGTCTCAAGCTAGGCATGATACCTCTTCACCCTCACCACAACATAAAAAAACTCCTATGTATATTGTCATTAGACCTCCTATTGTGAATAATTTGGATGATGAAATTGAAATTTCTAAGATTGGTGAGGAAGTTGCACATAATGAGATAAATCTAATTTTTTCCTCATTTATGAGCTTAAATGATGATTATACTAATAAGAGTGTTGAACTTAGTGTGTGTACTAGTTTGACACTTGATGTTGTCCCTTTGGCTAACTGTTCACCTTCTACATATACTGATCAATATTGGGATGCAAATGACCTACTATAGGTTGACTTGCATGTGCCTTAATAGTCATTTTCTTTAATTTTCATGTTCTTTGTGTGTTTTCATGTGTGTAATGTGATCCCTCATACTACTTAGTTTGATGTATCTCTCTTCATGTGCATTCCTCTATTTGTATCTACATTCTTCTATATGTTGTAAAAAATTAACTTTTTGCTTGTCTTTTGTTTTCCTTTTTGGGATGACACAAGGCATTGAGACATTTAGGTATCTTCCATGTTGACTTGAAATCTTTTTATTTATTTTCTCTCTCTATGTTTCATTCTTCCTATTTTGTGAGTATTTGGGGAATTATGACATTTCTAAGCTCTATAACAATATTGTAGCAAAGATATATTGACCCCAAATTTGTAGATCCCTTATGTGATTTTTGGGATTTCATTTTAGGGGAAACCCCTCTTCATGATGCAGCTTCATTCGGGAGTATATGACTCGGCATAGGGCTTTCTGAATAAGCTCTCATGTCCTCTTTATTGATTAACATTGATCATTGGCTACTTTAAAGCAAATTTTTCACAATAATGATGCTAGCATTTCTTTAAAGTAGGGGCATACATTGGCATTATTTTCAACATCCTCACATTTCATTGTGCAATTTTCTTTCTTCTTGTGATGCATCTTTTTCTTGGTGGTGTCATTGGATTTGATGTTCTCTAAGAGCATGATATTTCTTAGCGTACGACTTTCCTCTTAGTAGTGATGTTATGCATTGCATTCCCTAAGTAGAGAATCTTTTACTCTTGACTTGTCCTCTCTTGGAGACATTAGGCATGATGGTCCCTAAGAAGAGACCTTACATGAACTAAGCAAATTCCCTTTGGAAAAACCTTTAAATTTTCATTTTGTTCATAAGTGTTTAGCATAATACAACTTGTTAACCTTGTGAAGCCCAAAGTCCTAGTTTTTGTGGCTCCTTATCAGAGTTATAAGAGGGATAGATTTAGTATGGTTAGTACAGTGAGAGCCTATAGACCTGGCATGAATTTCTCACTAATCCAACTTCTTGGGGGCTCACCCAGTGGATGATTTGAGGTTCCATTAGCCCAGAGTGAGTGTGCAAATCATTTGCATAGTAGACATCGAGTTCTACTTGTGAACATTTTAGGAAAAACAACTGAGACATTTTCCACATTGCATTGAAAAATTAAGGCTTGATCCACCCCCTTCCCCTAAACAAACCACTGAGATGTGTTCCACATTGTGTTGGAAATTCGAAGCTTGATATGCCTCCCTTTCTCTTTAGGTATTTTATGTTGTATGATTGAGTATCTTTTTCATTGTTGCATACATATGTCTTGAATGTCTACTTTAGTGTGAGTTTGATGTGGGGTATCCTCTCACTAAAGTGGGTGCTAAATTTAGTGTAGGAAAAATTATCCCTTTTCATGCTTAATTTGGAATTAATATTAAAATGAACTCAATTATGCCTTAATTTAGTGTTGTAGCATGCATTTTACATATTCACATTAAGTTTAGGGCCTTATTAATTAAAATGGACTTAATTGTGCCATTTTTTTGGTGTTGTAAAGTGTACCACTTTACACTTTCACACTTATTTAGGGACCCCTTAATTAATTGAGCTTAATTTTCCTTAATTGGCTCCTTTAATTCAAATCTAAGCCTATCTAATCACATTTTCTAAAGACGAAACCCGACATTCATTAATGCCTAAAAATAACACTTCTCATTAAGCAGTATGTGTCCTAGGTGAGTGACCTAGGACATAAATTCAAATTATATTTTTGGTGGTATTTTAACATTTCCAAATCCATATTCAAATGTCAACTTGTGTTATTTGAATTTTAGGAAATTCATGTTACATACCTATAAATATAAGGTCATTTCACTAAGTTTCATCTAAGCAACCTAAGAAGAAGATTTTCAAGCTATATAGTTCAAGTTATCTTAAGAGCACTTTCACAAGAGAATTATTGGAGCAATGCAAGAGCATTTTAAGGAATTCAAGAGAAAATTTATTGAAGAATTATTACAACAATCAAGATCCAATTGTTATATCAAGGTCGTCTTGCATCATGCATGTTATTGGAGCTAATATGTTGATGTAGTATTCATGATTCATTCAAGCATTCAAGGCATTGTTTCAAATCAAGTTTCAAGATCAAAGATCCACACTATTGAGGCCATTTAATGCAAGTTGTAGATCTATATTCCAAGGTTCATTCAAGGGTTTGGTGAGTTGTGACATTGCTTTGTTCATTCATCATTCCTTTCATGTTTTTATTCATTTCGAGGTTTAATTTCCAAAATGGGGTTTGACCAAGGAAAACCCCCATTCACCAAAAAAAAATATTTTTGCCTCTTCATTTGTGTTTGTAGATTTAGGCGAAAGAAATATTGAAGATATCTTGAAGCAAAAATTGAAGAACTTGTCAAGAAATTTGTCATCTTAGAAAACCTCAATTGCAAAATTTATTTATGGCATTATGAATCTAAAACCGAGGAAAATTGAGAGATTCATTTATGTAGCAAAGGCTCTAAAAATTTACAAAGAAACCCTAAACTAGGATGCATTCACCCCTAGGAAAATAAGTCCCAGGTCAGCTTCAACAGAGCTCTTTTGGTGACTGGTAAACATCATCTTACCTCTCTTTGATATGCATTCCACTTTTTGGTTCCATCTGTATTGATTTAAATCTTCAAGATCCAAGTTGTAGATTGCATTTTGGAGTTAGTTTGCTATTTTTAATCTTTCTCCCAAAAGTGTTGTTTAATTAGAACCCTCGTCCTTGCAAAAAAAGGAAATTAGTAGATTCTCATTTTGACTTCACTTGCTTTAAGGTTGATACTCATTTCATTGTGTGGATCTCATTTCCTAATGAAATAAAGGAGAATAGGTCTATCTATTATCATTTTGGTGAACCCCCCATTTTTCAACCTAACCTATTTTTCTATGTTTTAGATCCTATCTGTATCTTTCTTGAGATTCTCTCAATACCTTAATGCAGTCATCTAAATCACTAAGATCCTTTTTTAGATCTATGTTCTCAATTTTTTCTCTATCCAAATCATCTAGGGAACATTTGAGTTCTCCTTCCATGATATCAACAATGTATTCTTCCTTAGTAAGTCCTACCATAGGAATTTCTTCTAGAGGTGTAGGATATCTCCTAGTAGCCATGTGTTCAACTCCAATATCTACCTTAGCAATCAAGCCAAATGAAGGAACCTTGCTTTGATACCAATTATTGAAAACCCAGAATAATAAGAGGGGGATGAATTAGTATTCCTTGAAACTTTAAACCACTTAAACATTTAAACATTCATTCCATATATCATATTCAATTTTCAATAAGGAAAGAAACTGTGAAAACAACCGTCAAAGCATATAACACATAAACACTATATTTTTACTTGGAAAACCTAAAAAGGGAAAAACCACGATGAGGATTAGCTCACAATATATTATAACCTATTATAAGATATTATAGAAAGGTTCATTGCCAAGTGGACTCACTGTCCAATGGACTTAGTGTCCATAGAATAAGAGAAATAGAAGGGAGGGGTGGCTCATTTCCAAGATTTGAACTATTACAAATGTATCTACCATATGAAATAAATACAATTCCACTGAATCTTAAAACATTGAATCAACACACTTCATATTATTTTTCTCTAACACTTCGCTCTGCTCTACATTCACATCACATTTTCATTCTCTACTTAGGAATTTGTATCACAAAAATTCTACAGTACTTATCACATCTCATTTCATCCCCACAACACTAAAAATGATCTTAAATTTATACCCATTGCATTCACAAACACCTACAACATCCATTAGGTTGGCCTAATTAGATGTATCATGTAAAACAATAGCTTGTCAGCTCAAGATCAAACATACACACTTTGTGCC
Organism: Sequoia sempervirens; assembly: GCA_007258455.2. Taxonomy (NCBI): domain Eukaryota; kingdom Viridiplantae; phylum Streptophyta; class Pinopsida; order Cupressales; family Cupressaceae; genus Sequoia; species Sequoia sempervirens. Next base: position 335,417,902 of record VDFB02075321.1, on the reverse strand, counting down.
TTAATTAAAACTTGTAATTCATCTAAATAGGTCGGAATGGACCTATAATATCTCCCACATAACTGATCAATACTTCCTTTAACTCTGAACAACCTCAAACATATTAGGTTAGCACCACTGGTGAGGAAACACCAATATACACCAACTGATTATCTACAACCTGACATGTTGACCTCCAAAACACATGCTACTTAGACTACAAACCCTTATGAAAAGTTCAAGCACTCCCACAAATATCCATAACCAAATATTATTCCACAGTGGAATACAAACCATTCCAAATAAGTACTCTACATTGGCAAACACTATCACTAGCAAACCTGATATACTATCAATCATAACTTTTTCACCAGAGGACATGAAGACATGAGATTTGGATTTAAGGTCCTCAAATGTGTACAAAAAATTCCTTAGAACCATGGACAAAATAACGTCAAGATGAGCCAATGCGGACCAAAAAATTGATGCTCTATATAGTAAAGAATCACATGTTCTAGACTTAGTCAAATAAATCAATCAATTTGTTATTCACTAGAGTAAAAAACTACATCTCTATACTAAATTACCATCTCCATGCTCACTCGGGTCTCGCCAACCAACTATACATAATTTTCACATCAAATCACAATGTTGACATCAATGACAATAATATATAAGGTCATTCTCATGTTACCAACAACCATACCAATGACAATCTCCTCAAACTTCCAACATTTCCTTCCAATGATTGCTTGAAAGATTTACTCAATCTCTCATGTTAATATGAGTTAACCTCAACTCATTGACACAAAGGTATCAATCCACCTTATTTTTGTAGCTAATGGGGATTCATGCCATCATTTTATTTGATTTATATTGCTTCTAGGACAAATTAGATCTAAGTGGATATGCTCAACTAGTGTATTTATGATCATCAATAACACTAATATTTCATGTATGTTAGGAAAGGTGTTTGGATGTTGACTCCTAATGTTCAAGTATAATTTATAGTGTATAGAGGACACATTTGGTACTAAAAATGATTGTTACTTTAACTAGATAAATTATGTTATGGTTTCAATGGATCCATCTAATTTATTTAATTTATAAAATAAAAATCTCAATTGGGTGTTAGGAAAGGTGTCTCAACCTTTCTCCTAATGTTAAAATCATAATAAGTGTGATTTTGGGTTATAATTTTTTTTTTTTTTAAATATGGGCTAAAGAGTCAGTGCTTGTCCAAAATAAAGGGTTGCTCAATATCACCAAGGGAAGTTATTATTGTAGGTCTCTTTTATCTTAATGATTTATATATTTTTGGACCAATTAGCCTCCTATATCAATAATTATAACCTCTAGAATTTTTTATAGGGGTAAGTGCACAAAGTTGTGACACAAAAATGGCTCTTAAGATGTCACTTTTTTTTAAAACCAACAAAGTCTAATATTCATGAGAAAATGAAGATAGTTATGCTCAAAATTTGAAGATACAACAAGAACAAGAGTTTTGGTGCAACAAGAACAAGAGTTGAAGACCAATTTTAAACTCAACAATAGTAGATCTATTTTCACTGTAACCTCATCATGCTCCAAACTTGAGTGAAATAGACCTTCATATAAATATTGAAATTTTTTTGAGCATAAGCAACATGAACAACAAAGTTAGTCGAGCATTCTCTCAAACCAAATATGATGCAAGATTAAGAATCATTATTTATGAATTATATGTGGATGCATTACCATCATAATCTCATCATACTCATATCACAATGGTGGATGTATTGAACTAAATTACTTGAAAAATATACCTTTTTTCTCCAAAAACCCTAAATTTTAATATATTAATGAATTGTTATTTGTACTTTTAATCCAAAACATAGAAAAAAAATGAATCTAAATAAGATAAAAATATCATACTTATCCTATAGAAAAAATAGATATGCTACTCAAGTGTGCCTAAGGGGTCATCTCTTACCTTTAGAGTTTCTAATAATGCTTCATGATCAACATTACTAATCACCCACAGTTCTTTTGTTCTTATTTTTTCATGATGATTCAATAACTTAATATTCATTACTACAACTACGTGCAAATACATGATTATGGTTTTGTGCTTCTCAAATTCCTCAAATGTAGGAATACAAATATTTCTAATCATATATATGTTCACAACCAAGTTCTAGCAATAACAATTGATCCTATAGGATATGTAAACACATCATCAACTATCATAGGTTGTGAGATATTTTTCCTTGAACACATCATGCCAACCAATAATTTGATCTCTCTTCATTCCCATATGGTGCAAAAACTACATAAACATGCCTTGGTTGTATAAGGCCTGAAATATGGTCATACAAAAATAGAATTTCCATTTCACTAAGTAAAGATGAACAAGATTCATACAAAGAGGTTAGATATTATGGAATACATTTATCTACCCACTCACATTTAATACAACTCTGATAAAAACCAGATAAATCTTATATCCAAATAGTTCATGTACATGCATTTGAACTTCAAAATGAATGCATCTTTGACAATTCCTTGATTGTATGACAATCCAATCTCTCTCCCACTATCCCTTAAATCAACCACCCAAAAGAAATTACACACTTTTGAATCAAGTTCCCTCCTTGTAACAATACATAGTTACACCACTCAAAAATTGAACTTGCATTACCAAAGGGTATGTGCAAGATCATGATGGGCCAAAAGCGGTGATATGATGGGTATGTGTAGGGTATGTGGCTAATGACTTTTTTTTACCCAAAATTGATGAAACGATAAGGGTTTTAAAGGAGATTTTTAATTTTCCACCAATATAAATTATGCTTTACTTTGAATTTAATAAATAATTATTATTCATTTTCTATTTGAATTATGACTAAAGTCTTGATTGATAGGCTGATTGAAAAACATCTATAGCTTTCAAACAGTATCACATTTTTTGAATCGAAACATGTATCACATTCTATGCTTCACATACTATAGGATTAAAAAATGAATTTCATGAAGTTTTGACCAAGTTAAGGTGGTCGACATACAAGTTTTTATATTTTTTAAAAGTTGTAATAAAAATTCATAATTAATTATTTACTTGGAAAAATATTACAAAAATATGCATCACATCGGGACATGAGTCCTCTACTTGTATCTAAAATCTTATAAAAAATCTGTTGATGGTGTTTTATGCACTTCTCAACACAGGGTGCATAGCGCACTACCTCTCTTGAAAGACAATCTCCCACAATCGAATTGCAGAACACTATCCCAAGGTCTCTCGGATGTCAGGTCATGACAGTGCTCAGATACCTCAGTAGTTTGATGTGATTTGCTGGAATCACAAGGCGGTCTTACAGAAAATACAAAGTCTGGACACAAAGCATGAAGTTGGATCTTGAAATGGAGTTCTTAGGATAAAGGCAATTTTGCGTTGGCTGTAGGTTCAAACAACAATCTTGAACTCCACTTAGTTGTTGGATTTGGCTTTACAATGTGCAATGAACCTTGGTATTGATCAATTACTAAAAAAGGGTGAAAAGAGCGAAGGAGAAGAAAAGTTCCTAAGTCTGAAGCTTGCTATGAATAGTGACAATGGAGTTCCTGCAATGGACAATTCCTTAAAACAATATCCCACTTAACCAGGAATTTCACAGTATCATGGAAATTGTGCTATCTTCTAAGGGCTGCAGATATTTCATTCTTCATCCACCACATACATGCATGAATTAAAGATAAATGTTTGGGGCAGCTTCAAATCAAGTCCAGGCTAACTTTGCACAGCTATCTACTTTTAGCAAATAGCAAAAAGTATGGACTAAGGGATCATCAACAAAGCAGGGATTTTCACAATCACCCAACAGCATTCCTAATATTTATCAAAATAAAGTAAACAACTAACTAAACAGCCATAAGATCTAAGCTAAACATGTAATATTGGAGAATGAATCATGTCACATGGGAGAAATCAAGAAAATACACCAAGTCAATGATATTTCTTATAAATTTCAGCAGCATGCCTTTACAACAACTCAACTCTCTCTTTTGCAAATGAGGGAGTGCTCTATTTATAGTTTCCCAAAAGTTAAATGAATGGCCAAGATTCATTACAATTGTGTGGCCAAGATTCATTACAAAATAGGGTTTCACCTACCTCCAAATAGATTTACAATTTAAAAACATTTTGTCTTTTCCCTATTTTGTCATCTAGTGGATGGCACTATAGCAATTTCGTCCTGTAGCTAATTGCTATTTTCCCTTTTGCTGTAGCTACTCCTCAGGGAGGTCTTCTTCTTTGGCTGGGCTGTCCTTGTGCGCCTCGGAAGCTGCGTGTTCAATGTACTTGAGGATGATGGCCTGGAGCTTGTCTATCTCGAGGATCTCGCATCTTAATGCCTGGTAGCTCCATTCCTTAGCGTTCTCTTCCAGCCGCTTCCAATCCTCGTCATACTTCGAGCCTTGGTCTTTGAAAAACTCTGATCGATCGAAGGCGCGGGCAGCGAAACTCAGCAATTCTGTGGTGATTTCTCCGACTGCCCCATCCTTCATCTTTTCCTCAAAGTATGGCTTGATCTTCTCTATATCTATTTGCACGGTGGGCATATCATAACCCGTCATCAGCTTGAGATACTTGGTGCATTCCACCCAGATTTCTTTGATCCACTCAATATCGAGATCCACCTTATTCATGATTTTCTCTAACCTCTCCTTCTGGTTGACGAGGTCTCTGCGCCACACATCCACTAGCCAATGATCCTCCGTCTTCAGTTCTAGCTTCTCCTCCCATGTGTTCTCAGACATCTGAAGGATGGCTTCAATTCTCGGGAGGGTGGAGTCGTATGTTGCAGGGAAATTGGTGTAGAGTCTCCTCGTGCTCTCCAGGGACTGGATCAGGTCCAAGAACTTGTTGGCTGTTCACACAGCCCTGCTGATTCCCATGTTTCTGACGTATGTGACCCGTCGGAACCAATCTTCAGTGGTCTTCTCCAAGTTATTCCTCCTTTCCATTTTGTCTATCTGTTCTTTGGAGAGCAACTGCGGTGCGACCGTGGAGGTGGCGGGTAGGTCGTTCACTAAGGACCATTGTTGTATGTAGTCGGTTAGGGCAGCAATCTGCGCTTTGAGCTCATCCTTGGATACCTTATCTTGCTTGATCAGGTGCACCACTGTGGCCACCGACTCTTCCAGGTGTTCGACCTTTTGCTCCCTAGTTGCTGTCCCCAAATCAATGGTAGAAATATTGTAGCTCACCCCTGTTTGGCCAACTATAGGCATTGCAATTTGTGTTGTTCGGGAGCCGAAAGCATCCATTGCTACCTTGGATCTGACCTTGGGCTTCTTTTCCTTCTTTTTCATGCTTAGGGATTGAGCCAAGATGGCCTCCAATCTCACCCTTGGGTCCTTCAAGACAGGAGTCACCTTTTCTAGTTGCTTCTCCAACCAATCGGGCATGGCGGATTTATCTTTGGGTTCATCATCGCTGCCCTCACCCTTCTCAGTCAGAGGCAAGACTTCTGCCTCCTTCTCCTTTTGTGGCTCCTCTTTCTCTTTCGTAGCATCATCCTCCTCTTTGTCGGAGTCGTGAATAAACATGAGGTGTTTAACGGGCAGCTTGGTGGATAATTGTCAGGTGGGATCTTCTTCTTTCGCTGCCTCCTCTTCTTTCTTCTCCTCAGTAGCCTCGGCCTCAGGGCTCTTGGCAACATGGGTCTCAGCCTCGGTGATATTTTTTATCTGTTGCTCTTCCGGCGGCTGCCCCTCTTCACCATGTGGTGACTTTTTCGCTTCCTCCCCAATGTCCTTTAATTACTGTGCCATCTCCTCCTCAAGGTCCTCATCGAAAGTCTGAATGATTTCCTTTGCACCCGAGCCATCCTCCTCATCTCTGCTCTCGGAAGAGCCTGTCTCTTCTCCCTCGTAGACCACCTTGTCGATGGTTCGATGCTCGTACTCGGGTTGCTTATGATATTCATCAGCCTCTTCCTCAATAGGCTTTGAGGATTCCCGTTCTTGCTCCTCTAACTCCTCTGAAATTTGCATTGTGGCTTCCATGGCCGGCGGCCCTATTGGCGGTTGCGAAGGCTGAGCTGTCACGAGGGCTTGGGTGAGGGCTGCTTGGAGTGCGGGGTCCATTAGGATCTGTGAGAGCTCAGGGGGAACACTCTGCAAGTGTCGCGTGATAGCTTCGGGTATAGTGGTAAGGGGAACAAGCGACGCTATTGTTGCCAGAGGGAGGGATATAATGGGAGACATGGTGGCAGAGGAAGGAGGAGTGGTCATGCCAGAAGAGGAATCAATGAAGACCACCGACCCAGTTGGGGGCGAAGGGGAAAGATGGACAGAGATGTCTACCGCCAGTGGAGATGAGGTGATCATGGTCTGGGAGACGGGCGGTGCACTAGGAGGGGCAGGGAGAGGCAAGGTAGGCTGCACTTCTGTCGTAGCCACCATCTGCCTAAGTCTTTTGGGAGATGAACCTCCCATTTCTTTCGTTGCTTGCTCTTTGGGGTCCACAGACTGTGTTGTCTCTGTTCCTTTTCTCTTTTGAGACCTGGTGATGGGGGGAGACTTGGAAGTCTCACCAGCTGATGTGGTGGCGGCAACGTCCTCCGTGGCGCTTGGCTCACTCTTGAGTGCCTCATATGTTAGGACCACTCTTCGTTGCTTCAGTTGTGCCACCTACCCATTGACCCACTCCTTAGTGTGAGTTATGATTGGCTGGGTGATAGTATCCAGGTCATCGACCTCTTGCTCGTCCCAATCAATAGATGGTATTGGCAGGTTAGCAACTGCCGGGTACCTTGGGTGCATGATAGTGGACTCGTCCTCCTTGAGCTGGTCCGGTACCTGGAATGGTTGCACTCTTCTCGGGAATACTACCGTCATGTGCATGTAATGCCTGGCAATCACCTCCTTGTCATCTTTACAGTCGGCCCATAAATCTTCAATATGGTATTGGTGGGCATACGCCGGCCCCAGTGCCTTCCTGACATGGCCGTGTGGGTCCATTCGCGGGTGAGCTATGTACCATTCAAAATTGTATTCCTTGAGCTCCTTCTCAGAATTGCTGGCACATTAAGATGTCTGCAGTCGATACAGGCCCTAGCCGAGGGTCATGGAATAGGGAATCCCTGCTACGTGCTTGTTGCCGAAAATGGCCTGGATGTGCTGGAGCTTCCGGGAAAGTTCTAGGAGAATGATCCTATCATTTGGATATCGCGGCAATCTGTTTGGCTGTTCCGTAAAACCCTAGGCCCGGATGTAGGTAAACTTGGGGAATTGAATGAATAGGAAGGCATAATCTTTTAAGAGTGCTCTGGCGCTGTGGGAGACTCTCCTTTCGAAGTCTCCGATGATTAACCTGATAATATGGCCAATGAAGGCATCATTGACCTGGCAGTACTCCCTTTTGAAGTTGCGGTATTAGAGTTGAGGGTACTTGTCGAATGGCTTGAGCCCTCACTTGTGCCCCTAATCTGGTGCCACGAATAGTCTGCTGTATTGTCTTTGACCTGCCAGGGAGTATACCAGGTAGGAGGTCATGTAGAACTTAGAGCTTTTCTTGACGTTGACGAACTGTTCATAGAAGCAATTGTTGATGATGCCTCCCCAGTTGAATGAGACCTTGGTTTTAACATCCTCATTCCCTCATAGGATCTGCTCAATGTAGTAGGCCATCCACTCTTGGAAGTAGGCAGCTGTTGGGAGACCCATGACCCTGCTCAACATAGTCACCAGGTCGTGGTAGTCTTGTGGAAATCACTGCAGAAGAGTTTGTGGGGAACCTTCGCAGCGTTGCCCCGTTTCCCCTTAAGCCAAAGGAGGTTGATTGATTTCTTGCACCCTAACGGATTGGCATCCCATGCTGCTTGGCACTGTTCCAAAGTGGGGACCTCCATATGTGGGAACGTGGGAATGTGAAATGTTTTAGTAATCCCCTTTGGCGACATGTCTGCTAGGATGTTCCCCTCCTTATCCACAATTGTTCTGGTCTCCGTTTGGTAGGCTTCTCGGCAAGCCATTACTAGTTCGGGTGCTATGAGAGAGGGAGGAAAACTGGCGGCCTTGGCGATTCCACTCTGCCTTATTAGTCTGGCGTTCTTCGTTGTAGGGTTGACCTTGACCCTCTGAGTGAATTCATCTATGTCCACCTGGCCAATGCTAGTATCTGAGATTTCTTTCCAGTTGGTCGAGACCTTTGACTGGAGCGGCTCACTCTGGAACTGAAACTTCATCTGGTCCTTATCTTCCTTTCCCCGAGGGGTTTTTCTTGATTTCTTGCCCTTATCCTTTTCAGCGGAGGCCCCTAAAGTTCCTGCAGCCGATTCCATATATTCTGCAAGCAAGGGCAAAGTTAGCGCAACAAAGCATAAAAAGTGTTTATGTTAGTCCATATTTCAACGATAACACCTAAATAATCATTCAAGTATATCATAAATTTTATCCTTAGATGGTATCGATCTTCGTTTCAAGGTGTTTGGACAATCCGGGCCTGGAAGGCCGGACTTCCTTGGCAGGAATGCTATCCGGAAGAGAAAAAATGATGGAAAGCTCCTGTAGACCCTCTTCAGCCAAATTTTAGTGTTTTAGGAGGTCCATGATAGAGAAGAGCACAATCTAAGATTCGGGTCAAGATCAGATTTTGGATTTAGGATCGTTTGGGTGGATCAAAGGGGCATCGGAGGTTTCAGGCTGGAAAGTCAGCAGGAGAAGGCATACGGGGACGGCTGACAGACAACGAAAACCCGAAGGCGGAAGTCTGGATCCGGGGACCCGGACGACGAAAAGGCGCCCGACGATGTGGTTAAGTTTGTCATTCAGCCATGACGACATTTGGCATGGCGGGGCCCGGAGGCTGGGAAGTCACGAGGTGATGGCCGCCGTGAGGTTTTCATTGATTTATATGGTGGCGGCGACGAGCGGCCCGGGGCCCGGAGGGCGGGGAGTAGGCAGAAATCCACCATCGAGGACGGCAGAACTGCCACGGACTTCCGCGGGAGGAAATCCGGACGACCGGTCCCGGAAGGCCCCACGGTAGCGGGAGTTTCGGCGAGGCCAAATGACAATAGGGGGCTCGGGTTCCAGAAACCGGGCGGATGGGAAAGGATTTCATCAAAACAACGGCGGTCAAAAGGAGGACTTCCGAGGGCGGAAGTCCGACCACCGGGGTCCGGAGCTTGGGGAGACGGAGCAGAAATTTCTGAAGGGTAGGAGTTCCACGGACTTCCGAGGACGGAAGTCCGGGAATCGGGGTCCGAAGGATCAAAGGCCGCCATTACTAACAAAACCAGCCTAAGGCGGAGAGAGAGGCGGGGTCCGGGGGTCAGGCGGCAATAGGGATTTCACCGAAAGATTGCTTAGTCAGAAAAGACGGAGAACATGGCCCGGAAGCCCGACATCTGGGGCCCGAAGCTGAGAACGATGGGTCGTTTCAAACTGCCAAGGGCTCGGAAGCCAATGTAGTAGCGGAGCCCGAGGTCCGAGACGCCAGGTGTAGTTCACCGTTTGACAAGGTGAACCTCTGGCGGAACTCCGGAGATGGAACTCCGGGGCTCCGGGCCCGGAAGTAGCAAAGGACGCGGATCAGGTTTAGACGGAAGTCCCCGGGAGGAAACCCGACTGAATGGGCCTGAAGAGGAGGTTTGCCGCGGGCATGCTTGAAGTTTGAAATTGACGGCGAAGACGGGGCCCGGACCCAGGGTAACAGATTGCCCTACGCGAAGAACAGCCGCGCGACTGAAAAGTTCCGGATCGGCGGCGAGGGCACATCTACTAGGTTTTGACGATTTTGGACACATGGGTAATGAACGCAATGTGGTTTCCTTGCATCCTATGCCATCCTACTTATTGATTCATTTGATCAAATGCTTCAAAATTATGAAAAAGACGGGAGGGCAAACGGGGGTGGCCTACCTTGAATATGCTAAGTGGTGAGGCGTGGGATCCATCGACATTGATCGAAGTGAGGTTGATGGCGATGGTCATGACGCTATCGATCGTGATGGGCTCCAGATGATCACTGCTCCAACTCGCTGTAATTCGGATTATGAAAATGACATCGATGGACTGGGCATTATATACCCCAACTGCCATTAATACGCGCATTAATTGCTGGTACGACCGTGCCAAAAGTTGGTAAAATTTGAATTGAGTCGGTGGTGGCGGCGGAGACTTCGGGACCCGGCGGCCGGAAAGACACAGAGTGATGGCCGCCGTTTGATTTTTGACAACTTTGCACGGCCAGGGCGAAGATAGGCTTAGGCCCGATGGCGGGAGGCCGGCAAGGACTCGCCGCAAAAGATTTGCATGTTATTCAGCGGCGACGGCGAGGTGTGCCCCGGGGCCCAGAGGGCGGGAAGCTTGCAGGTCCGTCGTCGACGACGGCGGAACCATCACGGAGTTCCGGGGACGGAACTCCAGACGGCCAGGCCCGGAAGGTCCCGCGGCAGGCGGGTAGGGACAAACCAGACAACCGCGAAAAAAGCCTAGGCGGGGCCCGAGGAGCGGGCGACTGCTGGAGGGTCGCCATCATAGATGGAAATCCCAGGACGGAAGTCCGGAAGCGGACTTCTGGGGCCCAAGGCCCGGAGGTACCGGCGCCAGCCCGAAAACTCACTATGCATTTCAAACGGAGGGCAGCAGGTCGGTCCCCAAGGGGCGGAAAGACGCCAGGAGAACGTCGCAGAGGATGGCAAACGCCAAGTGGAAGCCCGAGCAGAGCACTCTGGAAGCTCGAGCCCGAGGGGGCCCAAGGCCGTCCTAGAGCCAAAATGCCAAAGGGACCCCCGAGGCCCCCGGAAGGTAGCAAAAACCAAAAGCGGAGGCTTGGTCGATTTTATGATGAAACTTTAGAGCAACATCGACCATGCGGAACATCAAAAAAAAAGAGGGGCATGCAAAACGAGGCAGCCCCAAAAGACAAGACGAGGCGAAAGAAAAGAAGGTCCCCGTTCTAAACGGGGCGTGTGTGCTAAGGGCACAACAAATGGTGACTCCACTGGAGAACGCTCCGGAGCGTTCTATGGATAAATATTCATTCATGACCCAAAATCTCTGGTTTCGCAGACCAGGAGCGGCTTCCACAGATGAATCTGGGAGGATGAGATCCTTAATTGGGTCAGCTTATATGACATCTCGAAAGCGTGTGTGAAGTGGGTTCATTCCTTTCCTAGAGATAGTGAGCAGGGTTACAAATTCAACCGAGTGAGCTACATAGATTGCCTAACACCAAAAATAACCTGGACATTGCCCCGCTGCTAGTCAGGCGTCCATAGCTCTGATGGAGTTGTCGCTACAATCTCATGGATATTGCTCTATTGCTGGCTGTGCGTCCATAGCCCCGGTAGAGTTATTCGAACACCCATACGGTCACTTATTTCTTTTTTTTACAATTTCCTTTTTTTCTTTTGCTTTGATATTTCATTTCTCTTTTGCCATTTAGTTTGACCGGGTAAGCATTGAAGCCTACAATGGTTTTGAGATTGCAGTGGTCACTGGAGTAGACTCAAGATTTTTCACTCACTTGGGTGTCATAACAACCATAGTACGGTCCTTCAGAATTTATTATTATGTAATTTGTGCGAGATCCGAGATGTGGGTAAGAAGATCCAGTTAAGGGTCGAGTTCTGAGCAAAGTTCAAACAAGGAAATCATTCGCGGACAAATTTGTAAAAACCGATAGTCTAGAGTGAATGTTTAGCCAAAGAACACAAAGAACGAACATTAGAGTGAACCGCTCGTTGAGCAAGCACGGCCGCCACAAAGGAGTGGGAAACCTCTTTTGAAACAAAATCGTCGGGAGGGAGAAAGCAAAAAGTGACACAGACAAAACGCAAACAAGCAAGAAAGCAACTACCCTAACCTATGCATAGGTATTTACAACGAAGAGCTCGAAGGAGCTCAAGCTTGGAAGTAATGCTTCAAGTGCTGCCCGTTGACTGACAACGAGATATTCTCACCGGTTAGCTATCTAAAAGGGGCCAAGCCAAAGCTTGTCGAATTTGTTGTGTCCCCCTTTCTTCTCATGGGCCTTGTCCCAATATAGGACCAAATCTGTAATTCTAAAGGCCTTGATTTTGGCTCGGTGGTCGAACCATCTCTTCACTACGCCCTAATGTTTGGCAAAATTTTCTATTGCACGGTTTCAAACTTCCTCTAGGTGCAGGAGCTCAACTAACCGAGCTTCCCTAGGATCTCCTCCTTCATAAAAGTCGTTGATGAACTGAAGAGTAGGAATCTTTAGGTGGATGGGGAAAATAGGCTCTAGGCCGTAGACAAGGTGGAACGGAGAATCACCAAGGGCAGCCTTGTGGCGGGTGCGATCAGCCCAAAGGGCGAAATGGAGCTGGGTATGCCAGTCCTTGGGATTCCTGTCTAGTAGCTTCTTGATAACAGTAATCAAATTTTTATTCGTAGATTCGGCAAGGCCATTGCCCTGAGGGTAGTAATTGGACGAGAATTTAAGGGCAATCCCATAGTCAAACACCCAACTAGCAAACTTTAATGAAGTGAATGCAGGTCCATTATCGCATACCAAAGCATACGGGCAACCAAAGTGATTTAAAATGAAACTTTCTAAGAAATTAGTAACTACTTCAGTTGTGCATTACTTACATACTATTGCTTTTGTACATCTAGTACAATAATCAGTAGCGGTAAGAATGTACCGGTGTCCTGCAGATGATTGTGGGCTTACCGAACCGATGAAGGCGAGACCCCATTGAGCAAAAGACCTTACCTCTAGCACAGGCTGCAGTGGAACAACAACATTCCTCTCCCTGGTGGCAGCGGTCTGGCACGTGTGACATGAACGAACATGGCAATGGGCATCCTTGAAGATAGTTGGCCAATAGTACCCTGCTCTCAGTATTTGATGCGCCATGGAGGAACCAGAACCGTGGCCCGTGCCAAATTTATTGTGAAATTCTTTCAAGACACGTTCTGCTTCCTCCTTGCTAAGACATCTCAGATAAACACCCTTATGATTCTTCTTGTAGAGGATGGAACCCTGCAGCATGTAGCCATTACTTTTCAATCTCAGGGCCCTCTTTTAGACTCCTTGCAGGTGCGGCGGACATTTATGATTCAGCAGATAATAGATGACGTCTTGGTACCATTCTCCCGGGGAGACATCTTCAAGCTGGTATTGTTGTACCATGAGTTTAGGTTCAGCCTCTGCTACTGTTTTGGCAATTGTGCGAGTGAGTTCCTGCCCTCTCACCAATTTCATCGGTTGGATCTCTATATCATACTCTTAGAGTAGGGTGACCCACTTAGCCCTTCGTTCGCCCAATTCATTTTCCATGAGCAGTGTCTTAACTGCTGGGTCGGGGACAATGGCGAGCACCTTGTTGCGTAGAATGTAGTGTCTAAATTTTTTCACTCCTCTGACGAGAGCATATGCTTGCTTTTCAATGTTGTGGTAACAGAATTCAACATCTTTGAGGGGAGCACTCATGAAGGTGATCGGATGCTCGTTTCCTTCGTCGTCCTTTTGGGTCAACATGCTAGCACAAGAATGCTCTGAAGCAAATGAATAAATGTAAAATGGCTTCAGATAATCCGGGCTAACTAACACAGGTGCCTCAGCAATGGCCTGTTTGATTTTTTTGAAGGATTGTTTGGCGTCTGGCGTCCATTCAACTTTGACATCCTGTTTGACCATGGCATTGAGAGGTTTGACAATTTCTGTGAAACCCGTGATGAATTTCTGGACAAAGTTGATCTTTCTGAAGAAATATTTTAATTCCTTCTTGCTGCCTGGGGGTTCAATTTTGAGTAAGGACTCAATGCGCTCAGGATCGATGGAGATCCCTTATTCTGAAATGATGTGTCCGAGCAACCTACCTTCAGTCACTCCGAAAATGCACTTCTTGGGGTTGAGAGAAACCCCAAATTCCTTGCATCTCTGAAATACCTTGCATAATTCAGAGATGTGATCACCCCGCTTCTTAGAAAACACGATCAAATCATCCATGTAGATGATTATGTACCTGCCAATTAGGTCTTTTAAGGCGATATCCATGGCACGTTGGAACGTGGCGCCAGCATTGATGAGTCTGAATGACATTCTTCTGTATGCAAACGTCCCCCACTTAGTGGTGAACGTCGTCTTGTGGTGATCCTCGTATTGCACCATTACCTAGTTATACCGAGAGTATCCATCGAAGAACGACATCATCTAGGAGCCATTGACGATTTGCAGCACCTCGTCCAGCAAAGGCACTAGATAGTTGTCTTTCTCTGAGGCGCGATTTAGATTGCAGAAATCCACGCATAGCCTAATCTCTCCATTATTTTTCCTGACTGGGACCAAGTTGGCCACCCACATGGAGTGCCTGACGGGAAAAATAATTCTTGCTGAAAGCAGCTTTTGCACTTCCTTGTAAATGACAGGTTCTAGCAAGGCATTGATGGGGTGCTGTCGTTGGTGGAAGGGCCACACTTCCATCTTAAGAGGGATAGTGTGTGTAATGACAGAAGTGTCATAAGTTTTCAGATCCTCGTAGCTCCATGACACCACATCATGGTATCTTTGCGACACACCTATGATTCCTCTTCTTTCCTCCGGCGTGCACACTTCCAATAAAAATATTCCTGGCATCCTTGGCTGTCCCAAGGTTGTGTGTATCACACTGGTTGCTTATGGCCTCCTTCTTTGTTCATTGATCCTGATCCTTGATCTGTTCTAAATCAAATATGCATTTCAGCTGAACTATACCTCTGGGGATTGTATTGGTTTTGAGGTTAATGACCCCCTCTATGTCCAATTCAGCCTCCTGTGGATCAGTTTCATCAATTATTTGAGCTGCGAAGACGTCATAACTTGTGATAAACTAGAGGATATGCTTGTCGTCATTGAAGACTTGCATGTGAGTGACATTATCTGGAACTGATGGCATGGATGTCAGCTCAACAGTAAATTTCTTGAGCCCGGACAAAGAGAGGGGTTGTAGCGTGCTGGCCGCTTGAGCCAAGGCATCGGTAATGCGATTCTGAGCATGAGGGATCAATTGTATGTTGAATGCATCTAGGCCCTCTAAGAGATCCCAAACCCTGTGCCTATAATTTGTGAGTCTCTGATCATGACAAGAGTATAACTTCCTGACCTGCTTGACTTCGAGTGCAGAATCCCTGAAGACTTGCAGCGCTTTGACGTTTTTCTTCAAGGCCATAAGAAGACCAAGGACTAGGTCCTCGTACTTTGCTACGTTATTGGTGCAATAAAACTGCAATCGGTGGGCAGCGAGAAATGTCTTACCTATTGGACTGATGAGTTCGAATCCAGCTCCCGCTCCCTGCCTCGACTTCGATCCATCAAATCAGAGCGTCTAGCATGCAGAGGATTCCTTGTCTTTAGGTCTGATTGAACTCTCGTTCCCTTTCGGCTGGACGACGGGCCTTGTGATCTTAGGGGGGGTTTCCGGTTTGAGGAAATGATCAACAGGCGATTCTGCTAGTGTCTCCTTTAGCGTTTTTGTTTGGAGGGCAGCTGATTTTCTAACACTCGCCACTACCGCTTGACATAAGCAACAGTCAAACTCAGAGTGAGCAGCGTTGTGAACCTTGCACCAGTTTGGCAATAAGAGATCCTGGAAATCCATTCGAGCCCCTAGGCTGAGCTGATCCCTTGTACACTTTTCTATGAACTCCTGGAATCCATCAAGTAGTCCCTAGTTGTCATCCTTATTCAGCTCATTATCAACTTCTGTCAACACTTCTGTGTCTGGGGGCATTCACGTGGAATTGGTCGAGGGACTGCACAACACCAGCAATACTTCATCTACACGTTCTTCCTGAAGCTCAAGCTCATTTTGGTAGGCAAAAGGGCGATAATTGCCTAAGTCGGTCTCGGCGAACAACACCTCGCTGAGATTATTGTATTCCGTGATCATATACTTCATACGGGGTTCATGGTCGATACGGATCTGATTTAGCAGCCCCTTCCATGGCAGCCACATGTGAGACAGGTCTGTGGAGGTATATCCATTCAGCACCTTAGTAAACTCCCTTCCCAAAATGATTCCATATGCATTGGGAATATCAGCGACTTGGATATCAATGACCTGTTCTATCCGTGGGTCTATGACAATCTGCATGGGGATGCAGTTTATTTCACCCATGATATTGATCTCTATTTTATCCAGCTAGGTCACCTTTCTCTTTGAAGGCGTGGGAGTGATGCCAAGAGCCTTGCATACGGCCAAGGGCATGACGTTGGCCGACGCTCCTGAATCAAGCAAGCAGTTATGAAGATTCTTTCCAAAGATCCTAATGGTGGTCAGGAAAGGGGGAGTTTCTGGTCTCCCTTGGAGGATGCCCATAGGTGTGTCCATTTGAGCTATTTGACCCTTGTTCTTTTCATTATCCATATCTCTGATCTTTTTAAACAACTGGTCTTTGGAAGGCTACCTATTCGCCCTTTCTGGCTCCTTTTCAATTTGTTTACTTGCTGACTGATTCACGAGAACATCCCTCCTTTTTCAGGCATTATCCTGTATTTTTGGTTCTTTCCCAGGCTCCTCAAAGGTTACCCTCTTGGCTGGGGTCTCTTGTGTGGTATTAGAGGATGGAGTCCCATTCAAAACCCTAAAGAAAGCGTGCCTCATGGCAGGAACCTTAAGTAATTCGAAGGCTAACAGGTTGACTTTTACCTTCTTGAACTCCTTTGCTACATATTCGCCCATTTGCTCGATTTCAGAACTAAAGGCTTGGCCTATAGCAGAACTAGGGGTTTGGACCTTTGTTTGGCTAGACAGATTTTGAGGTTGGCCTTGAGGCTGATTTTGCGACTAGTTTTGAGACTGGTTCTTGTTGAGATATTGGGCGGGTATATGAGGAAGCCCAAGGTTATTGCTGGCATTTGGATCAGGCGGGGTGGCGAAATTGTTTGGTGGGGTAGAAGTTGTGAAGGTTCCACCTGCTTGCTTATTCCTAAGGAAGTAAAGACTCGACCGTTGATGGAACATGTGGACCTCATCTACAAATGGTTCTTCTTCATCTACTGGACCATTATCTACTAAATCAAAGAGCTGAGCCAAGGTTTGTTCATTATTTACCTCCTGCGCTCCTTCATCCTCAATAGGAGTACACTCGGCTTCGGGCTTGTTGCGGTCGCCTCGCAGAAATGGCGCCTGATTGACCACCAGACATGAGGAATTGTAGGGCTCAGACGGGACGATGTCCTTGCAGTTGGAATTGTCGACTGCATTTTGTACCTCCACTTGAAAGATTTCAGTAGCTGTCTAAAACTCAGGACAATCCAGCTCAGAATGCCTATTGGTTTTGTGAAGTCGACACCACCCGGACAAGGCTGCCTCGACCAGGTACACACCACTGGATATTTTTGTCATTGCTTGCCGATTGATCGAATGGCGTGGGGACACCACCATTGTTGGGCCTGGTGTTCCACGTACGGTTCTGCCTCTAAGAAGGTCTTCTTTCTGCATTTTGATTAGGGTTCTGCCCCCTCTCATAATTCTGCCTGGAGGAGGTGCCTACTTCACGATTGTCCCTGTTATCTCTATTGTCTCAGCTGTCTCGATTGAGATTGACCTGGAAATTACACTAGGAGGCCTACAACTGGTTGTTCTAATTCTTTAGATGCGTCATCTCCGTGGACATCTTCTTGATCATCTTGGTCAGCTCCTCTAGCTTGTCTTTCTCGGTCGCACCTTCAGGCGACCGAGAAAAGCAGACGGAGCTGCTGGCTGATTTTGATAGGTTGGAGGAAAATCCAGTCCCAACAGGTACAATGGCACCTAGGGCTATTGGGAATACGCTTGCTATTGCAGAGCAATTTGGAAATAGTTGTACTTCTGCTGGGGTTGCAAATAGGAAGACGTGGGAGGTGCATAATTCAACGGATGCCCTAGATGCGGCACCATAGATAATTGGGGTACCTGGTTCATAAAAGGGGTTTGATGAGAAAACGCCTGATTAAGCCCCTGAATCTGCATTGAGTGGGCTACCGGCCCCAAAGAGGTCAGCGGGCCAGAGATGTTTTGCCCCAAGTCTACACTAGCAACAACAGCTTCTGCATAGGCAGCTAGTAGGGTAGCGGACGGCGGCCACATCCTTTTCACCAAGGCCGACGTGAGGTTGTCTAGGGCTGCGTAGTAGCCTGGGAGAGCTGCCACATCATTATGGATGTACGGATCCTGAAGCCTCATTTGAGCTCGATGGAAGCAGTCATTGAAGGAGCCAATAGGTTCGTTGACCTCTCTTCTGATAGACATGAACTGTTGGTAAAGGTCTGAAGGGTTGATTGGGATCTTGTATTTCTGCAGAAAGGCATTCTTCATCAGGTTCCATGAGGTGATGGATCCCCTTAGCAGATTAATGTACCAATAAAAGGCTTCTTCCCCCAATGAATGCGGGAAAAGGCGATGTGCAACATCCTGGTGATCCACCTGCATTTCGTTGACAGTCGTCTCGAATATTTTGATATTCTCTTCAGCTGTCCTTTGCATATCACGTAGATGGAACTTCGAACAAAAACTCTTCGGATTCTTGGGCATATCGTTGTAGACCGCAAAGTGTATCGGCGAAGGGTTATGCGCTAACCAAGCCATGGGGGGAGGCGGAGGTGGCACTTACTATTGGAGAATGGGGATTTGGGGCTGTAATGGCAATACAACCTCAATGTGGGGCTGCTCTTGAGCTATGGCTGCTTGAACTGTGCCTTGGGTAGGAAGGGCCGGGAGAGAGACGAACCCCTGGCTGCCGGAGATAGACGGTGCAAATGCTGTTTGAGATGGTTGGGTGGAAGATGAAGGCTAGCCAAATGAAGGTGAGGGAGAAACGGAGGCGGATGGAATGGAGGAAGAGGAAGAGGTAGCGCTGCTTCCTTGTGCTCGCTTTGCCCTCGTGGGAGGTTGAAATTCTTCAAATTCTCCCTTATTTGGTGCTGATCGTAGAACTCTCTAAAACCTTTCCAGGGAGAATGATCCGATTTGATCCACCTTCGCTTTATCCTTTAACTTAGTATCTTCAACTTGGCCCTCCTTCTAGCGCCAGTTCTGTTGATAGTGTTTTATGCACTTCTCAACACAGGCAGTGCATAGGCACACTACCTCTCTTGAAAGACAATCTCCCACAATCGAATTGCAGAACACTATCCCAAAGTCTCTCGGATGTCAGGTCATGACAGTGCTCAGATACCTTAGTAGTTTGATGTGATTTGCTGGAATCACAAGGCGGTCTTACAAAAAATACAAAGTCTAGACACAAAGCATGAAGTTGGATCTTGAAATGGAGTTCTTAGGATAAAGGCAATTTTGCGTTGGCTGTAGGTTCAAACAGCAATCTTGAACTCCACTTAGTTGTTGGATTTGGCTTTACAATGTGCAATGAACTTTGGTATTGATCAATTACTAAAAAAGGGTGAAAAGAGCGAAGGAGAAGAAAAGTTTCTAAGTCTGAAGCTTGCTATGAATAGTGACAATGGAGTTCCTGCAATGGACAATTCCTCAAAACAATATCCCACTTAACCAGGGATTTCACAGTATCATGAAAATTGTGCTATCTTTTAAGGGCTACAGATATTTCATCTTTCATCCACCACATACATGCATGAATTAAAGATAAATGTTTGGGGCAGCTTCAAATCAAGTCTAGGCTAACTTTGCACAACTATCTACTTTCAGCAAACAACAAAAAGTATGGACTAAGGGATCATCAACAAAGCAGGGATTTTCACAATCACCCAACAACATTCCTAAGATTTATCAAAATAAAGTAAATAGCTAACTAAATAGCCATAAGATCTAAGCTAAACATGTAATATTGGAGAATGAATCATGTCATATGGGAGAAATCAAGAAAATGCACCAAGTCAATGATATTTCTTATAAATTTCAGCAGCATGCCTTTACAACAACTCAACTCTCTTTTTTGCAAATGAGGAAGTGCTCTATTTATAGTTTCCCAAAAGTTAAATGAATGGCCAAGATTCATTACAATTGTGTGGCCAAGATTCATTACAAAATAGGGTTTCACCTACCCCCAAATAGATTTACAATTTAAAAATATTTTTTGTCTTTTCCCTATTTCGTTATCTAGTGGATGACACTATAGCAATTTCATCTTGTAGCTAATTCATGTTTTCCCTTTTGCTGAAGCTACTCCTCAGGGAGGTCTTCTTCTTTGGTTGGGCTGTCCTCGTGCACCTCAGAAGCTACGTGTTCAATGTACTTGAGGATGACGGCTTGGAGCTTGTCTATCTCGAGGATCTTGCATCTTAACGCTTGGTAGCTCCATTCCTTAGCGTTCTCTTCCAGCCGCTTCCAATCCTCGTCATACTTCGAGCCTTGGTCTTTGAAAAGCTCTGATCGATTGAAGGCGCGGGCAGCGAAACTCAGGAATTTCGTGGTGATTTCTCCGGCTGCCCCCTCCTTCATCTTTTCCTCAAAGTATGGCTTGATCTTCTCTGTATCTATTTGCACAGTGGGCATATCATAGCTCGTCATCAGCTTGAGATACTCGGCGCATTCCGCCTGGATTTCTTTGATCCACTCAATATCGGGATCCACTTTGTTCATGATTTGCTGTAACCTCTCATTTCGATTGACGAGGTCTCTACGCCACACATCCACCAGCCAATGATCTTCCGTCTTCAGTTCTAGCTTCTCCTCCCATGTGTTTTCAGGCATCTGAAGGATGGCTTCAATTCTCGGGAGGGTAGAGTCGTATGTTGCAGGGAAATTGGTGCAAAGTCTCCTCGTGCTCTCCAGGGACTGGATCAGGTCCAAGAACTTGTTGGCTGTTCGCAACGCCCTGCTGATTCTCATGTTTCTGACGTATGTGACCCGTCGGAACCAATCTTCAGTGGTCTTCTCCAAGTTATTCCTCCTTTCCATTTTGTCTATCTGTTCTTTGGAGAGCAACTGCGGTGCGGCCGTGGAGGTGGCGGGTAGGTCGTCCACTAAGGACCATTGGTGTATGTAGTCAGTTAGGGCAGCAATCTGCGCTTTGAGCTCATCCTTGGATACCTTATCCTGCTTGATCAGGTGCACCACCGTGGCCACCGACTCTTCCAGGTGTTTGACCTTTTGCTCCTTAGTTGATGTCCCCAAATCAATGGTAGAAATATTGTAGCTCACCCCTGTTTGGCCAACTATAGGCGTTCCAATTTGTGCTGTTCGGGAGCCGGAAACATCCATTGCTACCTTGGATCTGACCTTGGTCTTCTTTTCCTTCTTTGTCATGCTTAGGGATCGAGCCAAGATTTCCTCCAATCTCACCCTTGGGTCCTTCAGGACAGGAGTCGCCTTTTCTAGTTGCTTCTCCAACAAATCGGGCATGGCGAATTTATCTTTGGGTACATCATCGCTGCCCACACCCTTCTCAGTCAGAGGCAAGACTTTTGCCTCCTCCTTTTGTGGCTCCTCTTTCTCTTTCGTAGCATCATCCTCCTCTTCGTCGGAGTCGCGAATAAACACGAGGTGTTTAACGGGTAGCTTGGTGGATAATCGTCGGGTGGGATCTTCTTCTTTCGCTGCCTCCTCTTCTTTCTTCTCCTTAGTAGCCTCGGCCTCAGGGCTCTTGGCAACATGGGTCTCAGCCTCGGTGATATCTTTTATCTGTTGCTCTTCCAGCGGCTGCCCCTCTTCACCATGTGGTGACTTTTTCGCTTCCTCCCCAATGTCCTTTAATTGCTGCGCCATCTCCTCCTCAAGGTCCTCATCGAAAGTCTGGATGATTTCCTTTGCACCTGAGCCATCCTCCTCATCTCCGTTCTCGGAAGATCCTGTCTCTTCTCCCTCATAGACCACCTTGTCGATGGTTCGATGCTCGTACTCGGGGTTCTCATGATATTCATCGGCCTCTTCCTCAATAGGCTTCGAGGATTCCTGTTCTTGCTCCTCTAACTCCTCTGAAATTTGCATTGTGGCTTCCATGGCCAGCGGCCCTGTTGGCAGTTGCGAAGGCTGAGCTGTCGCGAGGGCTTGGGCGAGGGCTGCTTGGAGTGCGGGGTCCATTAGGATCTGTGAGAGCTCAGGGGGAACACTCTACAGGTGCCGCATGATAGCTTCGGGTATAGTGGCAAGGGGAACAGGCGATGTTATTGTTGCCAGAGGGAGGGATGTAATGGGAGACATGGTGGTAGAGGAAGGAGTGGTCATGCCAGAAGAGGAATCAATGACAACCACCGATCCGGCTGGGGGCGAAGGGGCAAGATGGACAGAGATGTCTACCGCCGGCGGAGATGAGGTGATCGTGGTCTGGGAGACGGGCGGTGCACCAGGAGGGGCAGGGAGAAGCAAGGTAGGCTACACTTCTTTCGTAGCCACCGTCTGCCTGAGCCTTTTGGGAGGCGAACCTCCCGTTTCTTTCGTTGCTTGCTCTTTGGGGTCCGCAGACTATGTTGTCTCTCTTCCCTTTCTCTTTTGAGACCTAGTGATGGGGGGAGACTTGGAAGTCTCACCAGCTGATGTGGTGGCGGCAACGTCCTCCATGGCGCTTGGCTCACTCTTGAGTGCTCATATGTTATGACCACTCCTCGTTGCTTCAGTTTTGCCACCTGCCCATCGACCCACTCCTTAGTGCGAGTTATGATTAGTTGGGTGATAGTATCCAGGTCATTGACCTCTTGCTCATCCCAATCAATAGACGGTATTGGCAAGTTAGCAACTACCGGGTACCTTGGGTGCATGATAGTGGACTCGTCCTCCTCGAGCTGGTCCGGTACCTGGAACGGTTGCACTCTTCTCAGGAATACTACCGTCATGTGCATGTAATGCCTGACAAGCACCTCCTTGTCATCTTTACAGCCAGCCCAGAAATCTTCAATATGGTATTGGTGGGCGTACGCCGGCCCCAGTGCCTTCCTGACATGGCCGTGTGGGTCCATTCGTGGGCGAGCCGTGTACCATTCAAAATTGTATTCCTTGAGCTCCTTCTCGGAATTACTGGCACATTGAGATGTCTGCAGTAGATACAGGCCCTGGCCGAGGGTCATGGGATAGGGAATCCCTGCTACGTGCTTGTTGCCGAAAACAGCCTGGATGTGCTAGAGTTGCCGGGAAAGTTCCAGGAGAATGATCCTATCATTTGGATATCGCGGCAATCTGTTTGGCTGTTCCGTGAAACCCTGGGCCCGGATGTAGGTAAACTTGGGGAATTGAATGAATAGGAAGGAATACTCTTTTAAGAGTGCTCTGGCACTGTGGGAGACTCTCCTGTTGAAGTCTCCGGTGATTAACCTGATAATATGGCCAATGAAGGCATCATTGACCCGGCAGTACTCCCTTTTGAAGTTGTGGTATTGGAGTTGAGGGTACTTGTCGAATGGCTTGAGCCCTTTCCTGTGCCCCTGATCTGGTGCCACGAATAGTCTGCTGTATTGTCTTTGACCTGCTAGGGAGTATACTAGGTAGGAGGTCATATAGAACTTAGAGCTTTTCTTGACGTTGACAAACTGTTCATGGAAGCAATTGCTAATGATGCCTCCCCAGTCAAATGAGACCTTGGTGTTAATGTCCTCATTCCCTCGCAAGATATTCTCAATGTAGTAGGCCATTCACTCTTGGAAGTAGGCGGCTGCTGGGAGACCCATGACCCTGCTCAACATGGTCACCAGGTCATGGTAGTCTTCATGGAAATCGTTGCGGAAGAATTCGTGGGGAACCTTCGCAGCACTGCCCCGTTTCTCCTTAAGCCAAAGGAGGTTGATTGATTTCTTGCACCCTAACGGATTGGCATCCCACGCTGCTTGGCATTGTTCCAAAGTGGAGACCTCCATATGTGGGAATGTGGGAATGTGAAATGTTTTAGTAATCCCCTCTGGCGACATGTCTGCTAGGATGTTCCCCTCCTTATCCACAATTGTTCTGGTCTCCGTTTGGTAGGCTTCTCGGTAAGCCATTACTAGTTCGAGTGCTATGAGAGGGAGGAAAACCGGCAGCCTTGGCGATTCTACTCTGCCTTATTAGTCTGGCGTTCTTCGTTGTAGGGTTAACCTTGACCCTCTGAGTGAATTCATCTATGTCCACCTGGCCAATGTTAGTATCTGAGATTTCTTTCCAGTCGGTCGAGACCTTCGACTGGAGTGGCTCACTCTGGAACTGAAACTTCATCTGGTCCTTATCTTCCTTTCCTCGAGGGGTCTTTCCTGATTTCTTGCCCTTATCCTTTTCGGCGGAGGCCCCTAAAGTTCCTGCAGCCGATTCCATATATTTTGTAAGCAAAGGCAAAGTTAGTGCAACAAAGCATAAAAAGCATTCATGTTAGTCCATATTTCAATGATAACACCTAAATAATCATTCAAGTATATCATAAATTTTATCCTTAGATGGTATCAATCTTCGTTTCAGGGTGTTTGGACAATCTGAGCCCGGAGGGCCGGACTTCCCTGGCAGGAATGCTGTCCGGAAGGGAAAAAATGATGGAAAGCTCCCGGAGACCCTCCTCGGCCAAATTTTAGTGTTTTAGGAAGTCCATGATGGAGAAGAGCACAATCTAAGATGTGGGTCGAGATCAGATTCTGGATTTAGGATCGTTTGGGTGGATCAAAGGGGCATCGGAGGTTTCAGGCTGGAAAGCCGGCAGGAGAAGGCATACGGGGACGGCCGACAGACAACGGAAACCCGGAGGAGGAAGTTCGGATCCCGGGACCTGGATGGCGAAAAGGCGGCTGACGATGTGGTTAAGTTTGTCATTCAACCATGACAGCATTTGGCGTGGTGAGGCCCGGAGGCCGGGAAGTCACGAGGTGACGACCGCCATGAGGTTTTCATTGATTTATATGGCGGCGGCGACAAGCGGCCTGGGGCCCGGAGGGCGGGGAGCCGGCAAAAATCTGCCGTCGAGGACGGCGGAACTGCCACAGACTTCCGCAGGAGGAACTCTGGATGACTGGGCCTAGAAGGCCCCACGGCAGCGGGAGTTTCAGCGAGGCCAAATGGCAAAAGGGGGCTTGGGTTCCGAAAACCAAGCAGACGGGAAAGGATTTCACCAAAACAATGGCAGTCAAAAGGAGGACTTCCGAGGGCAGAAGTCCAACCACCGGGGCCCAGAGCTCAGGGAGACGGAGTGAAAATTTCCAAAGGGTAGGAGTTCCATGGACTTCCGAGGATGAAAGTCCAGGAATCGAGGTCCGAAGGATCAAAGGCCGCCATTGCTAACAAAACCAGCCCAAGGCGGAGAGAGAGGCGGGGTCTGGGGGTCAGGCGGCAATAGGGATTTCGCCGAAAGATTGCTTAGTTAGAAACGGCGGAGAACATGGCCCAGAAGCCCGACATCCAGGGCCTGAATCCGAGAATGATGGGTCGTTTCAAATTGCCAAGGGCTCGGAAGCCAATGCACCAGTGGAGCCCGAGGTCCGGGACGCCGGGTGTCGTTCGCCGTTCAACAAGGTGAACCTCCGGCGGAACTCCGGAGATGAAACTCTGGGGATCCGGGCCCGAAAGGAGCAAAGGACGAGGATCGGGTTTAGACAGAAGTCCCCGAGAGGAAACCTGACAGAACGGGCCCGAAGAGGAGGTTTGTCGCGGGCATGCTTAAAGTTTGAAACTGACGGCGAAGACGGGGCCCGGCCCCGGGGTAACGGATTGCCCTCCGCGAAGAACAGCTGCACGATTGAAAAGTTTCAGATCGGCGGCGAGGGCACATCCGCTAGGTTTTGATGATTTTGGACACGTGGGTAATGAACGCAATGTGGTTTCCTTGCATCCTATGCCATCCTACTTATTGATTCATTTGATCAAATGCTTCAAAATTATGAAAAAGATGGGAGGGAAAATGGGGTGGCCTACCTCGAATATGCTAAGTGGTGAGGCATGGGATCCACCGACGTTGATTGAAGTGAGGTTGATTGCGATGGTCATGACGCTATCGATCGCGATGGGCTCCAGATGATCACTGCTCCAACTTGTTGCAATTCGGATTGTGAAAATGACATCGGTGGACTGGGCATTATATACCCCAACTGCCATTAATATGCGCATTAATTACTGGTACGACCGCGCCAAATGTTGGTGAAATTTGAATTGAGTCGGTGGTGGCGGCGGAGAATTCGGGACCCAGCGGCCGGAAAGACACGGAGCGATGGCCGCTGTTTGATTTTTGACAACTTTGCACGACCAGGGCGAAGATAGGCCCAGGGCCCGGATGGCGGGAGGCCGGCAAGGACTCGCCGCTGAAAGATTTGCATGTTATTCAGCGGCGACGGTGAGGTGTGCCCCGGGGCCGAGAGGGCGGGAAGCCGGCAGGGGTCTGCCATCAACGATGGCGGAACCGTCATGGAGTTCCGGGGACGGAACTCCAGACGGCCGAGCCCGGAAGGTCCCGCGGCAGATGGGTAGGGACAAACCGGACAACCGTGGAAAAAGCCCAGGCGGGGCCCGAGGAGCGGGCGGCCACCAGAGGGTCGTCGTCGCAGATGGCGATCTCAGGACGGAAGTCCAGAAATGGACTTCCGGGGCCCAGGGCTCGGAGGTACCAGCGCCGACCCGAAAACTCACTACGCATTTCAAACGGAGGACGGCAGGTCGGGCCCCGAGGGATGGAAAGACGCCAAGAGAATGCCGCAAAGGATGACAAACGCCAACGGGAAGCCCGAGTAGAGCACTCCGGAAGCCCGGGCCCAAGGGGGCCCAACGCCGTCCCAGAGCCAAAATGCCAAACGGAACCCCGAGGGCCCCGGAAGGCAGCAAAAACCAAAAGCAGACGCTTGGTCGATTTTATGATGAAACTTTAGAGCAACATCAACCATGCAGAACATCAAAAAAAAGAGGGGCACGCAAAACGAGGCGGCCCCAAAAGACCCGACGAGGCGAAAGAAAAAAGGGTCCCCGTTCCGAACGGGGCATGTGTACTAAGGGTACAACAAAATCTTATCATTTTATTGTGGTTAGGGTGGTCAGACAGACACCTACTTATTTTTTCCTTGAAATTTAAGTACTACTGCATTGAAATTTCAAATTTTCACCAAATAGACTTTTTTTTGAAAAAAAGAAACCCAGTAGTTTAGAAACTACATTCAATTTTCTATAGATTCTATTGTTACTTATTTTTGAAATAATGTAGATAACTTATTCAAATTTTTATGTCAAGTTTCCTAACTCTAATTTTTCTGAATTTTTCGCCACTTAAGGGCCTATTTTTTCCATGATGATCCTGCACATACCCTAAATTTAGCACCACCTCTAATTTTTAATTTCTCTTTAAGTAGAGATCTCTTTACACATGGTCCTGCTCCATCATGCACCTCTTTTCCATTACCAGCTTCAAAAGCCTCCAAATATGAGGTATACTCCTCTCTACATGCATTTTCCTCAACCAATAAAAGATACAAGAATTCTTGAATTGATCGGTACAATTATTTGACCAAATAAGATGTTGAAAAATTATATCTTTTTCCTACAAGAACTCATTTAAAAAATAATAATAATTTAAATACTCTAATGAATGATACTTCTCATTAGTCATGTAAATATGGTACCCCTAACTATCTTCATGTTCTCTTGTGTACTATCAGGGGCATGCATGTTTGCAATGTGAATGGAAATAGAAAAATGAATTTAATTGTAATATTGAGATTGGACTTCATTTTGTGGATGTGATGTGTAGGTTTTTATGAAATTAACTACATAGATAATAGTTTGAATTGGGAAAAATATTTTCATATCATAAAGTGTTGATCTAACCATCTAGACCTATGGTTGTGTCTTGCATACTTATAAAAAATAGTTTTCTTAAAATTTGAAATAAAATCAACACCACTTACTTCTCTTGTAACCAACTCACATCTAGATCCTTCACCTCCAACCTTCAAATTGTATTTCACTATCTCAAATCTCTTTTTCTCAACCATTTTCTTTCCAAAATCATGCTTGTTGTCCTAATGAATACATGATGTAAAATTTGAAAACACACTACATTGAAAACACTTTTCATTTAAACAATCATTTTTATAGAAAATGCAACCATAATCTCTAACACATAAAAAAAATGTAATAAGTCCCTCGATAACCTTGGTAGTTGCATTGCACCACACTCTTGTCGCATTTTGTTAGTATGCAAAGTAGAACATGTATTGCATAATAGTTCATGATACATAGAAAACTCCACATAATATTTTCAACATCATGTATTATGAATTTTAAGAGGCATACAATAAAAAGGCTTACAAGATTCAAATTCCCTTTGTGATATTTTCAAATTTGGATATGTTTCACAAAATAGCTTTTACAATATCATTTTGATATGTTCTAAGAAATTTTTAGGATTTGGCATGCAGTCTTGATCACTAATTCTTAATTTTAGAACATCTTTTACATTTGGGATACTCTAGAGTGAGGGTGCCAAAAAAATTGAATTTCATCCTTTGTGGTATTATTTAGCTTCTTATCAACTTGTGGAATCCTACCACTAAAATACCAAGTATCATTTTGAAGAGGACTATCTACTCTTGATCTTATTGCTAGTGATTTTGACAATGTTTTATGATTTAGCCTTAATTCAACACATGTTTGCCTCAATAAATCTATCCTTTCTTAATTGGTTACTTACTAAAGAGGTTGTTATTACTCTATGAGAAGCTCTCTTATCTTTTTCCTTACTAGTCTTTCCAATAGAATTGAGTGCATTAAAAAGATTTTTAACTATAATGGTATTTCAATTAGACTTTTTGTTTACATGAATCTTCACTATCTTTAGTAAAATGGTCTCATTTTGTATGAATTTAGAAATTGTACAAAAAGTTGACATTGTTTAGTTAATATCTTATTGGAAAATTATTGATTGAAATTTTGGGTAGCCTACAACCGAATGGTTTGTGATGACCTTTTTCCTTCAATTTTATCTATTATGTTCTAATCTACTTCACCTAACTATTTGGGGTTCTTGAATTTTTTGTAATTTTATTAGACTCATTACAAAAATATAGATTTAGGATTTCATTTTCTTCTTCACAAAGGTCCTCTCTTCTTATGCAATTTGGAGATACGTAGACTTTCATTGTTCTATTTGTGTTATTGATTTCATCAATTCTATGAATGAGTGGATTATGGAGTATGTTTTCAATTCCATGGGGTTAATATCCACATTCTTTGTCTATTATTTTACTCTTATTGTAGACATGCAAAATTAGCATCATGCATTTAATTAGGTCATATTCATCTATTCATCAAATAAAACAAGTTCATTAAATTCAATCTTTAAAGTCCTCCATCTAAATTAAAAAAATTCAACTTTAGTACTAACATCATCCTCTTTGATTAAATAAATCAAATCTTTATGTAATCAAGTCTTTATCATTTTCCATCTCCTTTTTTATTTAGTTTAATCCATAAATCTAAAGCAAAAAGGTCAAATCACCTAACATCCACTTAAGATATCTAAATCATGATTAATCTAATCCTAATTACCCATCACATCATCTAGCTTTTCCCACTTGCACAAATGAATCAATTTATTGATTTATTAATTCTCCATTTTCTCTCAACATGGCATAAAAATAGAATATACCTTCAAGTTTGAATTAAAATCCTAATTGACATGTACATCCAACAAAGCATTTAAGAGCTCTTACATGTCTCTTACAAAGGTCAAACTTAGCATTTAACTCATCTTCTCATCAAATTCAAATTTCAAATCTCTCCTTTGCACATTGACCAAAATGTGCTCATTCCTCAACCTCTCACATGTTGAAAAGTGGCATCTTCTCATTGGTGGATCTTTAGTCCCACATCCTCCATGTTTGGCATTCTTTTATCCTTCATGGCTATAAATAGAGAGTTTCTCGATTGTATTAATCCTCCACAATCTTATGCACAAATACATCATTGTCATTTGAATCCATATCATTTTCATCATTTAGCTTAGCAAGGATTGGGAAAGGGCTTCTTTCCACAGAAGCACCAATCCGCTATGAGATATGATTTACTTCATGTCTTACTGTATGCTTTCAATTACTTTATCTAATCTTTTGTTGTTTTGATTGCATTATGAGGCATGTTGAGTTATTTCATAGGGATGTTGACTGTTTGCTTTGTTTTAAAATACTAATCATGCTTTGTGTGTTAGGATTTTAGCCATTTGCATATTTTGACATCCACACTTATCAATAGGTGTTTCATCATATTTTACAATATTTTTAATTTCATGTTTAACATTTTCAAAATGAATTTCATGTTCAATATTTTCATTTTCAATTTCATGTTCAACATTTTCAAATTGAATTTCATGCTCAACATTTTCATTTTCAATGCTCAACATTTTCATTTTGAATTTCATGTTAACATTTTTAAATTCAATATCATAGTCACTTTCAATGTCATTTAAAGGTAACAAAGATCTTTCTTCTTGAAGAGTATTTGGCAAACCTTTTTTTTCCACCCTCTGCCTTGATCTATCTTTGTCCCTACTTGTTTCAATTTCCTCTACTTGTCTTTTCCTTTTTTCTTTACAATGACTACTACTTCCTATTATACAAAAAAATAAGTACCTTGATGAATGATAGGATAAAATTTTGTGTAAAAGAGTAAAAAAAAGTAAAAAATTGTGCATCTAAGACAAAATCACAACATTCTCAAAACTAGAGAGCATGTGGGCACCGTTGGAATTCCCAAAATAGAAATTGGGCCATTTTTTCCACTAAAAAAAAATGGATATCCATTTCGTAAATATTATTTTCTTATGTGAAAACAAGCTTTACAAAACATATATCCATTTTGTAAAGAAAAATAAATACTTTAAAAAATAGATATCCATTTTGTAACACAAAATAGATATATATTTTATAAAGCTTGTTTCCTTGCATGTGAAAATAAGCTTTACAAAATGGGTACCCATTTTGAAAAAAAAAATCCATTATATAAATAAAAATAAATTTATAGAAATCAAATATAATACATATAAATTATAATATTTTATATATTACATTATAATATTTATATAATGTAATATTTTAATATTATATGTATATTTAATATAAATATTATATATTATATTAATATTAAAATAATCTAGACAAAGAAAGAGATGGAGGTATGGAGGGAGAGATAGAAAGAGAGAGGGGTAGGTAGAGATAGGGAGAGGTAGGTAGAGAGAGATAAGGTGGAAGGAATAGAGAGAGGTGGGGTGGGATAGGTAGAGAAAGGTGTGTGTGTGTGAGAGAGAGAGAGAGAGAGGAGAGGGAGGGAGAGGTATAGAAAGAGGTAAGTAGAGAGGGAGAGGAGGGGATAAAGGGAGGGGTAGGTGGAGAGAGAGGGAGAAGGAGCGAGGGATAAAGGGAGGGGTAGGTGGAGAGAGAGGTATGGTTTGAGAGATGGAGGGAGAGGGGATATAGAGAG